>SSNR01000440.1:212862-280362 GCA_006937965.1 Callopanchax toddi | reverse complement strand
TATAATTATTAACTCTGTTGTTTAATAAAAGCTGAGTTTAGATCCCAGTCAGAGAAACATGCAGCTGTAACTTTTACAAACTCTAATATATTAAATTCCTACATTAATAATAACATTTCTGATTCTCTGTCATTTCCTAGGAGCTATAAGTGAATCTGTGGTCAGAGCTGGAGGTGACGTCACTTTGTCTTGTGAAAATGTGATTAAAGATCAGAGAACCTGTAACTCCACCACCTGGCTCTACAGTTACTCAAGTCCAGCAGCAGTAGCCGTGTTTGAACACGGGCAGATTAAAACCAGCAGGTCAGACAGACTGAGTGTTACATCAGACTGTTCTCTGGTTCTGAAGAACGTCTCAGCTCAGGATGCTGGTCAGTACATCTGTAGAGAGTTTGTATCAAAACCACATAGAGATGCTGCTGTGGTTCAGCTTTCTGTGGTTACCTGTGAGTATTTAACATTTTTGATTCAGACCTATCAGTTACAACACTCCAACAGGATGATCATGAATATTCTTTCTTCCTCTTGTCATCCATCCTCAGTGACACAACAACAGCTCCAGGACAGGGTGACTTTAAGCTGCTCTGTGTCGATTCATGAACGATGTAAACATAAAGTGAAGTGGCTGATTAATGGTAGCAATGTGGAGAAAAATCATCCAGTTATAAAGGAATCTCCTCCATCTCCCTGCTCTGCTGCTGTGACCTTTACAACCTCTCATTTCATTTTCACACCAAACTTTGAGTTCTTCAAATGTGAAGTAGAGTCAGAGGATAAAAAGGTGACTCATTTTACCTTCAGCTCAGGTGAGAATTTACCTCTGATGTCAGTATTAATGAGGATCTTATTGAACTATTTACAGTGTTTTGTCATGTTTGATTTAGATGAATCAACAGCAGGTTCAGGAGGAAATGCAGAGAAACCAAATCCAGGTAGAGACAAACTTTAACATCTTCTCTCTAATCTGGAGCTTTTTGTTACATTTCACTCTCAACACGTCGTTTAGAGCTTTAAATCATTTAATTTAAACTTTTTAATTCATGTTTTTTCAGAAAAGAGAGATGATTTCAATCTAAGTATAGTAGGCGTTGTTTGCATTTTAATATAATATTTTTTCAAGGGGAAACCTAAATCTTCAGTTTGTCTTCATGCTTTTATTTTGATAGTATCGTCATGGTGGTACATCTCAGTGGCTGTGGTTGCTGTGATCGTTATAATAAGTGTTATTTTCATCCTACTGAGAAGAACTAAAGGTGAGAGATGAAATGTTGTAAAAATGAAAAGTTAAACTTCTGTAGCTGTTTATTATTATTATTATTATTATTATTATTATTATTATTATTATTATTATTATTGATGTTATTTTATTTAATGTTTTCCAGGAATAAAAAGTCAAAAACCATCCAGTGAGGTGAGTTGATGAAATGTCCTTGAGGCTTTTTATGAATTAAAGTCAAATTTCAGCTGATGAAAGTACAAAAGACATCATATTATTGGCTGTTTTACAAAAAGTGAAGGAAAGAATGTAAGTTTGAGTTTATAAATACTTTTATTACACTTTATTACATCACCAGTTGCACAAAAAACATGACTTCCTGAAACACAAACAGACCGTTTTAAGGTGGAATTGCTGTTAAAGCCCCTGAGTAACACATTCAAACCTAACTGAATCTTTTTCAGGGTGAGAGTTCCAACCCTGCAGTGATTCCTGCTGAAAGAAAACAAGAACGGGTAAAAAACAAGCAGCCTAAATTCACAGCAGACACGTTTTACAACATGAAAGTGTTCAGAAGAACAAGTTAAAGATTCAGACAGAAAACAGAAGAAACGAGAAGTCTTGATGCACTAAGTTTTTGCAGAAGTAGAGATTCTGTGCACATCAGCATGTCACTGAGCAGGAGTTGTTTTGTGCAGGTTGAACCTGAAGAAGGGCTTTCCTACGCCTCCATCAGCTACGCACCCAGCAGCAGCAGCAGCAGCAGCAGCAGCAGGGTGAGCTGTCTGATCATTGTTCTGTGAACGCATCAAAGTTTTTCTGTTGTGTTTTTGGTGTCACAGGAAGTCACATGACCTCTATTTGCTTTTTCCAGGTTAAAAATGGTGAGGAAGATGTTTCAGTGACTTACAGCACAGTGAAAGCTCCACCCATTGATCTCAACAGCCTTTATGCTTCAGTCATCCGCTAAGAACTAGATTCAAATCCTCAGGTGGTTAGAGCGGGTGTAGCATGTTAAATAAGCTCTGAGAGTAACATTTTAAAAAGAAGTACCTTTACAGACAATTAAGTAAAAAAGACATCTTTCATGTCTTAAAGCAACTTTTAGTTCATTTTAAAGCTTTATTTAGATTTTTTATTTTAACTGTTAATTTAATTTGTCAGTATTTAACCTGCACAGTATTTTTTGTCTGATCTTGGAAAGGTTGTACTGAAACTGAATTTCTTGGACACTGGTACAATGAAGGGAATCTGATTTGTCCACTTTTATCTCAGTATGCAACGTCTGAATGGAGAAATGTTATGTGGTTGTAATGTGAGATTTTAAGGTTTAATGAATTATGCAATTCAGCAGAACAGCTGTGAGATGATGAAATCCAAAAGTCAGAGCGAAACTTATTGTCCAAAAAAGGTTTTATGGACATAACAAAGGAAAAGAGGAAGAAGGAACCTCTGAACTGTAAAGCCATTTTTGATTTCATCGTTTTAAACTTGCTGTGTGTAATTTTACTGTGAACTTTTATTTTCTTTAATGTTTATTTGATTACTGGTATTTTGATTTGTTTAAAGAGAGGATGAATTATTTTAATTCTTATTTTCTTGATAAAAGTCACATGGTTTGAGATGGTTTATTCTGTTGTTGATATGACGCCACCTGCTGGTGAAATGTCATTAATGATCCAGTCATTTGTCATTTAAATGTTTTGAAGTAAATACTCAAACGAAATCAACTCAGGATATTTCTTTCTGATTGTAAAATTTGTTTATTTACACTTTGCAAAAAAGCTAATCATATATTTTATATTATGAAATCCAACATTGTTTTATTATTATTATTAATGCTTTAGAAGTGCTATTAGTGCTTTATAATAATAATATTATTGTTAGGATGTGTTTTCATCTTGTCTTGTATGTATTTTGTCTGTGCATGGGACAGTGAGAAACATAATTTCAACTCCTTTGTATGTCTAGCACATGTGAACAAATGGACAAGAAACACTCTCTTATCTCTTATTGTTTCATTGTTAAATTACTTTTTAATTTGTCTACTCCAAACATACCTGCACACACAGATATAAGCTCTGTTTGAAGAAAAAGGTGGGAGGAAGAAGACAAATATAAGCAGGTAGATGTTTTTCAGGGATGAAATTCAATCACACGGCTCAGAATAGTGCATAAAAAGGCTTTTTTGTTGTATTTTGATATTTCCCACAAATCAGCAGGTTATGAAAATTCCTAAATTGGTACTCGCGGTTCCCAAAGTTGTGGTCAGAACCTCACTTTGGATCACTAAACTCTAGGTTGGGGGTTTTGAGATGATCTCTAGAAACAAAATTAAACTGAAAAGTCATTAATAGCATATTATAAGGGTTTAGTTAATAAGGGAGTACTTAAATTATAATCATTTTTGGAGCTGTAGTTGTTTTTGTCTTCATTGTGTCCTTGTTTATTTAACTTTGTAGCAATGTTTATAAAGTTTAATCAGAAATTTTTGGGTCATGAGTCTTTGTCAATGTCAGAATCTGAAAAGTTCAGCAATCACTGCTATAAAGAAAAATATGACACAATAGACAGAAAAATATTGCATTAGATTTATTATAAAAAGTTTGTATTAATTCGTTTTAAAATTGTATCAATTTTTTAGAATAATAACATTTGAAACTGAAAAATAATCAAATAATTCAACATTTTAATGAATAATTTTAATGTGGACCTCCAGATCCAGCAGGTGGCGCTGCTGCTCATACAGAACGAGCTCTAAAACACAGGAAGTTGTTTTCTGACGTCCCAGCGTCAGTGTTCAAGCTGCTGTTATGGTGGACGGGTCGATAAATTGGTGCTGAATTTTTTCTCCATATTGGAAAAATTAACCCTAGCTGTATTTTAAAATTGAACCTGACCTAACGACGGGAGTGAATGGTATCTGTTCGGTGAGTATGAAAACCAGAATTAAGTTTTTAATGGATGCTATTTATCAACTACCTGTTTGTTTGCTAAATGTCCGTGACGACACCGGCTCTGCTAGCTTAAACTCCGCTATTCATGGATCTGTGATATTATTATGATTATATTTATTAAATACTTTAAAATGCAATGGTAATTGACTTTCTGTTTTTCGTTTGCTATTTTAATAGAACATTATAACTTGAGGGGCTTTTTTTTTTTTTTTTAGCATGCAGCATAAGCTAACAGTGAGAGCGAAACCTCTGCGGGTTGAGTTTCAGGTTGACGTCTTTTCTTATGTGGCGGATGTGAGTCTGGGTATAATTTAATCTGCTTTGTGTTGTGGCAGATGTGACTCTGTTGGATGTCGACCATGAGCAATAGTCACCCTCTGCGTCCGTTGGCCTCCGTGTCGGAGATCGACCACATCCACCTGCTGTCGGAGCAGCTAGGAGCGCTGGTGCTCGGAGAGGAGTACAGCGATGTCACCTTCATCGTGGAGGGAAAACGGTTCCCGGCGCACCGGGTCATCCTAGCTGCTCGCTGCCACTACTTCAGGTGAGTCTGTTTGGATTCTGTGAAGTTTAATTTATTAATTACATCTACGGTATTAGGTATATACATAACTACTCGTTTTGTTGCTGAAGTTCAAACTATTAAATACTCAAACCAAAACAGATACTTTAGCTAACCACTTCAAATTAGGAGTGCACCAATTCTGTAATCACAAATATAGCTTATATTATTATTGTGTGGAGTTATGGGGGATCTACTGATAAAAACAATAAAATCTGTAGTTTTACCACAAAAAAGCCATGCATTTAATAAATAAGTGTGGTTATTATGATCTTACACGCCCTCGATTTATAAAATCTGATATAATGAGATCAAGATTAGTTTTTCTAATTAATGGACAATATACAAACATTTCCAGATAATATACAAAAAAACTTCAATAAACAAGATTATAAATATGACTTCAGAGATTCAATAAAATAATTAGTATCAAAAGTCAAAAAAGCATACTAACAATTAGGGATGGGTGATATGGCCAAAATTTCATATCCTGATTTTAGCTCATTTTGTATCCCGATAACAATAAACATACAAAGCATAGAAGACCTTGTGAATCTCCGCCTCCACTGTGGCCCGACATGCATCATATAAATCAGGTAACATGACTTTACTAATGTGTTTTCAGCTGAGCATTTCATATATCGGTTTGAGTGTAACTCGCATAACTCACATTTCTCCACCGTGTAGATTGGACCCATATCTTTGCAGATGTGTTTGGCAACAGCAGTAATCTCCTTCCATCTGCGGGAGCGAGGGGCTACATGGTGTGCGACGAGTAAAAGCCTATTTCAGCGTCTGGAGTTTATTATGAGCGCTTACTCCAACGCTCAACGCTGTTTTTGCAGCTTTTGCTCGTTGACTGTCTCTGTATTTTTGTCGTGGTTTTTGCACAGGTGATAAAATAAGTTTGTTGTCTTGGAGTCTGTTGTTGGGATCAGGAGCTGGCAAACTTTATAAACAAATGTTGTCTGGTTCATGTCGGTCTTTTTATATTTAAACCACATTCATGCGACAGAATTTGTCCCTCTTTAAGGTACAAGCTCCTTGTTTTGGGTTAGCTGGTTATCCTGTTGACCCTGGTCTAAACGCGTCCACTATCATCTGCCTTCATGTTTATGTTTTGCAGTGTGCAGGGGCATGGCGTAAAGTGCATTTTGATGTAAATTACTGCCGTAAAACTCCTAAACCATAGAGCTTTATATTTGATGATAGGCATTTTCTATCGTCCAGATGAAATACAGTATTTCGTCATATTGCACACACAGCCCTACTAACAATGTTGTGTCTGTTGTGGGAGCTTCACAGTTGAACAGTTCTGATGTAACTCTTAAGAATGTATATCACTCTGTTAAAAATGCTTCAAAATATGATATTTGATGGTTATTTTATTAACCTTTTATTTTACCAGGAATAGTCCCATTGAGATTCAGAATCTCTTTTTCAAGGGAGTCCTGGATTATAACCTATAGGACGTGTTGTGATAAATCATAAATTATTAACCAACTTAAACTTTACCACAGGAATGCATGTTTTGTGTAATGTGTAGGAGTGTAATTGTTTTGTTTTCTCTGTAGTAGTGTACTGTAGCCTAATGATTACACAAATTTAGGACAGACGTTTATAAGCAATTCGCTGTCATATTCAGTTTGCATGACTACTTTTGTTGTTGTTTTTCTTTGTTATTGTAAAGTGTTTATATTTGTTATTTATGGTTGTACATGCTGAAACACCTATTAAATACTAATATGTTGTAGGGTTTCCCCCAGTGCTTTATAAGCCTGGTGGCCCACTGGGCTTTCATTGGCTTCCCACCGGGCTAAGCCTCAGAGTGAGTCTGTACCAGTCCAGGATTGTCCCAGAGGAAAGCTAACAGTGGCTAACAGCTGCTAACTGTGGCTAACGCTACAAAGCTAAATCAAAGTGAGCTAGTTCAGCTCTCTCTGGTTGGCTCTCTCTCTCTCTAGTTGTAGTCCGTATGACAGAAAAAGCAGAGGGTCTGGTGGTGTCTGTCTGTGGGCTTCTCTACCACCGGGCTTAGCAGGTTTTCTGGGGGAAACCCTGATGTTGAATATTGTCTGAGATCTAGAGGTTTTTGGAGAATTCTTATTTCAAAACTTTTACTAAAAATAAACCAGGCTTTTCTGTAAATATCTGGGCTAATAGTTTGATTTAGACTCTTTTCTAAAGTTAAACATAATAAAAAAATTTCAAATAATAAATATGATCAGAAAACTGCACATTCCTTTTCCAAATTTGGTACCAAAACTTCATTATTTCCTTCTGGCATTTCCCTTCAGGTGAAATTCCAAATGCTACACCAAAACTACATAATCTAAATGTCAGTGCAGCTTTTCCCCACACATTGCACTGCATTCAATATAGATACCCTTAAACTTTTTGTGTCATTTGGCTCTTTCAGGGCCCTGCTGTACGGTGGGATGAAAGAGTCCCAACCCCAGGCGGAGGTGCGTTTGGAGGAGACTCGAGCTGAAGCTTTCTCTATGCTGCTAAACTACCTGTACACGGGCCGGGCCAGCCTTAGTTCTGCACGGGAAGAGGTGTTGCTGGATTTTCTGGGTTTGGCTCACCGCTATGGCCTTCAACCTCTGGAGGACTCCACCTGCGAGTTCCTCCGCACCATCCTACAGATCAACAACGTATGCCTGGTTTTTGATGTGGCCAGTCTCTACTCTCTGAGCGTGCTCAGTGAAGCCTGCTGCGCCTACATGGACAAACACGCACCCGAAGTGTTGAATTCAGATGGGTTTCTCACACTCTCAAAGGTAAGAGTAGACAAAATGATGGAGTTGTATCTTTTCTGCGTAGCGTTAATTAGAATGATAGGTGTGGCATGGATCTGAGATTTAGTGATTTCCAACATCGTTTTGGATGTCTTTGATGCTAAGTGTATCGTAGCATTTTATCCACAAGTATGTTATGCTTATAGTTCCATATGTTGTTTTTTTAGAAATGTCTGTAATAGGGTTAGTTAATAATCAGTGACCTGAAATTGTTCTTTGGACATTTTTAGCAGTGAGGTATGCCTCTAATCAGTCCACAGACTAACACTTGTTTCCAGGTAGAGTCACCTATAGAAGTCTTTAGAACATTTTTGACAGACTTTTCTTTCTCACTGCAATATTATCTCAATTTACCTTTGAGAACTTTTTGGTTGTTTAGTGTAAAAACAAACAATAAATAGAAATCTTTAAGTCAAATAACATTCAGAAACTCCAGATGTTTTTTATTCTTTCTTTCTTTTTAGTCATAGTTTAATGCCTTACATGATTTATTCAAACGTTTGTGTTCACAGACGGCTCTGTTAACGGTGGTGAGGCGGGACTCGTTCGCTGCCAGTGAGAAGGAGATCTTCCAGGCTTTGTGTCGATGGTGCCAGCAGCACGAGGATGGAGCTGAGACTCAGGAAGTGATGGCAGCTATCCGCCTGCCGCTCATGACTCTGACAGAGATGCTGAACGTGGTGCGACCGTCTGGCCTCGTGAGCCCTGATGACTTGCTGGACGCCATTAAGGCCCGCTCAGAAAGCCGTAACATGGATCTGAACTACCGCGGAATGCTCAGTTAGTTATTCACATTAATCACATCAAACATGTGACGTGTTTTTGTATTTTAGTCTCTTTGTACATTACCTGTTATTAAAAGTATTTATGTGTTCATGGATTTCAGTTCCAGAAGAAAACATAGCAACCATGAAATATGGAGCTCAGGTGGTTAAAGGAGAACTGAAGTCTGCGCTGCTGGACGGAGACACCCAGAACTACGACCTGGACCATGGATTCTCCAGACACCCCATCGAAGAGGATGGTCGGTCTGGAATCCAGGTCAAACTGGGCCAACCGTCCATCATCAACCACATCCGCCTGCTGCTCTGGGACAGAGACAGCCGGTAAGTTTGTAATTGTTATATTTTAGTAAATGCATATTACTGATTTAACATGATCTTTGTGATCCTGGTGTAATTAAAGGTAGCTTGTTAATGGATTAAAACAAACATCTCCGTTTAAGGTCTTACTCCTACTACATCGAGGTGTCGATGGATGAGCTGGACTGGGTCCGTGTTGTCGATCACTCCAAGTATCTCTGTCGCTCGTGGCAGAATCTTTACTTCACACCACGAGTTAGCAGGTAAACAGAAGCCTCATATTTTAAATTCCACTCACTTTCTGGTGGAAAAGTTGACTTCAGGCTTGTTGCAGGAGGAATCTGTTAAAAGGATTCTCAAAAAATCACCCAAAGTGATTTTTCTTTTTGCTATATTCCTCATAGATAAGTGGGCAAAAACAATTTGTAACCAGCCCAGCCGTTATCCTGATCCAGCAGTACTCCTTTAGCATTAGCTTAGTAGTAAACAATGTAAGTGAATGGTAACTACTAGCATTGTGAGAAAAAAGTCCTTAAAACTCACTCAGTACTAATTCTGCCTAGTGACCTCAATAATCATATCGACTGCAAGTGAAAATAAAAAGTAAAATAAAGGACTTGCAGGTACTATTTTAGACTCGGGACTACTTTATGACAAAAAACAGCTGTAAGCCTCCGCTGAATGGCACAAGGAGATGACGCAGTGGCCCCAAAGACGCCTACTTCCGTAAACACGTATCTGAACGTTGTTTTCAAACCTCACAGGTGATGAAAAATAACACAAAGTCAGGAGCTGCACAGAGATTATCTTCAAAAACGTTACCAGGTTTAGACTAGTAGCCAGTATTTGTATTTACAGATGTATGCATCTTTGAAGCCATGTCCTTACGCCATTCAGTGGAGGCTTACAGCTGTTTTTTGTCATAAAGTAGTCCCGAGTCTAAAATAGTACCTATAATTCCTTCATGTTTTTTTTCACTTGCAGTTGATATGTTTACTGAGGTCACTAGGCAGAATTAGTATCATTAGTATCACTACTACGTGAGTTTTAAGGACTTTATAACTCACAATGCTAGTTGTTACCATTCACCTACGTTGTTTTACGCTAAGCTAATGCTAAAGGAGTACTGCTGGATCAGGAAAACAGCTGGGCTGGTTACAAATTGTTTTTGCCCACTTATCTAACTATGAGGAATATGGCAATAGACAAAAATCACGTTCTGGTGGAGTATCCCTTTAAACAAATCAGAACTCATTTTAAAATTTGCGTTAGTAAAAAGTAATTATTTACTCCCAACAATAATTTGCTTTTACAAGTAAAATGATTCCTGTGTTGTTGTACAAATGAAAAAGGATATTACTTCAAAAGTATTAGTAATTAAACCTTAAAACAAAGATGTTTAAACAGCAAATTATTGCTCAATTTTTTTTTACAGATGACATCATCTGCTGGATTTCAAAGTGGAAACTTGTAACTGACTTGAGAATTATTTTTTTAAATAGTTTTTTAAATTTTCTATGTCGATGAGGTGGTGCCAGCTGACTGGTTGTATAGAAGTTTAGGTTTTAATGTATCAGCATTGTTTTGTTAGTGTTCCTGCCCTCAGAGTGTGTCTTTGTCTCTCAGGTATGTTCGTATTGTGGGAACACACAACACAGTGAACAAGGTCTTTCACCTTGTAGCTTTTGAATGCATGTTCACCAACCGCCAGTTTACGCTGGAGAACGGACTTTTGGGTAAGTTTTGAATATCGACGGTCTGTGTGTAGTTACGTTACTGTTTCCAAATATTCCTGATGACAGAACTGTGTAATGTTAAGTTGATTGGGATATTGTAAGGGTTTGTAAATTAAAGTCATGTGAACCTTTATGAAAAATAGTATATAGGAGCTGTTTTAAGTCGGCTGTCCTTGGACTAGTTACCTCATCAGTTCTGTTGGACCAAAACTCTTTCTCTGTGCCAGCCAGGGTAGATCAGGAAGCTATCTACAATGGGTAAGATAGTGATTATTTATGTTGATACAGATACATCAAAATATCATTTAAAAAATGTCGATGAAAGAATTCATGACATGTCTATTTTCTGTATTTAATATGAACTAACTGGTGATTTAGGACTGTGAAGCCCTTTGACACTGAGCTGACAGAATATCACTAACAAACTGGTTTTGTTGTCCACAGTACCCAGTGAGAACGTGGCTACGGTTTCATCCTGCGCCAGCGTCATTGAAGGTGTGAGCCGAAGCAGAAATGCCTTGCTCAACGGCGACACGCGTAACTACGACTGGGATTCTGGGTACACGTGTCATCAGCTGGGCTCGGGAGCCATCGTCATCCAGCTCGCTCAACCCTACTCCATCGGATCTTTGAGGTAAGTTCTGAAGCCAAAAGCTCAGGAGCCGGTGACACATTCAGCAGTAACTCCACCACAAATTTAAAAACCCTCAATAAGACAGTAGAGTTAATTCTCTTGGTTCATCTATTACTAGCATCAGTGAGTGAACACTGCAGGTTTCAAGTGAAGACGACTTATTAACGTTCAACTAAAAAGTTATGTCTTAGTGAATTTATCTTTTTAAGTTTTACAGCAGTAATTTAGCAAGAAAACACAAAATACCAAAGAAACTTGCAAAACTTTAGATAAAGGATTTAGGACTTTAAAGTGTTTCGGTGCCAAAATTAAACTACAAAAAAAGCTGAACCAAAAGACTCAGTGCTAGGAAAATTAAACTGCTTTTATTTATTTTCCTTTAGTATTTAAAGTCTGAATTTTTTTTTACTAAAATGTATTTTATTATCTTTACATACAGATTTATTTCATTAAATAGTTTTTTCCACAGAATATATTAAGTTACTGCAGATTCTTCAGTTTTTCTATTTTATTTTTAGCTAAAACCTTGTAAACAAACCAGCTGATGAAAAACGACAAGTCGTCTGTTTTTAGGTCGAAAATGTTTTTGGTCTGTGATGATTCTCCCAAACGAACTTTAAGGTGGTCAGGTCTGTAAACTACAGATTTATTCATGTGATTACAGTGTATAACATTTATTATTATTTTCACTCCTCCTTTAGGCTGCTGCTGTGGGACTGTGACGAGCGCTCCTACAGTTATTACATCGAGGTTTCCACCAATCAGCAGCAGTGGACGAGGGTCGTCGATCGCACCAGGGTGGCGTGTCGGTGAGAAGCACAGAGCTTTAATTCTGTTTCACTGTTACAACTTCTGCTAAGATGACTTGATATACACTTCAAAATAGCTGAAATATTCCTTTTGGGAGCGTCCACACTTGTAACTTTAATGCCATCAAAATGCGATCAGATTTCTCGGGGTGGCTGTACGTTGGTGTCAGGTGTGAACGAGGGTTCCTGTTTTTATCAGGTGTTCCTCTTGGGACCAGGTGGCTGAAGAGGTGAAGGTGTGAGGGGTTCTGCTTAAAGGGACATGGTTCAAGATTAAGAAACAAAACTCACGATCGCCACGCCTGTCGCTGCAAAGAACTGCAGCCTTGAACGGGAGCGCGCACAAAACTTCTCAATTATCTCAAAAGGATTCAACCAAAGGCAGCCAGAGACATGATTCCATAAATAAAAATACATTTTATTAATACAAAATGAAATATGGTAAAACAACGCCCCGCGCCACACACACACACACACACACACACACAGGGTCCGAAAGCGGGGGCGATCCAACAGAGCTAATTTCGCTAGCTGCTATGTTCGTCCTTCCCCCGCTGCCCGTATAGCTGAAAGCTTTAATCAGTCGGTGTTCTCTGACTCCCGGAGGTGAGTTTGAGAATTCTAGGGTGATAGAGGTATGGCCCACCGCATACATCACCCTAGATTTCTCAAGTTCGCATCACGGAGTGGCGCTCCGGAGCACTCGGAGGAGCGTGTGCAGCAGAGATGCATTGTAAGCGGACTGAGGTCCAGGAAACAGTCGGGGATTTGAGGCCTATCGTGCCGAGACCCATAAACATCCACAGATTGCTGTGCGGTCGCCTATAACAGCACCTTTAGCTCTGAGACACCCTATAATCCATCAGAGAGGTTTTCAGCTCCATAAACGCTGCCAGAATAACACCTGTTTCAGGAGAAAAACCACAGATTCAGACGAAGGAAGTCCACTATTGACCAGCAACACGACACAACGGTGCAATACTGCCACCTACTGGATATACATTTATTTATGTATGACGCAGCAGCGTCCGTTGACGTCACATCCGTAGGACAGCGTGGGAAATTCGTTCCCGAATTGCAGAACATTTTACAGCTCACAGCCTGTTCAAGATTATGGAATGATACATGAGTGGCCTCATTCTTTTTGATTTAAAATGCTTCATCACTCATTAACCTAAATAAACTGAACATGCATGATTACTTTTATTAAAATCTTGAACCATGTCCCTTTAAATGTGAGATGGCTTTGAGAGGGATTGCCAGAATTTGCAGATCAAATGGAGAGTAAATTGCAAACAAACTGAAACATAAATAGCCTCTTATGGCTCTGCCATATATACTTGTTGCAAACGTGTTGTAGTTATCACTTTAGTGTGATTCCAGCTGAAAACGGGCATATTTTCTTGCAGTTTAGTCTCTTCAAACAGTCACAGACTGGCTTCACTGAAACCGTTCCCTCTGAGACCCAAACTGGTCTGTCTGCTGGTTTCATGTTTTATTTGTTTCTGTTACAGATCATGGCAGACCTTGAAGTTTGAAAATCAGCCAGCTTCTTTTGTCCGTATTGTTGGAACTCACAACACAGCTAATGAGGTAAAAACTAAATTAGCTTTAGTTGTCTGCATTTTTTCGTTTTTTATGTAAAATGTGTAGCTGTTAATGTGATGTAATAGGCAGGTCCAGCCCTTTTATTTGAGACCAGTTTTCCATTCACATGTACTCCTTATATTAAACAGTTTGAACATGAAGCTGTGTTAGCAGAGGAGCAGTCCTGATTGGCTGCTTGCTGCCAGCGCCTGACTGAAAGCTTGTTCTATGTGTTGGTCTGTCTGCAGGTGTTCCACTGTGTGCACTTTGAATGTCCGACCCAGGTGGACACAGAGGTCACTGAAGGCAGTCCGGGAGTGGATTCCTCTGATTCGGGGGGTGCCAGCCTGCAGCAGCGACCCCTACGACCCTCACGCGTACACAGCCTGCAGCCCACCCAACCCTCCTCCTCATCGTCCTCATCTTCCTTACAGTCCCACCACTAGGAGCTCTCTGAGACCTCAGAATGCCATTTTGCACAGCTTTCATCATCCAGACTGCACTGCTACAACGCTGCTAAGGCCATCGTCTCGTCCTCGTCAGTGGTCCTTCTGTCACACATGCAACAGTAGAAACTGGTGTTTCTCTAGCAGCAATAGTTATCGCTCCCGTCTTCCCAGTTTTCTGACAGAAGTTGGGTAATAAATTATACTGGTTTGTACGTTTTATGAAGGTACTTTTTAACTACTAAGACTCTTGAAAGCAGAGTCTCCCACTGGCATAAGTACTGTATCACAGAGGAGCAGTAAGGACAGGGTGAGCTGTATGTATTTGATACATTCATAGTAATAACTTTAAAGACAAATTCATTTAATCCTTGTTGAGCTATTTTTAAGAGAAAAGATTCAACTCACTTTTCATACCATCTGACTAACAGAGTAGCAGTTAAGTATTTTTTCAAAATTTTGAAAGTTCATCAGATCTGTAATGCTGATTTATCCTGATGTGTTTTAGATACAAATGGAATTTAATCCAGATGTGCAGCTGCATATTACATAATAGCTGTGGGGGTTTGAATATCAGTCTTTCATACTCAAAAACTAAATGTTTTCTGGTATTTAGTGTGACCTTTTGATACTTAATACCTCAAGAAAAAAATAGATTTAACTGTCAGATAAATATTTTAAGCCTTTGAGTTATTTAGTATAAATAATTGGGAATAAAAGTGGTGTTGTCAGAAGTAAGGGTTCATAGACTCGGACCAAATTCTTTCTGCACTAGAGCTGTCCAAGCTGCTGTTTCTATACAAGATGAAGATGAGCAGCTGCCACTGGCACTTTATTTTAGTTTACAAAAATAAAGGCTCCGTCCAGGGTTTTCTGACTGAATTAAGTACATTAATGCTGAATTTGGCTTGTTTGTATGTACAGATAATTTCAACTCCTCCTGGCTAATAGGTGTTTTATGCTTAAGAAGATTTTTATTTTTGGGGAGGGGGATTTAGAAAATAAGCTGTCAGCGTTGTTTTTTGTGTTTGTGTGTTTGGATGTTGCACTTTTGTGTTTAAAAAAAAAAAATCTTACTAGAATCAGTTTATGTTTCAACCTCTAACATGACTAACCTGGGTGACCTGTTTGTTTTAAGCATCCATCAACATTTTTGAAGATTACAGATTAGGTTGGTCTTCCTTAATAACTAAAATAGGGCTCTGTTCAGGTTGTAGTGTAGAGAAGACAAATCCTTTAATTTCATGTATATCCATAGTTTTGCTTAATATATATATATATAGTTTATGTTTATTGATGTGCGATTGTGTTTTTCTGACTCGTGTTCAACACACTGCCTGATGTGATTTTTCAGAACTGACTTTATTATTTTTGTGAGAAGTCACTCATCTGCTTGCCTGACTTGCTGCTGTTTTGAGGAAGAGGTCTTTCATCCAAGCAGCACAGTGACCTCTGTGTTTTGTTAAGGCCTCGTAGCTTCTGTTACAGAACAAACAATACTGATTGATCAGTTCTCACATGTTCATTCTGCTTGAGGCACTACTGCCTGTTTGCACAACAGGAAGTGTCGATGCTACCCAATCAGCGTTTGTGTTATTAAACTTTTAAATTTGTCTTATTTTGAAACTCATGTGGAGACGTGTCTTGTTTTTTGGTTCTGGGAATTTGTCAGTTCTAGGTACAAGAACTTTAACTAGAACATTTGCAGATTTACTTCTAAAGAAATGTTTTTCAGCCCACTGTTGCAAAATCACAAGAACTATGGATTTGTCATTTAAGTAAAAAAAAAAAAACTACTGATTTTCATCATAAATACAGTGTAACTAAAAAAAACATAGATATCTGTTGAAATTCTGTGTAGAATAAAAATTAAAATTTATATTCCCCCTACATATACATTTTAAATACATGTTAAATCTACTTTCGTTAAAACTATTAGAATTCTAATATTTAATATTAAAGCCGGAAAAAACACATCTATACTTTTTGCCAGCTCATTGTCTTTAATTGTTGCTTTGAGTAAAAGTGAGCTATGATGTTTTGCTGGGCATTAAAATAATTCCAAGTTTTATTTTAATTCATTTATTTTAGTTCTTATGTGTTTAAACCATATAAATCCACTCTTGGTTTAACTCTAAAGAGACTGAGCTTATCCGAATCACCTTTATTATATTTGTTTAATTGATTAAAAGTTTCAATTGTTTTCAATCTAATCAAGTCAAACCGGATTAAACAGAACCCAAAGCGAGGCTAGCCCTGTAGCCTGTCTGCTGTAAGCTAGCATCAAGCAGAAACAACTAAGTCGTTTCACCTACTAAACGTTCAGTGTGGTTTTTATAGTATACTACTGTGTAATTAAGTCACTTTTTTATACTATTTTGACTTCCCTTCGTTGACCAATATTGACACTTCTGGCTTGACGGACGCGTTTCCGGTTTAACGTGCTCCGTACCAGCGACGTGTGAATAGGGGTGGTCCTGAACTGTAAGGAGGGGAAGGCCTTAATCTATTTATTTTTTTCTTTTATCGCACCCTCCCACGTATTTAACGTCGCCATAGTTGTGTTTTATCCGTTTCACCGGTCAGCTGGTGGTCATTTTAAGTTTTTTCGTGCCGTGTGAAGCACCCGGGCGCCCCCTCGTTTTGTTTGTCGGTCGAAACGTCCGAATGTCCAGCTGATTGCTTTGAGCTCCGTTCAATTATTCCAGTTCAAACTGAGCTGTTTTGTTCCACTTAACGAAAGGGGTTTTGCGGCCGAAACGGATCGGCGTCGCCCCCATTCCTCGCCGGCTCGTGGACCTGAACGGAAACGGATATTTTTGTTCTGTTTTGTTTTGTCTAACTTGATTGTTGGACCGTGTTCCTCATAGAAGGACCAGGCCCCGGACTCATCCCCAGCCTCGCGTTTCCATATCGGTTTTTTTTTTTGTTGGAAGTCATGGGAGACACAAGTGAACGAAGCAAACCTTCGACTCTACCTCCCAGGTGTCCCTGTGGATTTTGGGGGTAAGTGTTTTAACCCGATATAGACTAGATTAAACCCACTATCTTTAACCGAAAGGTAAATCCGGATGAAATGTTCTCAACGGGCTCAAACCCATTGTTGTTGTTCTGTCGTGCAGGCCGAGGGTGGGGGGTTGGGAAGTTAGCTAATAAATAAACCACCTTGTTGAAAAACCAGCTAAATGCTATCAAATATAGACTTTATAAAGGTCAAAACGTCCAATGGACGCCGGGTGCTGCTTGTAACCGGCCTTCTCGGTGTTTTAAAGCAGTTTGTAAACCCAGGAGATGACGTACCCGAGACACAAAATGATTTATTGCCAGCAGGTTCCTTTTAAACGTGCCCAGTTTTCGGTCGTCCCGTTGATAAAACCCGGAATCAAACAGAATAACACGTTTTCTTAGTAAATCTGCTCAATTAGATCAGTATATAAACCTGATTTAGACTTATTTTATACCCTTTTTACTGTCGGGCTTGTCAAAAGATTGGATGTGTGTTGCATACCGGATGTGATTCACTGATCTGTTACCCCAGAGGAAAAAATGACTAAACACAACCAGTAATCTATAGAACAACGCCGCTCAGACGTGACCGTTTGCTTTTCATAACCATCATGCAAGTTTCAAACAAACGAGATAAGCTTATCACCGTTTCATAACCGGCAGAAACACTTTTCGTCCTGATCTGGGCTTGATTTCAGGGTGGCACGACCAGGAAGGTGACACCCTCCTGTTTTCAGATATTCTCAAATGACTCGTTCGATAACCAGCCACCCTTCTTCGGTTTTAGCCTCCATCTGGTTTTATCATGAGCCCAGTTAGCAAACCAGAACCCACCTGTCAGTGTCAGGTGACCCAGTGACTGTGGCTGTCTAAACTCAGCTGCGTGGAGCTGCTGGCTGTCCTGTCCTGTCCTGTCCTGTCCCACACAGACTGGGAACATTGTGAAATAGAAAACCACCCAGAAAGACACCAGGAATTCTCCTTTTACCCTCTAAAGGACTGTCTTGTGTTCAGGGGTTTTCCTTAGAGGAATAGTGGACTCTAATGGCACGTCATTCAACATTTAAAGCTATTAAAACACTACCATATGTGTTCTTATTTATTTATTATATTCTTATAATTTATGTTTGACAGATTTTGTATTTGTCCCCTAAATTCAGTTCCTTATGGGGTAATATTTAAATATTAACATTAAACAGGTTATTTTTTTTTTTACTGAAGTACTGAAAAGTCACATTAGAGATAATTTTAATAATTTGTTTCCTTTAAAGGAATTTTTTTTTACATTTATGTTTCTCTCTAAAAGATTTACCAGTAAATTACCTGATTGCAGGTGCCCTACTGAAAGGCCTCAGTTTGAATAAATGGAGTTTACGTAGAACAGGACAGACGAGCTAACGGCTAGTCCAAGCTCAGTCATGACCAGAGTGTGTTTTAGGGATGCACCGATACGGGATCGGATATCGGTGCCGATCCAGGCCTTTAGTTGTATCGGTGGATCGGTAAGATTGGCCGATACTGGATCTGATATTATTTACTAGACTTTATCCTGATTATGAGCAGATAAATAATGTGGCAAACTACATTACTTTACACTGTAACTCAAATTACAAATGTTAAACATTTTGAGGGTTATACTATATTTGAGGTTTATTATGTCTGATATTACAATATTTTAGTGTTTGCGACGCGTTGGTATCGGTGGATATTGGGTATTGACCGATCCACAAAGCCCATATATCGGTATTGGGACTGAAAATGCTGGATCGGTGCATCTCTAGTGAGTTTCTGTCATTTTCAAATGTTTCTAATGTCTTTAGTATAATAACAGTTCAATTGATTATATTTTATAAACATTTACGCTGTTATCAGTTTCACATTAGACGGTTTTTGGTCAGAATTATGAATACATTTCTGCTGGACTTGACCCCTGGGTGCACCAGGGCTGATCTCCAAGTCTTGCTCAGTTCTGACCTGTTGATACAGATGACTGATTTCCTATTCATCTCCAAGAATTATAATAGCAAAATTAACAATTTTTACATTGTTGATTCACCTAATTATGTTATTTCTAGAATCATTTAAGGCTTAGTAATGGTGACTTCATGGACCTTTAAAAAATTATTATTTTTTTTTTTATTGCTGCTTAGTCAACGGTGTGTTCACAGACTGGGAGGAAAAATCAGATTATTGTGTTTTAGATTAGCTGATCATTTAGGCAAACTGTTATCCGTGAATCCCAGTACCACCAGGTTTTTATTATAATACTTAAAATTTCTCACTTGTTTTTTTGAGTGTATCTCTGTTTATGCTTGTAAATAACCACATAAGTCAAAGTGTATACCTGTGCATAGTGAAACTGAAGGTTATACACTAATGTTAAAGGAGACTGGAGTCGTTTTAAGGAGGCAGCAGCACACTGGTTCCAGCTGCGCTCTGACTAGCTGTTAGCTCTTTAGACCTGTGAGATGTAAACTCTATGTCTCTGAACAGAGGCCACTCAGGAGGCTTTTACTGTGGGTATAATGGTAATTATGACTTTAATAACTCTTTGATCTTGCACACTGAACAAATGATCACATTTGTTTATGATCAGGTTTTGTTCCAGGACCACTTTGTTCCTCTGACATGTCTGCCTGTTTTTACTTTTCTTTCAAAGGTTTACTTTGTTTTTATCAGATTGGACTAGATGTATTTTTCCTCCTCCAGTTTGCATAGTTGTATAATGTAGAAACACACAACAAAGATTTTGCTGTTAGCTAGTCATTTAGTGGTTTTAAACACTGAGGTAGATCAGGTCAGACTGAAATAAGATGGTCTCTAATGAACTCCTCCTCCTCGCTGTGTGCATGTCTTTAAATGTGTTGATTTAAACCCAATTCATTTAAACAGATGACAAATGCTCATTTACTTGCCGAACATTTAAAAAGGACAACAGGCTCATCCCAGTGTATTAGTGACGTAGCTCATGTTGGAACAATGATCAGAAAACCCACAAAGTTCCAGTTTGTGAACTATTGAGAGGACTGAAAGCCGAGGGGGCTCAGTGTGGAATTGTGGGTAATGAAGGTGGGTCCAGGTGCACCTGAAGCTAACAATCCACTGATCCTTGTTAAAATTCTGATTCATCAAACAATTCTTCAGATTCCTTGGTGTTCAGGAAATGGATGCAGTTTAATTAGTGAAATCTCTACAAAGTGATTTAATGTTCTTTTGAGTGGAGAAGTAGTCTTAACTTTAGGGTCACAGAAAGTGACCTGATATAATCGATCTGTTTAAATAAAAGAATGAAGTGAATCGCTGACATGCCTAAATACTTCAGGGGTTGCCGTTTCTTCAACTTAAAATTATACTGACATAAAAACCCCGTTTCTATCATAATAAATTGAAGCGGTGCTCCTGGTTTTTAGATTGACTTTATGTAAGAGGTTATGGTCGAGTCAGGATGTGATGCAACTGTCATTTGAGATGTTGAAAAAGGGCTGAGATGGTTCAGATTCCTATTGGAGAGTTGACCACGTTTTATAACGTTATTTATCCTCTACATTATGCTTCTCTGTCCTGCACTGAATTGACACAGTTGTTGGGTAATGAGGAAAGAAAACGTTCCTATTTAATGAAAAAAAAATAGATTGAATAATCAGTATAAAGGCTTAAATTGTCAGTTTTATTTTATTGTATTATTTAAGCTTTGTACTTTGTTAAATAAATTGCAATAAGTGATTCATTTTTGAGTAACAAACTATTTCTCCTGTTTTCTTTTTCAGGTCAAGTAAAACGATGAATCTTTGCTCCAAATGTTTTGCTGGTGAGTCGATTTCAGTACTTTGTTGTAAAACTGGACCAATATTTGACTTGAAGAAAGTTTTATTTTGTTCTGTTAGTGATGGGATTTATGGCTCTTTGAAGGGAGCCGTTTGCCTCAAAGAGCCGTTCAAAAAACTGGCTCTATTATGTTTTTTTTGTTTTTTTTTGCAATATTTTGAAAGAAAAGTCTCATGTGGAACTATGTTTGGGGACACTCTTTGTTGCAACACCTACGTGTGCGTCGCTAATTAGCTTCCCCGATAGAACTGATGTGTTCATGTTGCTGTGCTCACTGATGTTTTAAATAAAGGCCTCCCAGCCTCAAACGTCACAGTTGATACAAAATATGAACAAGGCTTAGGTTCTCCTCGTTCACAGGGAAAAGATTTGACTCGTTCATGAACGTCACATCACTAACTTCTACATCGTTACACAATGTAAAGGTTACAAAACGCCAAAAAGTGATAAAGAAAAGATTTTCATCCCTGACTTTGAATCTCTAATTTTTAAAACTCTTCAAAACATTTCTTCGTCAGGACGACTTCCTGCTCAGGCCTCAGTAGTGATGACTGACAAGTTCCAGGAACAAAGTTAGCCGCTGGACGCACAAACTGTTGGTTTCTGGTCCCTGAATTAAATTTATTTACTTAACAACTTTAAGCAATTAGACGTCAAAATGTAACGTTATAAACTCATTTACTCTGCTTTCTTTTGCTGCTTTTGCTAGCAGAATATTTAATTATACCTAATTAAATTAGGGTTTTGGTTCTGTTTTGTCCCAAATCATTTTGAATCCCATTCTGACTTAAACATTCAAACATTTCCAGCCAGTCGGACTGACTGTGAGTCGTTTGAGGACAGGAGTGTCTCAACGTGAGGCCCAGGGATCGTTTGTGGCCTCAGACTGATTTAGTGCAGCCCGTCATTGTAGATCCAGACCGTCCAGCACAGGAGGTTGAGACAGAAACGCTTTTTAAAAAATATAACATTTCTGTTCAGATTTTTACTAATGTGAGGTTGAACAACAAATGCAGATGCGTTTAAATCTTTTGTTTTTTAAAGAAAATGTGAGTTTTTGTTTTATTATTCATCACATTTTGTGAGTACATTTAAAATGTAAACAGGACATAACACTTGAGTGGATACAGCCAGCGGGTACTACCATGTCCAGTTCTTGTTGCTGATAATGGACTGAAGTTTATTTTTAAGATGAAGAGTTGACTCATCAAATCCAGGGAATTTGCCATTTTTCTTTTATTAATTCAAACATAAAACTAGGGCTGCAGCTATCGAATATTTTTGTAATCGAGTACTCTATCGAATCTTTTTTCGATTAATCGAGTACTCTAATAAATTACAAGTATGTATATATAAATATGCATGAATATACATACATATAAATATTTATGTATGTATAAATTACATGTACAATGTATAAACCTGAGAGAAAATAACAAAGTATTAAACATTTTTTAAATAAAAAATAGATATAAACCATGGTTTTGTGGCATATAAGTGTATTTACTATTATTACCGGTATTTATTGCTTACCTCGGAACTTTCTGTTATGTCACTGTCTTCCCCTCACACACCTTTTTTTCAGTCGGACTGAAGTGAAAGTGCTGCAGCCATAGATATCATGGCTGCAGCACCAAGTTAATTCCATGTGATGCGTGGCTTCGACTAATTGCTGGAATGCCTGTTTTTTGCGGCACAAATCTCATAGCATATGTTTCATTTTGCTCTGTTCCTGTTTACCTTTCCAAAATGCGGCAAAACTTTAGAGTTTTTCGGAATTTTTAACCCGCAACTCGCTACGGTGTTTTGACAGGGAGAGGAGGGGCTCTCTGCTCCTCTGTCTCACCTGTGTCTCCACCCGTGTAGCTGCGCAGGCGGATAAATGAAGCATCTCAGTACCAAATTCGGCACCGTGTTTTTTCGCTACCGGTACCTACCGACATCTTTCAGTCTGTACCGGTCTAGTAGTCCGCCATGGCTTAAGATAAATTTAAGTTACATTCGCTACTTGCGTGTGCATTCAGTGCAGTGTGTATGTGCGCCACTTATTTCGGTCCGGGTGAAACATGACCCCGGGCAATTGCAAAGCCATGAATTAATTAAATATGAATTAAACGAAGCCTCGAGGCTTTTTTGTACTCGAATTATTCGAGGTACTCGAAGAATCGTTTCAGCCCTACATAAAACACTTTTAATGTCTCATCTACGAAGATTTACACATCATTTTCTACAATAAACAAATATTTTAAATTTTTATTAAAGTATTTCATGCTTAGCAGAAAAAAAAAACAATAAAAAAAAAATGAGGCAGATAAATGTTAGAGTTGTAATCCTTTTTGTTTAGTGAGTTTTGGAACAATAAAAGCGACTGTCTGGTTCCTGGAGGAAAGAGCCAGTTGATGTTGTTTTTGAATCGGTTTCTATTTTAAGAAGTTAGTGCCGTTTTTCTCTCCAGTGGTTCACCTGCACAGATTGTTGCTAAACTACAGTTGTCAGATTTTACTACAGAGATTCTAATTCTCTCATGCACCAACCTCCCAGGTCCCTCGTGTCTGCTCTGGCTGCTCGCGGCTCGTCTGAGCTCATGTTCTTGGTTGAAGCATTTTCACATTTGTTTTAAGTTTCTTCTTGGCACATCGTCGTTCACACCGACAGACAGCTGCAAGTTGGGTCTGCAGGATGACCTCCGGTAAATATTAAAGCCACAGTTTAAAGAAGAACAATCACAAGATAATAGATTATTAAACATAATAATAAAATTAGACTCTTTTTGGAGTCCTCCTTTAAATCTAGTCCTGATTAAGGTTTAAAGATGTAGAAATACATGAAGTTGTCACAGTGACATCCCAGTCTGGTTCAGGTGGATGGGCTGAGGATGCATTGCAGCTGTCTGTGTCCATGGCAACCGCTGAGTTCTGCAGACAGAGCGGACCTCAGGGCCCGGCTGTGAGTCCATCATCAGAGACAACAGTGATGCTTAGAATAGACTCGGTCCACACGGGTAGGGATGCTGAGCTGAAGGAGGTTATTACAGATCCGGTTTAATCTACATCTACACGGTTTGATGAAGTCTGAGGTGAGGAGAGGCTAAAGTGCAGCTGGGCTGTCCAAGATGGTGGTTCCCAAAGGGTGGGGTCAGGACCCTCCTGTAGGTCATAAAACTCTAAGTTTTTAATCTTGATATAATCATCAGAAATCAAATAAAACTAAAATATTAACTCCTAACTGAATGATTGACTAATGAATGTAAATCTAGGTGTTAACCTTATGGGTCAGAACTAGCTTAATGTTAGTGAACCATTGAGGATGTTTGGGTTTATTGATCAGGTCCTGACTGGTGCTAGTAACGTTTACAGCTCTTATTGAAGTGATTGTATGTACATTAGACCTGAGCTGTACAGCGTAAAACTTTTACTGCAATATTTTCAGGCTTTATAATATTTATATAAAGTTTTAGCTGTTAAATTAATGTTTAATTCAATATAACATAATGCAGTTGTGACTCCATCGTCCCTTGAGATAAACAACTACAAACCTTAACTGTTCTCTCGGTTAATGACCAGGAATTGGGTAAAATGTTTGATCATATTGACCACTGTTTGACACACAGCAGAGACTAAAAAAACCCAAATTACTCATCGTTTGAATGGAAATAATGAACATAAGTCCATACTGATTTTAATAAATCAGTTTAAGAACAAAGACCAACTCCATCATCTGTTTAGTCGCAGAGTTATAGCATCTGCTAGCATGTCTAGTTGCCTGAGAGTCTTGGATCTGGGTGGAAAAGCGACTCATCCTAGTAAACCTGAGTTAGTTCAAGGTCTTCGTTCAAAATCCAGACTCCTCCTGGAGGATGGATCCACTGAGTTTTAATTTTAATGATAAACTTTTATTTATCCTCTCTGAACGCTGACTTCTGTTGAACTCTTAGCATTCCTCTGTTTGTCCCAGGCTTTAACATTCTCTTTCTCCACCACATCTCTTGATGAACACTGAGCTCACTGGGGAGTTTTCCAGATGGTTTCCTGGCAGGTGGAGGAGTGAACTGATGCATTAGAACTTAGTACATGGGAGAAGCTAAACTCCTAGCAAGTTAAAAATCTGCAGCTCTTGTGATTTAAGATGAGAACAGTATCTGATATATTTCTCACCGTTAATATGATCTGTTAAAGACAGCAGTGGGTTAGAGTTTATAACTAAGACACCGGTCTTTAAGCTGTCAGTAAATAAAGACATGAAGATGCTGCGTTGAGGAGATGACTGACTACTCTGATTCTGTTATAGTGTTTTATTTTCTCGGGGTCATTAGGTTTAGCTTAATTTGATTTTCCACCTCCAGTTCAATGTGAGTTTTCTCCTCTAAACCTGCTAATAATGATAAATCTTCAGTAGTTACAGTTTAACTAACTAACCTGCTGAAGGAGAAACCCATGAGAGGAGATGAGAGAGAACAGGATGCACAGTTAAAAACTCCTCCAGCCCAAATCATTTTACAGATAAACAGAAATCCTAAAGAGGTGAATTTAAGCATCGTTTCCTGTTGGCAAGGAGTCTAAAAATAAGTGCATTTTAGCAAGAAATGTTTCATTTTAACACTTTATAAAGACCAAAAACAGGCGTACACAGTGATGGAAGTTGAACTCATCCTGATTTGATTATTTTAACACTTTATTGTTTTGTTTTCTGTTTCTTTCCCTCCCCCTCTGTCCATCCTCGTGTCCCGTTTTCTCCTCCCTTCTCTTTCTGTTCCTGACATCAGACGTCCAGAAGAAGCAGCCAGAGGAGGACTGCCCCTCCAAGCCAATCCAAAGCACTGGGAGTAGCCAATCAGCCGTTTTCAGTAGCGAGACGAGCAGTAGCAGTAGCCAAGCCCTATCGTTGTCGCTGCCCTCCAGCTCCGAGCCGCCGTCGGACGAAGAACCCTCGCCCATGTTTTCCAGCAGGAGGGAAGGTAAGAGTCAACACTTTGTTTCACCTTGAATCCATTTTTAATTTGATATCAGGGCTGAGGTGTCATCTGCTGAGCCACAGGGTGACTGTCGGTAAATGTGGCTAAAATGAACATTCCAGTGTTAAACTCAGAAATGCTGCATCTTTTTCTGTCTGCTGCCACGCGCTGAAGAACTTGTTGTTCTCTTTGTCTTGTATCCAGTGGGAAAGCACAGAGATATAAAGCATGGCTGACCTATAAAGCTTTGACTGGACACAAGATGGTGGGCACTGAAACTTTGAAGCACAAAAAAGAAGCTGAATTTAAACCAAATTACACAGCAGAAGTCTGTCTTTTCATGCATCACCAGTCACAGCCCGTATCAGTAATGGTTCCTCATAAACAGCTACAGCTTACGGCTCAGCCTGTTGGTTCCAGCTCAGGTGATAACGTTTATCTTTAAAGACTGAGTCACAGTAAAGATGCAGGGATTGGATTATTTTCTCACATTTTCTCAGATTACATGAAACAGGAGTGTTTCTTCTCATGCAGTTTGTCAGGTTATGACTTTTACTCTTTGTGGTCAGAATATTTTTCATTTTTGTTGAAAGTTTGAAAAAACAGGTTTTTTCAGTTGTTTTTGCCACTAGGTGGCACTCCATCCTACACATCGGACCTTTAATGGCCTTTCCAAAAGGTTCGACTGCACTAAGCAGTGTAGTAATCTTGTCTCGTTAAGTATTTAGGTTTTTTTATCTGAAGAGAAACTCGTGAGTTGTAGCGTTCATAAATACTGATATTTTCTGCTTCACTCTTGAGTTAAACTCAAAGGGAAAACTCTCATGTCCAACCAGACTCCAGAACTCTGAAGGTAACATCTTCTTTTGATAACGCAACATTCAAACAAGATGTGTAACTTTATGCATGACCAATTCATGGCTTAAACTTTGATTTGTCTTAAAGGAACTTGTTTGGAGATTTTGAGGTCTGTTTTTGTGTAAATAATTACTTTCTTACTCGTTATAGAACAGCCTCTGTTCAGAGAAATCGAGCAGCTATTGGCTGGTCGGTGCAGCTAATAACGAAGTGTTTTGCTGCTGTTTTGAAGTGCAGATCTATGTTATTTATCTACAGTAAGTCCTGTAGATAAGTTGCAAACTGTAAACAGTCACATGCAACATTGTAGACGTTTACAGAAGAGGTTCCAACGCATCAGGATAACTTTTTTTTATATTAAGAGTTAAATTAGCCACTAATTTGTCACCGTTTAGCAGCAGTGTCACTTCCTACTGACTAGCCATGAGTATTGCTTCAGTCAGGGGACTACTTCCTGTTTCTAGAGACTCTACTCGCTGTGAGTGATGTCACCTGTACACGTCGTCCTTACTGTAGATCTATAAGTGATGGAAGCCACTTCAGAATGACAGAAATATCCCTTTAAATCACCTAAAGTTCCCAGCAGACCCCCTGATGTTATTTGATGTTGTTTATTGCCCCTCCAGTGCGTCCTGGGGTCAGCTTCAGCAGGGATGTGTTGATCATTTCTGCAAAAATGATTTATAAAATAAAGTCAGCAGGGATCCGTTTTAAGGCAGCAGCACACTTTGTTCTTGCTGTGCTGCGCTAGCCGGTAGCTCGTTACTCAAGAAGCGATCTAAAACAAGTGAGATGGTAATTACAGGTTTTACTCAGAAACACTCTTTAAAATGTCAGAAAAGAAGGCTGCTTCCCCACAAACAGGATTTATGTCCTGGAAGGAGGTTGTTTCACTCCATGCATCGCTCATCCTGTAATTCTCCATCTGCAGGCGTGACGTCCACAGACACAGCCCAAGGCACACTCTGCACACCCACAAAACGTCCACGTGAATCAGGTACAGGCCGCCAGCAGCTCTGTGTGATCTGGCCCACTTTAAGAGCCGACTCGTCGTAACTCTGCCGTTTGTTTGCAGCCTCGGGCCCAGAGAGCGAAGCCACGCCAGAGAAACGACCACGGACAGAAGAGAAGGGGGGCAGCGGCGACGAGGCCCGTGTGACGCCCAAACAGAAGAACCGCCGGCGCTGCTTCCGCTGCCAAACCAAACTAGAGCTGGTGCAGCAGGAACTGGGCTCCTGTCGCTGCGGTCAGTGCTGCAGCATCACATGTTTTATTGAACACAAAACGCACTTCCTTCAGTTTTCCTTTCAACATTTTAGTGGTCATAAAGTGCACAAAATCTCCAAAAGCCTCCCTCCTGTCCACGTTTTTCATCCTGTTTGTGTTTGTGTGCAGGCTACGTGTTCTGCATGCTCCACCGTCTACCCGAGCAGCACGACTGTGTGTTCGACCATCTGGGCCGCGGGCGCGAGGAGGCTGTCCTCAAGATGGTGAAGCTGGACCGTAAGGTGGGCCGCTCGTGCCAGCGCATCGGGGAGGAGTGCTCCTGATTGGCCCGCGTGGCGACCCGCCATCCTGTAAGAGATGAGGCACTTAACAAAGAGGAGGAAGAGGAAAAATGGGGGGAGGGTTGATGGGTGGGAGGAAGAGGGAGGGTGGGGGTGGGGGAGTCATACAAGGAGGAGGGGAGGGGGGGGGGGGGGGGGGGGTTGGGTTGTAATATCCTGCATCTGACCCAATGATTCCAGATCTGAGCTTGTCGCCACTCTGTTGAAGTCCTGGTTTCCTGCCTGGAGCATCTTTTCGGACTCCGCTCTGGTCGAGGCCTCGCAGGGCCACTAGGGGGTGCAGTGGCTGTCCTGCAGAGCCGCATTCAGTATCGCATGTTCACACACACAGCCTTAACCCCGCCCCTTCAGAGGAAGAGCGCAGAGTCGGATCCAGTCAGAACACGCATCACGCACGGCTCTGCTGCATCTCGTCATGACCGTTTCCTCCAAACTGGCGCTCCTTTTCTCTGTTCATCACCGGGCGTCTCAAAGAACTGTGGTAGTCAGCTGATCTCATCCGTTCTGACTCTTTTCCAACACTGTTTGCTTATTCTTCCTTTTTCCATCATCTGGTGGTCGCGGGTGAGGAGTCCAGCTCCGCCCCTCGGCTGCTGCTCAGGTCGCCATCAGGGGTTGGAGGATCAAACCTGTAAACCCCGCCTTCCTCTTTTTCTTTTTTTTTTTTCTTCCACGGAAGTTTAAGTCCATGCACAGCATTCTAACCATGCATGGTTCTGACAGCAGCGGCGTACCTGGACACGGGGCGGTCCACGGATGCAGACATGGTGTTTTTGTGGTCCTGATGTTGATTCGCTCTGATTTTCTGCTTAACCACGATGACGTGGAGGACAATACAGCCAATCCCTGCCTCTGCTCACACGAACCGTTGACTCGACGAGAAACTCAAACATGATAAAAACACTAACGGACAAGAGTCACTCAGATAGATCCTCTGTAGCAGATCTTCTCCCTCCACGGTGTTCGGTTTACGGAGTGGTACTGATGTTCTTAACAGAAACGGTGGGTGGGGGGGGGCATGACATCGTTTCTGTGTTCACAGGAAGAGTTCTTCACCAAAATATTATGGATTCTGGACATCAGTTTGGAGTCTAATCATTAAAATGTCAGAGTTTTTGACACTGATCGACACTTTAAGGCGTCCTTACTGCCTGTGAGCTGTCACTGAATCAACGGAGAGCTGATTTAAATCTGTGATGTCTGTTAGTGACACGCAAATAAGAGTCAACACTAGCCAAAAACTGGTTTATATGGAAAGATTTTAATATTACCAGACTCTTAACGTTCCACTTCAGCACAGTAATACGTTTTATTGTATTTGGGTCAAAGCTCAGACCTCTTCTTTAAATGCAGCCTGTTCACATTTTGACGTCCCAGATTTGGATCCTCTCTTTGTGTTTCAGTGATTCTCAGCTGGTTCTGGCTGCAGAAACGATGTGACTCCATTAAATGACGTGTCTCCCCTTCTCTTCACGGTCCTGCTCTCTGACCTCGCCCTGAATCGGCCTACGCAGTCTGACTGCTTGGACTTTGTGCGTGCATATTGTTCAGTTTCTTGCATCTAGTTTTTGTTTTGACACTGCAGAAAAAAAAAAATTTTCTTCCTCATCTTTGGTTTTTAATTTGGACATTTAGCACCTGTGTGTGCAAATTAAAGTTAGAAGTTGTGATCTGTTAAAAACAGGTTCTGAGTCTCCATAAAAATGTACTTTGCAGCATTTTCCTGAAGTTTGACTTGATGATGTTGAGCTGTACGTTGTTACGATAAGGAGAAGTGAAGAATGGAAGCGGTGGATTTTCTCGAGTGGCCGGAGACTCAAACGGCGTCTTCTTTTGCAAAGTAACTTCATGAAACTTGATTGGGTTGAAAGCCCTTAAAACACCACTTTACTATGCTAACCGTCATGCACAAGTTATTGTTTCTTCTCTCCTCCTCCACCTTTCCCATCCTCTCCAGTGAGAACGCAGCGACTTGTAGGAGGACTTTGGAGAAATGCTGTGGCTTCTTCTCATTTTCACATGTTCCTTATTTGAGTTCTAATGATAAAAACAGAAAACTGATTATCTTTCTGTACCTTTTTAAAGAAAACTTTATTTAACCTTATATCAGTTTGAGTTACTTACACCCTAGCATAGAGTGGCATATTTAGTTAAATGTATAAAGCAAGAACATAATTCTGTCTTTTTTTTTCTTTCTCCTTTTAATTTGATCGTGTTCCATTTTCTGCCGAGGAAATTAAACGGATTAGAGGATGTTGGACGTGTGTTTGTGTCGCTTTATTTCTACAACCTTTCCAGGAGGAAACCTAAAAACCAGAACACTGGATTCACCTTCAGAAACTTTCTGGGTTTATCTGGATTTTTAAAGGCACACTATTGAGTTTTGCTTGTTTTTATCACCCCCTAGTGTCCGTTTTAAATCACCGTCGTAAAAACGTTAGCATTGTTTCTGCTCAGAAACACCTAAATCTAAGTTGAAATGTCTCCTCAGCCTTCACTGTTTTCTACTGGAGCGGTTCATCACTCATTCAAAGAAATCAGCTGTGTTCAAGCAGGGAGAGATGGGGGGGGGGGAATCAGGAATCATGAGCTAAAAACACTCCGGTGCTAGCATAACAGCTAACATTGGGTTAGCCTAACCCTCGAGAGATACGTGAGTGAGACTTCAGACTGGACCAGAGACTCAGAAGTTACAAACGTGATATTCTGGATCCAAGCAGCAGATGAGACTTTTCATTAACCCTGTAGGGTCATATTGGTACAGACTGGCTATAGGAAAAGGATTAAAATGTGAAAAAGTTACAGAGTGTGCCTTTAAAATAAGTGAAATATGTAGAACCCCGTGTAATTAAACTGAATGAATTTTTCTTGAAAATTTTCATCATATACTGTAAAGTCGTGCAACAAAGTTCTTACTTTGTTTCTGTTCACAACCAAAAGTATAAACGATAAAACCAAATAAGTGGAAAGTTAATGGATATAAACTAAACATGAAGATCTCTTATGTCCATCAGTCTGACTTCCATTATGCTGACAGTTCTGAATACTGTAGAGACGTTAAGCTATGATGAACTTTTTTGTCTTAAATTTTGGGGAAAATATGCCTGAAAGAAACTGATGAAGTGGACATGGGGGCCCACCAAGAAGGTTAGTACCTAGAGCAGGGGTGCCCAAAGTGGGGCCCACGGGCCAAAGTTGGCCCACCGATTATTTAATTTGGCCCTCCTGGCCCTCTGGGGGGTACCCTGGATGCTGGGTGAACATGGACCAGTAATCCAGAAACTCACTGTTTCCCTCAGCCAATCCAACATTATGTCAACAGGCCCAATGACTCTATATTGGGCTGCATATAGCCCTCATTCATGGTGCCAACAAAATCTTAGAAACGTCACAATTTAAAATCAAAATTGAAATACAAGTAACTACAAGGGACATTTAGAGTAGATTTATGCACGCATGTACATTTGCACACTTTATAAAACCACAAATAGTTATATTTTGTCAATGATTGTAATCTCCCATGAGCCTTTGCTGCTGGACCAGACTAGATCAAACTTGCTCCAAGCTCGCGGGTAACCATCTGGCCACGAGCCTAAGCAGCTATTATCAACATGGAGCATCGTCCTCAGTGGCACACAGACAAAACGCATTTTAAAAATGCTGGGATGAAGACTTTTTTTACAGATATCAATGGTAAAGCGCAGTGGCGGCCCGTCCATAGGGGGTGCTCGGGCGCCGCCCCACCAGTCCCAAGAGGAAGAAGAAGAGAAATAGGGATCACAAAATATAAAAAACTAACATAAAAATAAAACTAAACGAGCCATCCATTATATATACAATAAGTGCTGTGTATAATCTGCATTTAGGTGTATTTTAGAAAGGTTTTCTTACTATTTTTTACTGGACCGATAGGTCGTGTTTCTTTGGGTTCTACTGCGCATGTCTGGACGGGACGCCGTCCCAACATAGCGCATTGTTTTTTGCCCCTGACGCATGCGCACTGGCAAATTTTTCCTGACGCACTGAGTGCAAAAAATAGGAGATCGCTCGGGACGCAGGTCTTCAGCGTCCCTGTGTGACATGCGCACAACAGCAGGAGTCTGGAGTGTTGCTCAGACCGAAACCGGAAGTTCTTGCTCTCTTTTTAATGGAGGGTAGAAAATGGATATTTATTCAAAGAATCCTTCTTTCCTGCTTGTGAAAACAAGCCGAATGATTCCATTTGTCCTGATTTCATCAACTCAATGGTGAGTGACTTCATTTGTTTGTTTCTTTTTTTTAATGACTATGTGTCTGTCACGGATCTTCCCATTCAAAAACCCCATAGGCGGAGCTAGCCGCGGCTAGCAGTGCTAAGTCCTGATGAGTGAATTTATACCTTAAATAGTGACATGTGTTTGTTGAGGTGTCTGCCGAATGTTAGAGAAATACAGATACTGCTGATTGAATACGTTGGTTTATGTAGTTTAGCCCGTTTTTCATGCGTTTTCTCTACTTTTCATTAAATTATTATGGCGTTTTAAGGAAGTTTGGTCTGACTGGGTTTGATGGGACTTATCAGTGGATTTGACTTTATTTTGTTGTTAATTCACTTCATTAGTTGAGCTGATTGTCATGACTTGCTTGGTTAGTGGTTGTTGGCTGAATTGTAACATTAATTATCTGACTGTATTAGTTAGAGATGGATTTATTTGTTTGTGGTGTCAGTAGAAAGCTAATTGTGAATATTAAGTAATGTTTTTGACTTTGCCAGGTTGTTTTTTTCCTTGAAACTTTTACAACTTCTGTTGTGACCACAGTGTGGTTGCTTTTTATTTGTATCTGATTATATTGATATTATTCTAAGGTCTCCTCATGAAGACTTTATGATTTCTTTACTGTTTGATGTGTAGAATTAGACCGAACAGCTCCACATTTCTAGAGAACTGGTGGTACTAGGGATTTTTACCAGCAAAATATTCGGTCAGATGAAAATATTATCATTCCCTGCCCTAGTGGTGATATGTGATTTTTTTTTTTGCGCATCTGAAAACTGACTAGCAAAAATGCGCCCCACCCAAAAAAATTGTCACCAGCCGCCACTGGTAAAGCGGTCTGCCTTATTTGTAACCAGTCCGTTTCTGTACTCAAGGAGTAAAATATTCGTCATCACTATGAGACAAAGCACGCAGGATTGTCACAATGCAGAGATGATGCCCGAAAGAAAAAGATCAGGGAGCTGCTAGCTGCTAGCATTACATATGATTACAAATAACAAAGACAGTTGTTTGTTCTAAATACCTATATGTTCTTTAAACAGAAAGGATGGTTAAATAATTGCAAAATGAATAAAAAGTAGTGTTCTATACTTCATCATTAGTATTTGCATTTTATAAATGCTGCATTCGGCCCGCGGCTCTCTGATAGATTTTCATTTTGGCCCTTTGAGGGAAAAAGTTTGGGCACCCCTGACCTAGAGCCTAGAATTCTGTGCTACGGCCCTGGGTCAGCTGGAACAACCTCCACTACACTGTACTGAGGGGTGTGTGTGTGTGTGTGTGTGTGTGTGTGTGTGTGGCCACAAATTCCCATTTCCCCTCATGATATTGTTAAAATGCTCAAAGTATTTCTAAAGAGAATAAATATTGGAGTTTAGAGGGTTGTTTTATTTTTTTAATGCTTATTTCTAACTTATAAATAAACCAGAATGATTAAAACGACCAAGTGGTTCAGCAGATGATTCAGTTTTAGCTGCAGGTTACTGAACCCCCAGGTCATTGTGACTGGAATATCCAGACCAGGGACTAGAACCAGAACGTGTTCACATGAAACAGATCTATTTTATCCCCCAGTCTTCTCTTTGTTCATGGTGATTATTTAATGCACAAATCAGGTGAGGAAGTCAGAAAATATTTAATACATTCTCAGTCAAACTGTCCCTTTGGGATGTTGAAGTTTTATCATGAATGTAGATTCTAAATTTAAATTTTTTTAATTTCAAATGGCTCCAAACCAGTGAGCAGCCTTTCATTAGATGGTTTGTTTTTTTAATGTGTGTGATGGTTGAACCACAATAAACTAGTGTGTTACTTTAGAGTGACACTGCCCCCCACTGGCCATTCATGGAGCAGCAGCATTATAATGTTCATAAATGTCTCATTTATTTAAATGTCAAAACCTTATTCATCTGAGTGGATGCAAGAAATTCTTTGGAAAATAAATGTTTAAAAATGTTTGTTTTTTTAAAGCCCTTAGCTGAATTAAAACACATCTGAGGTAATAATTGATACAACATGTTAAATTTCACAGTTTAGTTCCCAATCAGAGGTCCGATTATTTAATTAGACATTTCAATAAAAACAGGTTTATCGTTTTAATGAGACTCTTCCTAGTGGAGGTGTCTGGAAATATAAAGATATTATTATAGAGCTCATTTAAAGCCACTAAATAAAGTTTGCTATGAGTCACTGAAATAACCCAAATTACATATGTAGATGTTCAATGTTTTAGTGGGTTAAAACACTAAAGGCATGTTTTCAAGAAATCATTTTATAGTTTTTTTGATGATTTCTTAAATTCTTTAGCCTCGTCTTCATTAGTCAAACAAAAATAAGGTTTATTATTATAAAGAACTCTATTGAGAAGTGACTACAGGAAATGTGTTTTATTTATTATAAAGTGTGTTAACCTGTCCTGTTTATTATAGAAACAATAAACTAGTTAATTATTAGGCTTTCTTCTTGCTCAGGATATAAGATTTATGAATGTTTTTTTATATAAAGGAGCAGATTGAACTGTGATCTTTATTCTAACTGCAGCTTTCAAACCCCTTCTCATCAAATACAGTTTAAAAGCGAAGAAAACTGAAGTAAACTTAGTAAAGTTTATGAATGAAAGCCATCCTGCACCAATCAGCAGGCTTATTACCACCCAGGTCTTTCAGTAAGTTAAACTAGAGTTTTAGTTTGTGATGAAGTGGACGACATCTTCAGTCTAAATATTTTAAATTGTGTAAAGATGAGATATTTAACAAGAAAAGGCCCACAACAGTTTTCCACCTTAGTTTCTTATTTTTTCATTGTTATTAAAACTAAGCACAATGGTTTAAAACTGACCACAAATTCTGCATTCATCAACTTTTCTGCCAACGTTTTTTTAACCATTCAAGATGATTTACTTTTTAAATAAGCGTGAGCCCGCTGCTTTTTGTTTTAGCCATAGAGACACTTGCTATAGCCCTTAGAGGCAATAATAGTATACATGGCATCCTACGTGGTGGCCTAATTCATACTGTTTCGCTTTATGCAGATGATTTGTTGTTATATGTCACTAATCCCATTACCTCTATCCCAGTAGTTCTTAGAATCTTACAAGAATTTGGAGATATATCTGGATATAAGTTAAACTTAGCCAAAAGCAAATTTTCCCCATTAATAGTAATGCAAGTGGATATCACAATCTGCCATTTAGGCTGTCTGCAGAGTCATTTACATATCTGGGTGTAGAGGTGACAAAATCCTACTATAGTCTGTTCAAAAGTAATCTCACTCCTCTGTTGGAACAGTGCAAACAAGATATTAAAAGGTGGTCTATTTTGCCGCTATCTCTTATTGGAAGAGCAAATTCTGTAAAGATGAATGTTGTACCAAAGTTTCTGTATTTATTTCAGGCACTGCCTGTTTATATACCACAGTCCTTTTTTAAAACAGTTAATCAAATGATATCTTCTTTTATATGGAATAACAAATCATCTCGTATAAGAAAAGAATTTATGGAATGACCAAAGGATGTAGGTGGGCTTTCTCTTCCAAATCTGTGCACATATTACTGGGCCGCAAATCTTAATGCTATCTCTCTGTGGCTGAAAGACTGGAATGATAAGATCCCTGCATGGCTTCAGATTGAAAGGGTTACAAGCAGCCCACATTCACTTTCTGCTTTACTCTGTGCACCTCTACCATCACCAATCAATACAATTAAGGGCAATACTATAATTCTAACTCAATCACTGCGTATTGTAAATCAGTTCAAAAGATCGTTGGGTATTCAGGGTACTTCTATTCACCTTCCGATAATACACAATCATCTCTTTCAACCATCCTTAATCAGAATCAGAATCAAAAAACTTTTATTGTCATTGTCATTGAATGTAATTCGCAGACTAGGAACTTTTCTCGGTGATATGGTGCAGCATACACACACAGAATAAAAACACAAGTAGCAGCACAAAATAGACAATGGCTTCAAACTTTGGTATGACAGGGGCATTCATAATATTGAAGATTTGTATATAAATGATACGTTTGCTAGCTTTGAACAACTCTCAATTAAATTTGGTTTGACTAATAATCATTTTTGGCGGTATCTACAAATTATAGATTTTACTCGTAAAAGTATGAAAATTTCCCTAATATTCCTTCTCTCTCCTGTTTGGATTCCTTACTAAGGGTCAATAGGGTACAAAAGAACAGAATTTCATTATTTATTCACATATTATGAGTGGTTACAACGTCTCTATTTCACATATTCGAGAGCAGTGGGAAAAAGATTTGGAAGCCCAACTTTCAGATGAGGAATGGGACATGGCTCTGGCCAGAGTCCACTCTTCTTCCATATGCTCCAGGCATGCCCTAATCCAGTTCAAAGTGTTACACAGGTTACGCTATTCAAAAGCTAAATTAGCAAGAATATTTCCAAATATAGATCCATTGTGCGATAGGTGTAAACAGACCCCAGCTGCCTCCTATCATATGCTTTGGTCTTGTACAAACTTGTTCCATTTTGGTCTTTTTTAAAAAAGTTATTTCTAACACTTATGATTATAATGTTTCACCCTCTCCCTTGACTGCAATCTTTGGTTGTTCTTCCTGCACAGCGGGTTCTGTCCCCCTGACCGTCTACAGAGGGTCGTTGCTTTTACTTTCTTTGCTAGCTCGACGCTTGATTTTGTTTAAATGGAGGGATCCTACAGCACCATCTCATCACCACTGGATCAGAGACGTTATGCAGAATGTTAACCTGGAGAAAATCTGATTTACTCTCAATGGTTCTACCAGCAAATTCCATCAAACTTGGGACCCTCTAATAACTTATGTGAATAAACTACCTGGCCTAGATCTAGAAGTTTGAACACTTTCATCTGCCCTGTGTTGGGTGCATCTTTTTTTTAAATTAAAGATTATTACTTTAGTTGTATTTTTTTCTTTGTTTTCTTGTGGTTCTTATTATTGTCCTTTTTTAAATGTACTATTATCATTTATTAATAATTATTATTATTATGTTTGGGGGTCTTTTTTTGCTACTGTCTAACATGTGGATTATTATTATTACGTTACTTATTTTTTATTGTTTTTGTCTCGTGGGTATATGTGAATGGAAAATTAAAACTAAAGTGTTTAAAGATTATTTACTTTTTAACAAACAACAAAATAACAAAACTTAAAACAACAACAACAACAAATACATTAAAAATAAAAACTCAACAACCAACCAGGTCAGCACTTATCATAAAAAGTAATACAAAGGTCTCAGAGAAGCATGCACCCTCAGTGGGACAATAAAAAACAGTGAGCCACCACAGCCTCCTAGAACAGTAACCATGGCAGCTGATTGGTTTTCTGCCAAAGTTAAGTCTTTATTTAAAAATAGGTTTGTAGTTGTGATAATTTTTGTATTTTGAGCTATTTTTAAAGCTACAGTAAATGTATTTAGGCTTCAGTTTCTATCAATTGTGAGGAAAAGTTGGTTGTTACTCTATGTGGACACTAGATGGCGCTAAAGGACAGTAAAATGTCTCATTTTTAGAGTTCTAATGGAGATGATGTTGTATTTTTGTTCCACGTGTTTTATTCATGAACTCAGAGACAGAGATGGTCCTCAGTGGGATGTCTGATCATTTATTGAAATAAAATGTGGAATTGTTGTGTTTTTGTCTCTGTTAATGAGGCTGCTATATAAAGAAAACCCTTCTCTCCTCTGCTTCTCTTTCTTTTCCTCTTTTTTATTTTGCCTCATGTTCTTGTCTTTTGTTTGGTTTTCTGTTCTATTGTTAGCAGCACAGTCGTCACAGCTGGAGATTTCTGTCTTCACTTAAGAAGAGTAACTGTTTAGTTTTTGATCTAGACTTCAGCTTGACCTCCTGTTTCTTCTGTTAGTTGATCCTGTGAGGATGAACCTGACTTATTGCTTCAGACGACTCTTCCATCGTTGATGCTGAAAGTATAATCCCTGTTCAGAGCTCACTAATCTGCTGACTTGTGTTGAAATTTTATGATACAGAAAACAAATGAGCTGTCATAATGAAATAAAACATGAAGCCAGTCATCTGAAAAACAGAGCTAATGAAATCTTAATGTTTTCTTAGCCTTTTAAAGAACAAATTCATTCATTTATACTAGGTGTCTAAAAAGAGAGACTTTAACCTGAATAAATACAACAAAACAATGACTGGTTGGTAACGTTGAGGCTTTACTGGTTTGTTCAGTGGAGTGAGGACATCTATGGGATGTTTGTTCTAAAGGTTTAAAAGATGAATATTTTTATGAGGCCTCACCTGAGGATCTGGGTCTCCGCCTGTCAAAACCTTTGATTTATTTACTGGTCCGTCCACATTCCATCCAGCCCTCATGAGATTCAGTTCTGAGATCTAATGAGCATCCTGAGAGATGAGAGGAGCTCCATCTCTCCTCCTCATCAAGAGGAGAGGTGGTTTGGTCAGGATGTCTACTGATGACCAGCAGACCCAGGACCAGCTGGAGGGACTTTAACCCCCCCTGGCCTGTTAATGATGTGCTGCTGATTTTTACTAATGAGAGGCCCAACAACAAAACATCTCCCTATAGGATGTCAAAGTTTAATTCTACTCAAAATATAGAAAAACAAGAAACCTATAAAGGGCCAGAGAAGTCTTTAATAACTGGTTTAGTGTCTTTAAACACAGCTAGCAGGGTTTCTGGTGTTTTAATGGTTAAAGTTGTGACTCTAGATTCTCATCAGGAGCAGATTCTTGATGTTTGAAGCTGAACTTGACCGAGGAGCACCAAACGGTCTGATGTGGGACCTCCTCCTCTCCGGTCCCGGTCCCGGTCCGGACCCTGGTGGAGTGGGTTCTGGCCTGGTGTCGGCAGGTGGAGCTCCTCCGCCCCGCTCAGACCTCCAGAGGGTCCAGGACTACCTCAGACACACCGACTCGACTCTCACACTTGCGCACAAAGCTCTGGCGCACGTGCGCTCTGCTGTCAGGCGTGTCTGAGAAGCGCTCGAGCTCCGGCGGAGGGAGAGCGCGCGCTCGGGCTCGTGTTGTGTGAGCTGGAGGGTCCGGTCTCGCGCGCGGAGCTTCTCTTCTCGTCGTCGGGTTGAAGATGGTCCTCTGACGGCAGACCGGGCTGCGGGCGCCGCCGGCTCCTCCGGACCGGAAAATGAAGCGTCTCTGTCGGAGGCTGGCGGTGGCCGTGGCGGTGCTGGTGTGGCTGGGAGCGCTGGTTTACCTGCTGGTGCTGAGTCGGAGGAAGTTACCGGAGCTCGGTACCGGAGGAGGAGCGGCGGGAGGCGGAGAGGCTGCGTCCAACCAGGTGGAGTAAAGAACCGGACACGTTAAACGAGGCTCCGGTGTGTGAAGTTCAGGAGTGGACGGGCTGACGTCTTAGTATTAGTTAGGTTCGGTTTCTAAGGTGTTTGTCTTTAAATATTTTACAACTTTTATTGTGGACCCAGGTAACAAACGCGTTAAAAAACCTCAACAAAAAAACAACAACAAAGAATAAAACCTGATTCATTTGATTCAAAGTAGAAAACATAAACTAATATTTAACCCGTCCCCGTTTCTTTGTTGTTTTAGACCAGAGGTCTTTATCTTTAGAGATGAGATCTGAGGCAGTTAAAGTTTAAAGTCTCATCAAATGTAATCACTAAATGTTCCCACACATATTTAAAACAAACGCCCCTCCACAGAGAGGCGGGTACAGGAGGAGTTAGTGTCTTATTATTAGTCCTCATCAGGCCTGGTTAGAGGAACTTTTCCAGGCTCTGGTTCTGGTTCTGGTTTCATGTTTGCTGCAGGTGGTTGTTATGTAAAACATCCCCTCTGCTGACTGGTTATATAAATGTATTGATCCTACCTCTGCTCACCTTGTTAAAGCTGAGCTACAACCTCACAAACACTCAGTGTGTGTGTGTGTGTGTGTGTGTGTGTGTGTGTGTGTGTGTGTGTGTGTGTGTGTGTGTGTGTGTGTGTGTGTGTGTGTCAGGCCATTTTCTCAGAAATACAGAGATCCTGATTCAGAGAATATCATTTTGTTTTGGATGAATGAGTTCAGCACGAGTTTTGAATATAATAATGGGATAAATAGATTTTAGATAAAAACTTTAGACTTTGTGAAAAGTTTGATGAGAATATTATTTAATTTTCGCCCACTGCATTCTCCTAAATCCAATAAAAGTCTTGAAATATCGATGAGATCCAGGAAGATGCTTGTCTTTGTGAGGGATGCTGTGGCGTTTAGCTCCTCCAGGTGCTGAGGTTCATCAGTTTTTGTCTAAACGTGTAGAAAAGCTGCAGAGCGCTGCATCTCTAATCAGTTTGTCTTGTTTAGATTCTGTGTGTTGCTCTCTGACCTGCTCTCTTTAATGTTTGCTGGGGCGATCTGACTTTTTGGCGTTCTGCTCCTCAGAGATGACTGAGCTGTAAACGCACACCAGGCAGTAAACGGAGGCTTTTAGAAAGGTTGGACCATGAATGCACATTTCCTCTAAGACCACCTGGACAGTGTGTTTCTGTTTCTGAGACAACCTGATGATGGTGATGATGATGATGATGTGGGGTCTGGGGTTATTTAATGTTTTATGGAGCTAAAGCTCAAACTGTGCTGCTGACTGTTTTCATTCAGGTCCTCAGTTATGGTTCTGATTATTGCATCAGGATGATGAGCTCAAATACAAACTCAATATTTAAATTGATCAAGGCGAATGTTTTCACTTTTTTCCTGATACACCACTTTACAGCTTGACTTTTTTCTTCCACATCGATTTAACAGACTAGTATTGAGAGAACGGGGTGTAATGCCGGCAAAGGCGTTACTATCTCTGAATTCTGACATCTGGTTCATCAATACAATAACTCATCTTTTGTCCCAATAACTTGGATTAAAATGACTCTTTTATTATGTCGTAACCTGAATCAACATTCCTTCCAGGACCCGGTCGTGTCGGAAGACTAAGAAGATTTCCTTTAATTAATAATTAAACTTAAGAACTCTTTGATGTCTCATTCTAAAAAGACACCACCTTTAATCCACTGTCCAGAAATGTCTTAATATGATTAATTCATTTTCTTCCAGTATTAATGAATGTTGATGTTGCATCAGTATTATTTTATGGTTTCTACTTTTGCTAAAAGGTTAAAACATATTAATAATCCATCTAACTTCCTGGGCTTCCTTAATGACGAGAACCACGTGACTTGGTAACTCTTTCCCCATCGGGCCACGCGTCCAAAGTTCCCTCTGTCCGGTTTCCTGTCTGGAAGCTAAACAGTTCTCGTTCAACCTACAACGAGAGAACACAGCCTCCGTTTTCCTCCGTTACACGGAAGGCTTTGATGCCGACCGAGCTCGTGAGTAAACCAGCCTCACCGGTCGAGGACATTGCTCCGGCTAAGAAGCCAGACACCATCTGTCTGCTTCTTTTCACCTGCCATGGGAAAGCCGGTTAGCCTCTGCGCCCGCCGACCATGGACCAGCTAGACCGGCTCGACAGACTCCTCCGTGCCTGCGGTAACGTTACGTTCACCGGGGATAACTCTGAGGTTCGTCAGATCAACGATCACACCGACGAACCTCCACCCACCACGCCGAGGCGATCTGGAGCGGTCTCAGCAGGTATCAACTCCGATCTGGGTAAACTGAGGCTCTTGATAAATAACACTCCTTTCAACTTAGCTCAGTTCCCCTCCTAACTAGCTTCGACTCCCTAGAGATATATAAATATCTCACGGGCTCTCGTCATTAACTCTCAGCTTAATAACATCAGAAGAATCTCTTAAGATGCAACCATCTACCTCATATCTGTCTGTTCGTTCAATCTGTTTCTTTAATAAAATAACTGTAGTCTAAGTCTGCTTCTGGGTTATAACTTCCAAATATAACGTACGTAGGTCTTCCCTTTGAATCAGAAAGAACCTGAAGTCCTGCATAACCATTAGTTTAGTGAAGGTAGCTAATAGTGATTAGCATTAAAACCGACAAAACTAAGCTAATAACTTTGCAGAAGTGTGTTCGTATTATAACAATAAAATCAGGTTATATTACGCTACAGGGGCGTCATTAGCTCAGTTGGGAGAGTGGCCGGTCTGGTAACCAGAGGGTCACTGGTTCGATCCCCAGCTCCGGCTGGGTTAGATTGTCGTTGTGTCCTTGGGCAAGACACTTCACCCAACTTGTAGGGGTGTGCAATCTTGGGTGCCTCACGATTCGATTACGATTCAATTTTAAAATAATTTGTACATTTTTTGTCGCATCATTTTTTTCCCCATTTAGGATTTTTTCTTCATTCCCTTGAATAGCTGTTTTCTCCTTTTAAATCAATTTATTTTGCATTAATTGAGGTATGTAAACAATTTAATGAAATATATTTTATTTTAGTGAAACCACAAAAAACACCAACACGTCCAAATGATGTTTCATAGTGAGTTAGAAATAGAAACAAAACAACAACAAAGATGCTCCTTTGACAACTAAAGTGTAAAATATTTACTTTATCAAAGTAATTAAAAAAATAAAATCCTACAAAAAGCTGACATCTGCAGGAGAAAAGTTCCTCTAGTGATCAGTTAAACTTCCTTTAACCTAAATCCTTTACAACTTTCACAGTTTTTGTACCAGCAGCTCTAGATTATTTCTTTTGAAAAATACAAGATCTCACAGATTCAGCAACAATAAAAAATATATATCCAAATTTAAATCCATCAAATAAAATATATTTCCCCACAATTAAAGTAGTTTTAACACATTCACTAACAGTAGCTCTAATAACACTGGTGGAAACGTTTTGAAATAACAGTTAAACTGATCAAATAAATGTAAACTAATAATTCCAGGATATAGACGTGAAAATCAGCAGTAAATGTTCCTCCAGCCTCTCATCATCAGCACTGCTGTCATCAGCCTCAGGACGGTAAACTTAAAACTTCCTGTCTAAGAAGTTCTTACCTGGACTCCAGCGTCCGCATTACAGCGTAAAAGCCCTGGTTGTTAACAGCGCATATGGACGTGAATCCTTTTCCCTTTCGGAGCTGTGTAAAGTTTGAATCCTTCCTCAAATATTCACTGTTTGGAGCAACAGCTGATGGCTTCACCTCCTCGTACCCGCAGTGTTAACGGGGGAAGCGCTGACGCTCGTTCGTATCATTATATTTTACTTTTTTTCACGTAACAGGGAATACATCTTCTCAGGCCTTTTCCGTTCATGTTATTATAAAAACTAAAATATTTCCAGACGCCTGCCTTATACCTACTGAATGAATTTCGCGCTGTTGATCTACAAGCGGAAGCCATCTTGTTTCCAGCGGTCCGTCCCCAAAAAATGTCCGGGCGGCATTTTATGTTCCCATAATTTTAAATAAATAAAACTAAATATAAATAATCGATTTTGAACACTTATGAATCGGAATCGATTTGGAGCATTTTAAATCACGACTAATCGATTTTTAGTGAATCGGCACACCCCTACCAACTTGCCTGTGTGAATGTGAGTGTGACTGTGTGTGAATGTTGGTGGTGGTCAGAAGGGCCGATGGCGCAGAATGGCAGCCTCTCTTCTGTCAGTCTGCCCCAGGGCAGCTGTGGCTACAGACGCTTGTCGTAGTTTACCACCACCGGTGAGAATGACTGTGTGAATGAATAATGCAACTCTGTAAAGCGTCTTTGAGTGACCTGAAAAGCGCTATATAAAACTGATGCATTATTATTATAGAACGTCTTTTCAGTTTTAGGGATTGTTTTGTCATTTTTAATGTTCTTATTTTGGGCAGAGATAACAGATGGTTTTTGAGAGGTGTGAATGAAGCCATCTGCTAGTTAAACAACATAAACAGAGGAGGAGGTCTCAGGTTTTGACTTTTGGACTCAAGAACTTAGAATTCAGCTTTGAATCAAATCTTTAGTTTCACAACAATTTCAGGCATGTGATTAAAAAACCTTAAAGAGTCCCTGAATCACTCAGGAGTTAGGAGGGAGATTTAGCTCACCTTAAAGCGGCTCTCTGGAGCATTTTTCTCTGTATCAAAGTTTTCTAAATGTTTTAAATGATATTTCAGGTCTAAACTATGATCTATGGGTTGAGTTCCACAACATCTGTCATTCTGATGAAGACCCTCCTTCCTCCTAGAGACCCCTTTCCATTATTTCTTGCCGCCGACATTTTTCAGCCAATGAAATTCAAATGTCTGCATTCTCTCAACATGCACGCGCATCGACCAAACCTGTACCAGTAGGGGGCGCTGTCGTACAGGACGCTCCGTGTGTTTCTCTGCCGTCTCAGCCGTTCACTGAGGACTCACAGCTCATTTCTACTAAAAACCTACCCATTCTCCAGCTAAAGATGGATTTATTTTTATTTTTAAACCTTTCACCTCACAGAATGGCAAGGCTTGACAGGGTTACGCGTTTATTTTGGTCAGAAAGTTCATCCAGGGCCGAGTCAAGTTCAGCTTCAGAGTCCAGCAGCAGCTCTCTGCTAACAGAGCTAATATCAGAAGCAGCAGGGACAGAGAGGGCTCATCAGACCCTCGTAGTGTTGGAATAAGATTGTGAACTGTGAGTGATTAAACCCTACACATTGAGCTGTACAGCTCATGTCCAAAGTATATGCGCCGCGTGCACGCGCGCACACGCGACCGGACGCGCGTGTCGAGATGTTTTGAGGAGGAGCCTTTGGACGCTAGATTCAAAAAACTGCTCTCTTGATGAAATCCTCCAGAGTGCGGCTTTAATTACGTATGCTTTTGGAGGTCAAAATAAGTCATGTTGGTTTGCTAAACCAGTTGAGTTAGTCAAACCTAAAAATTACATGTTGGATTTACTTAATTAAAGGCCCTAGGTCAGGCATGTCCACATGCGGCCCTCAGAGTGATTTTGTGTGGCCCTCAGCTGCATTTTAAAAATTATATAGTTTAGTGTTCTTGCAGGATTTTGATGCAGAGACGCTTTATGGCATTTTTTTGGTTTTTACTAACATGAGACCCAACAAACAAAAAATCAAAGTCAATTAAAATCTTTTTAAATGCAACCTTTCCCATTCAATCAAAATATTCAAAACATTTTTGAGACAATTCAAGAGATATTGAGATTTCTGACTTTATTTCCTGGTAAAAAGAGCCACAAATCCTCACTGACTTTTACCAAAACGCAGACTTGTGAGCTCTGTTCATAAAGCCTGACTTAATCCAGCAACAGGACTGGAGAAAGACCCAGATCCTGGTCTTGGTGCTGAGGATGGAACAAAATGTAGTTTGTAGAAACCTGAAAACAGTCGACCAATCAGATCCAGTGAATTTCATGCTTTTTATTATTGAGTCAAACATTCAAGATCCCTCTGTTGTATTGACAAAGACTGTTCATTAAAATGTTGCATTTATAATGAATTTTGAGCAGAACAAAATATTTTTTGCTCGTTTCTTTTAAGAAATATTCTAACTTTTGTGGCCCTCGAGGACTTGACACTTGGTGATTTTGGCCCTCATGTGAAAAAGTTTGGACACCCCTACCCTAGGCGGAGCATTTCCCTCTGTATCAAAGTTTTCTAAATGTTTTAAATGATATTTCAGGTCTAAACTACGATCTATGGGTTGAGTTCCACAACATCTGGCATTCTGATGAAGACCCTCCTTCCTCCTAGAGACCCCTTTGCATTCTTTCTGGCCGCCGACATTTTTTAGCCAATAAAATTCAAATTTCTGCATTGTCAGCATTTTCTGAACATGCACGCGCATCGAGCAAACCTGTATCAGTAGCAGACGCTCTCTTCTTTAATGTAAAACCATTATTCAGCAGTACTTAGGATATGTTAAAATACTTGAAAAAAAAACTCGTAAATCAGGGGTAATGTTTTAAAACAGCTAGCTAATGAAGTGAAGTGTATTCAGCAAGGATGGTAGTACAAAGCAGTGAACTATCTTGTGACATTTTTGGTCTTTGGTTTCTGTTTCTACTGACAAACACTCTCCCTCTTGTGACAGTTTTGTGACATTACAAATAACAGTAATTACAGTGCTTTTATATTAAAACCGTTGAAAAATAAACTGTAAAACAAAGAACATTATCTTTAATGTAAAACCATTTAGCAGTACTTAGGATATGTTAAAATACTGTCATTTTTAAAGAAACTCATAAATCAGGGGAGTAATGTTTGAAAACAGCTAGCAAATGAAGTGAAGTGTATTCAGAAAGGATGGTAGTACAAAGCAGTGAACTATCTTGTGACTTCTTGGTCTTTGGTTTCTGTTTCTGTTGACACACACTGCCCTCTTGTGGCAGATTTGTGACATTACAACAAGCATTATTTACAGTGCTTTTAGTTGAAAAAAACTTGGTATCTGTTGCCCTCTTGTGGCAATAAGGTGATACTAAAACAAGCATTATTTACAGTGCTTTAAAAACCTGGAAAAATAAACAATAACCATTATTCAACCATTATTGAGCCATACATAGGATATGTTAAAATACTGTAATTTCTAAAGAAGCTCATTATAAATCAAGGCAGTATTGTTTGAAAGCAGCTAGCTAATGAAGTGAAGTTTATTCAGCAAGGATGATAAGCACATCGGTCTGCTGGGCTGCACATATTATTTGTGAGGAATGGGGATACAGCGCTACTTCTGCATCCCCCTCGCCTCGCCTCGCCTTCTTCCGCTTATCCGGGTCCGGGTCGCGGGGGCAGCATTCCAAGTCGGGCAGCCCAGGCCACCTTCTCCCCGGCCAAGTCCACCAGCTCCTCAGCTGGGACGCCCAGGTGTTCCCAGGCCAAACTGAAGATGTATTTCCTCCAGCTTGTCCTGGGTCGACCTGGGGGCCTCCTGCCGACAGGACATGCCTGAAACACCTCCCGAGGGAGGTGTCCAGGAGGCATCCTTACCAGATGCCCGAACCACCTCAACTGGCTCCTTTCGATATGGAGGAGCAGCGACTCTACTCCGAGTCTCTCCCGGATGTCCGAGCTTCTTACCCTATCCCTAAGGCTGAGCCCGGCCACCCTGCGGAGGAAACTAATTTCAGCCGCTTGTAGCCGCGATCTCGTTCTTTCGGTCATTACCCAAAGCTCATGACCATAGGTGAGGATTGGGACGTAGACCGACCAGTAAATCGAGAGCCTTGCTTTCTGGCTCAGCTCCCTCTTCACCACAACAAACCGGTTCAGCGTCCGCATCACTGCAGATGCTGCCCCAATCCGCCTGTCGATCTCCCGCTCCCTCCTTCCCTCACTCGTGAACAAGACCCCGAGATACTTGAACTCCTCCACTTGAGGCAGGACCTCTCTCCCGACCTGGAGTTGGCAATCCACCTTTTTCCGGTCAAGAACCATGGCCTCAGATTTGGAGGTGCTGATCCTCATCCCAGCCGCTTCACACTCGGCTGCGAACCTCCCCAGCAAGAGCTGTAGGTCAGAGCTCGATGAAGCTAGGAGGACCACATCATCCGCAAAAAGCAGAGACGCGATTCTCCTGTCACCAAACTCAACCCCCTCCACACCACGGCTGCTCCTAGAAATCCTGTCCATAAAGGTTATGAACAGGACCGGTGACAAAGGGCAGCCCTGGCGGAGTCCAACCCTCACTGGGAACAGGTCTGACTTACTGCCGGCTATGCGGACCAGACTCACACTCCTCTGGTACAGGGACTGAATGGCCCTTAACAAAAGACCATCCACCCCATACTCCTGGAGCGCCCCCCACAGGGTGCCCCTGGGGACACGGTCATAAGCCTTCTCCAAATCCACAAAACACATGCGGATTGGTTGGGCAAACTCCCATGACCCCTCCATCACCCTAGCGAGGGAAAAGAGCTGGTCCACAGTTCCACGACCAGGACGAAAACCACATTGCTCCTCTTCAATCTGAGGTTCAACCATCGACCGGACCCTCCTCTCCAGTACCCTGGAGTAGACCTTCCCAGGGAGGCTGAGGAGTGTGATCCCCCTATAGTTGGAACACACCCTCTGGTCCCCCTTCTTAAAAATGGAAACCACCACCCCGGTTTGCCACTCCACAGGAACTGCCCCCGATGACCACGCAATGTTGCAGAGACGTGTCAGCCACGACAGTCCTACAACATCCATCGCCTTGAGATACCCAGGTCGGATCTCATCCACCCCCGGGGCTCCGCCGCTGCGTAGTTGTTTGACTACCTCAGCGACTTCTGCCCCAGAGATTGGACAGTCCATCCCCAGGTCTCCCAGCTCTGGTTCCTCCTCGGAATGCGCGTCGGTGGGATTGAGGAGCTCCTCAAAGTATTCCTTCCACCACCCGACTATAGCCCCAGTTGACGTCAGCAGCTCCCCGTCCGCACTGTAAACAGTGTGAGCAAGTTGCTGCCTTCCTCCCCTGAGGCGCCGGATGGTTTGCCAGAACCTCTTTGGAGCCGACCGATAGTCTTTTTCTATGGCCTCGCCAAACTCCTCCCACGCCCGAGATTTTGCCTCGGCAACTGCCACTGCTGCACCCCGCTTGGCCCGCCAGTACCTGTCAGCTGTCTCTGGAGACCCACAGACCAGCCACGCCCTGTAGGCCTCCTTCTTCAGCCTGACGGCTCCCCTAACCTCTGGTGTCCACCAGCGGGTACGGGGGTTACCGCCACGACTGGCACCGGCTACCTTGCGACCACAGCTAGCAACAGCCGCCTACTTCTGCATCCTTGGATCAAATTCTTGGTGGGGACAATTCAGTGAAATCTGGGTATTGGTGGGGACACGTCACCTCCGTCCATCCCAAATCTACGCCCATGGTTGAGTTAAAGCTGGGTTTGAAGTCCATTGTGGTTTTTGTGTTTTTATCTTCTGTTTCACTGGTTACAGCAAAAAGTCGAGCTGACAAAAGCAAAATGTTGACCTTTGACACCTTGAATGGTTAATTCATCGACTAAAGCAGGACAGAACTCCTGTCTCAACAGTCTCAGAAAAACTCCCAAAACAAAATCACTTTTAACCAAACAGACCTACTGATCCATCCTGTCCTAGAACTCATCCTGTAAACACTGTGTGTGTGTGTGTGTGTGTGTGTGTGTGTGTGTGTGTTATTTGTGTGTGTGTGTGTGTGTGTGTGTGTGTGTGTTTTGTCTCCTTTGTTGGGTCACTTTAGTGTCACAGACCAATCACTGGAGTCTGATGGAAGTTGATTTAAATTAAATTGTGAACAACCACATAGAAAAATCATACCTCGGCAGCCAATTGGAGTTGAGCATTTAGATCTGCAGCGTGAAGTTGTGACTGGGACTGATGTTCTGGGCCTGATCCAATTAGGATCAATTGCAAATAAATTGGGACAAATCAAAGTTTGTTACCAAGTTCTGACAGGAAAAATATTCTCGTGAACTTTGCACAAATGTCGCCGTTAATTTACAGTTTTTAACGTGTAACAGAGGGGCGAACCATCACTTTAGTGTGACTCCAAATAAAAAACAAACACTGATTTCTGCCTTAACAGTTCTTTTAATGCAGACATGTAATATTTGTGAGGAAAGTTTTATTTACCTTTTTCTCGACATGTTTCGACCCGCATTAAAAGAACTCTAACCATTAATTGAAGTAAAAGACATGATGAACTTCATAAAGTACTGATTTCTGCCAATAAGGAAGATGATTCTCTGGATAAAAGAAGATCTGAGGAAGAATAAAAATTCTAAAATATTGAGAGAATACTAATTTATTGAACAGATTAGATTTCAAAACCATCAAAAAGCTTGTTTAGTGAAGTTGATTCAATTATGTGTTTCCTGTTAGCTAAATTTCCTTCCTATGAAACCTGAAATGTAGACATGAACAGATGCAGCTGCTTCATAAAGACCAGGTGAGGGAACCTAAACGTGTGTGGACTCGTTGTGCTAGCTCTGAGCTAATGAGAGAATCCCGTTTGTGTTACTAAACGTCTTATTTCAAGTCACGACACTCATGCTTTAATGCTTCTCAGCTAATACTCATGCCAGATGCAGAGCTGCCAACTTAATCCCACGGATTTCACACCCAGTGTAAAGCTGTCGGCGTTTAGTCAGCAGGTAAAGGTGGCCTGTAGGATCATTATGGCGCTCAGTCTGCGTCTGCTGCAGGAATACACCAGGCTCCTTCTGCTGCTGAGGCTCGTTATTCCAACACAGATTAACACATACTCTGGATTATTTCTTTCAGATCTACTCCTGAACAAATACATGATCATCTGAGAACTTCATCGGGAGAATATTTAGGTTTTTAAGTCTTTTAAAATTCTCATTTAGAGTGCCATAACGTGTAATGAGAGCCACCAACCAGGTGCTTTTTAAAAATAATTGCTGCACATTTGTTTTTGCAGTTTAGAATTCTGAGTTTATTTATTCATCCGTTCATTCTCTACACACGTGTTCCGTTTCTGGGCTGTGGGTGAGCTGGTTTCTATCTCCAGAGGTCACTGGGGGAGAGGTGGGGTTGAGCTCTGTGATGGACTGGGTCAGAGTTACAACTACAACAGCAGCACAAACGGCTAACTTTATAACAAAACCTGACATATAAAGGCCTCCTCTTTCCTAAGAAAGGGATTTCCATCAATGTTTAAGAGTTTCTTAAAGTTTGCAGCATCTATAACTTATGCATCTTCATTGCTGTTTGCAGCTGAAACTTCTTGCTGAATCCGCTCAAACTTCTGAAACCTGTTCCCGTGTTGATCTTTAACTCTCTACTCCACCAACAGTGCAGTGAACCCAGCGATCAGAGCAGCTTGTGTCACGTTTCTACTGAAAACACCTGACCTGTGAACTTCCCCCTGATTGTTTCTGGGTTATGGAGACTCCTGACGCTGAAGGTTTAGGAACTCTGACCAGAAGTATAACATCTGAGACTTGTTCAGGGAGTAGAAATTTAGCTTTGCGTTCAGAAAAGGCAGTTTGTGGATTTTACGTCTGGCGACAGACGTCATGACTACACTGGCTGAATTAATGTTTATTTAGTAAGTAATCAGATGCTGTTTACATGGACTTTTACCCACATTACTGGTTTAATTAAATGATAATCACATTATTAATGTGTATGTAAATGAAGCTCGTGTTTCACAGGTGGAAATGTGCAAATGAGTGTAAACATGGCCGGTCAGAAACCTCCCGGGTTTGAACAATCAGAGGGTTTTTTTCTTTAAAAAATCCATGAGGCGTCTGCTGGTTGTTGGTTTAAAATCTAGGTGATGTTTTTGTGTTTAAGTGTTAAAAACGCTCCACATCAGAGTAACCAGTGCTGGAGTTTTACCCAGCATGCCTTTCTGTGCAGTAGAGTTTACACAGATACTCTAATGCTTATATGCATGATCACATCCTCATCTGCATGTGCACACAGAAAAAAGCATTTCTTGCACAAAGGCATGCTGGCACACACACACACACACACACACACACACACACACACACACACACACACACACACTCACGTTTCGAGCCGGGTTTTGGAGAGCCTTTTTAAGCAGCTTGGTTGGAGTGTGGCTCGTGTCCTCCGGCAGGTTGGCAGGGGGTCTTTATGGAGTTTCCACCTTTAGAAGTCCAAACATGAGAGGGAACAATCTGGTGAAATCCTGAAGGATCCTCTCAGTGTCTCTGCACACATTTATAGAGAATACTTTCATTTCGTGATAAAACAGCAGCTCCTACCTTCACATGACCAGTTGTTCCCTCTGGTTCTTTACGATAACGGGTGACAGTGAAGTGGTTGGTTTTTACTTTGTTCTTCTGGTCTGTTTTAGCTCCTGGTTCAGACTAGGCGCTCTGTTGGCTCAATGGGGACTCCTGAGTGATGTAAGGCATGGTGATTGGTCCATGCAGAAGCACACTTTGACTGGCTGAGTACTTTTTATCACTTGCACTATTAAAACTTGGATTATAAAGTACAAACCTGTCTCTGTTGTCTAAGATGTCCTCTGCTTTGGACGCTGCAGCACAAACTAAACAGAATGAGTCCTGACTCCTGTAACTGAGTTGTGCAATATCACAAAAAACACAAAAACTCATAAATAATTTCTAACCCCATAATGATTTTGTGACATTTCTGTAAATTCTGAAGGGTTTTGATGTGGAAGATTTAGCTAAAGTGAAGCTAATGCTCTCTCTCCTCTTCCCTGTTTGGTTTGTTACAGATATCCGGAGGTTCTGATCATGCCTCCAAAAAAATGATGACAATTTGTTCTCCCAAATAACAGATAATGTGTAGTTTAGTTGTACTGTACTGTATACTTAGTGCTGAGTGTTAAACGTGTAACTGCTAGACGCTGACCTCTTATCGTCTCGTCACTGTCTTCAGGCTGTGGTTAAAATCAATGTCCTTTGTTCTAATCATCATTGTAAAGTTTGGAAAACATGAACAGTTGTTAAGAACAACCCAGATTTGATGAATTATAACCACCATATTTAGAAATCCACAACGGAGCCTCTCATTTAGGAACAAGCTGCTCAGTTTGTTTAGGTCTGTTACCGGTGTTGTGTTGAGATTTGTTCCCATGTTGAAAACCGTTTAGGGTCTATCCTCCATAAGCTGCTAGCTCTGAGTCTGTATCCGTACAGTGATGAATAAATACTGTCACACACATCATACTTGGCAGCATCGTAGTATAAATTAAATGGAGCGATGGGCGATGTTTGATTTTATTATCTGATATATTTCCTCATCCTTATTGTAACTCAGCCTAAAAACCACACAGCTACAACTAAAGCATCCTCCATTGTTATTGTTGGTGAGCGTTCCGTGCATGAGGCCAGTATCTGTCTGGAAAAATATGCAACATTTATTTAGAATTATATTTTTGTGTATGTTGAAGCTGAAGTTAGTGTCTTAATGTCTCATTGGTCATCAAATCAGTCTCCCACTGGTCTGTGAGGAGCAATGGAACAATAGACCACTGAACTGAAATCACACAGTTTCTCATAAAGTTTTATTTGTGGCCAGGTCATGTGGGGCAAATGATGCAAGTGATTTTATTACAATTTAATGTCTCATTCTGTTTTCAATTTACACTTATTTTAATCACAATTTGATCACTAGCTCCTGCTAAAATTGTCTCACATTTTAAAATCTTTCTAAACTGAGAAGAGTTCCAGACACACCTGTGGAGATTCTATAATTATTTTGAGAGACACTCGCCTCGCAAATTCTTCCAACTTGTTCAAAGTAGTGGCTTGAGAGCAAGGCCCGGGGGCAAGCTAGGAAAATGAAAACCCATTCAAATGTTCTGAGACATTCCGGACTCTCCGTCGTTAATGCCATTCCCAATTTGTCACCAACCATTGCAGCTTAGTGAGATCCTGCTCAGATTCCCCAGGTGGTGAGAAGTCCTTATGAGCGCGCCATAGTGGGACTAACAGACACCTCAGAGAGCCCTTTTAGCTGGTCAGGCCTTTTACCAGTCAAACAGTCTAGTTTGGTTTAACTAATCCACTCCTGCACCTCAGAGATTTTTTAATTTTTCATAAACACAAACCTTGCCAACTACCTTTGCAGTTGGAATTGGCTCAAAATAAATCCCTCTTCATTCTCTTACTGTAAAAACAGAAACAGCACCATTTGAATTTGTTGAATTTCATTAGGATTCTCTCAGCCAACAGAATGTTTTCTGGCTCTGACTTGTGTCTAGGCTTCTCTCTTTCGTTTTACAAGAAAAAAAAACACAAGATTGATGCTCCAATCGGCGCGCTCGCCTTGTGTATCACAACGCCCAGTCACTCTACAAAAGGACAAGACGCATACACAATACCCCACACTGCACTAAATGGCACAATTACACACACGTACACAAACTGGATGCACACACACAGTTGAAATTATTCATTTCCCCATATGAAATGCAGTTATTGTTCCTTTCTCCTTCCCTCTCCCTATCAGGAGGTATTCACATGGACAAGAGGAGAGGGAAATGAGTTTTCAGAGCAGCTATAAGCAGTTCCCAGGGAGGGAATAATAGTAATAATGTTTTCTATGAGGCTCACAGTGCAGCGGGACCCACAGGTTAGCTAACTAGACTGGCCTCTGGCACCGAGGGCCTCATTTGTGTGACGCTCTTATCACAGAGGGAAACAAACCCCACTGTTGTTCAGCTGCTACGGCAGCCGATAAATCACCAAGTCACCTGACAGGTTGGCTTTTACACACAACAAGAAAAAAAAAACAGAAATATCATACAGCTGAGTTTAACACCTTTTGATGTTTTTGCACAGTTTGAGTTTTAAATACCATTTCATTCTTTCTTCTTTAATAATGGGCTGAGGTATTTGTGCAGAGTTTTTTCACACAGTTTTTACAACTGCATGGTTTTCCTCTCACATGCATGCTAAGGTAATATCAGGCTGTAAACCGACTGTAGGATTGTGGGTCTGTATAGTTCTGTGAGGCTGGATGGGATCCGGTTTCTAACCAGGTGTCAGCTTGAATAAACGTCTCCTACCTGCATCCTGAACGTGACAGCGCTGGGATGTTAGGCTGGACGTAACAGGCCTGTAACTGGAGGCATTCTAACAGATTCTGAAATTTGTTTCTGGCTTTTATTCTTTATATTCTGCATTTTGGTTGGGCAGTAATAGGATTATAAGGTTTACTGGTTTAGTCAACAATATTACAAATAGTAAATTAAAATAAATATAACATCCTTAAAAACCAGTAAACTCTTCTTCTGCAGCCATTCCTGCAGCTGTATTATTTTCCCTGTAGTCACATCTACTATTTAGGAAGTGTTCTCCATTTCAGTGTAAACAGAAGAACTTCTCCATACCAAACCACCACCAGGTAGTTGACCCCTTCAGGTCCACGCAGAGGACAGCAGACTGAAATACAGTTCGTCCTTCTCATCCTGTGACCACTGCAGTGATATTTGCTGCAAGGATGTTAAAGTTTGTGAGATTTTGTTTGGCTGACTTAAAGAAAGGAGGGAAGTGTTTTGTATCTTGAGCGGTATTATGGTAATACCGTATACAGCTGGTGTTTAAACATAGCAACAGTATCCGTTTCAATACCGTCATGAAAAAAATGCACGGTCAGAGCGGGACTGCCGGTGAGCCGATGGTAACTTTAGGCCGGTGTGGGGCGCTCCGCAGCCCGCTATCCGAGCAGCTCAATTTACTCAGCACTTTCTTGTCACGGTGCGAGCTCGTGTAGCCGCGGGTGTGTTTGCGAGCTTACAGCGCTTCAGTCAACAGCGGTAGCCGTCTTAACGGAACACCAGCTGTAAGTGCTCATGGTGGGAGCCATGACCAAAAATGCCAGAGTCGAATTACGGTCCCAGTCCAACCCTGGTCACGGTTATACCGTACACCGCCAGAAAATGTGGAGGAAGTTTGTCAGTATCAAAATTTGGATACCATTAGGGGTTGCATGAACCAGTCGACTAATCGACTTTTCTGCTCCGTAGTGACGTTTTATACTTTACGTCGACTAGTCACTGATCACGTGAAATTGGCTGACAAAATGGACTCCTCAGACGTAAATGAGACGAGTCGTCTATGGGTATTCATCGACGTTGTGAGACGGTATTTAGGTGAACTAATTGTACTGTCGATCACGTGAACTTTTATTGTGAAGGGGTCGACTCTTTGATCAGTTTCGGGGCGATCAGTCTATCGTCTCTCTGGCGGCGCGCTAATCAAATGGATATTTACTCAAAGAATCCTTCTTGACAGCTTGTGATGACCCTGCCGATCGATTGTCCTGATTGAATCAACCTAACGATGAGTCTTTGCTTTGTTTGTTTCTTTTGTTTTACTAAAAATGCTGCGCTAAATTCAGCCAGTTCACACCTCCGAGGAGCTAACGGCTAAGCTATCGAGCTTTGAGTGATTTTATTCATTAATTAGCGAATGTCTTTGTTATAATTATGGCCGAACAATAGACCACAAACGACGAGTTATCGACGACTAAAACTATTGCATATAGACATGACTAACATGTGACTAATCAGCATGTTAGTCCAAATGACTTGAGAGTAAAACCAGAGTGGTGATAAAAACAACACTAGGAATGGTTTCTGAGCTGTTTGTTGTCAGCATTAGAAATACGTTTTTGTAATAAAGCCTGTCAAGTTTTATAAAGCCATCCTGTCTACTGTGTCTGTATGACGTCATCAGTGATTAGTCATGTCTGTATGACGTCATCAGTGATTAGTCATGTCTGTATGACGTCATCAGTGATTAGTCACGTCTGTATGATGTCAGCAGCGATTAGTCATGTCTGTATGACGTCATCAGCGATTAGTAATGTCTGTATGACATCATCAGCGATTAGTCACGTCTGTATGATGTCAGCAGCGATTAGTCATGTCTGTATGACGTCATCAGCGATTAGTAATGTCTGTATGACATCATCAGCGATTAGTAATGTCTGTATGATGTCATCAGTGATTAGTCATGTCTATATGACGTCATCAGCGATTAGTCAAAGTCGACTCGACTTTTATTACTTGGTAGTCGACTTTAAAAAATAGTAAATTGTGTAACCCCTTGTCCACGTGCGTATATACGTACCTCAGTAATCATAGTGGAGTTTGTTCTCTGCCTTTGACCAGAGGGACCAGACGGCAGCCAGTTTCACAACAACCAGGAGGCAGCTGGGGGTTCCTGTCCCAGAATACCTTGCTTCTGACTTAGTCCTCCAACTACACCCACATCACCTCGCTACTCTTCCAGTTTTATTGGCCGCCGATAAATTCCAGGGTTCACGTCAAGATCCTGGTTCTGGTTTTTAGGACCCTAGCACCAGCTTCCATCAGTGATCGTCTCCATCCTTCCAACCCCAGCAGGTCCCTGAGGGATCAGAGCCTATACTGGTTGTGCAGCGTACCAGGATAAAGACTAAACAGCATGCTGCTGTGGCCCCCAGCTCCTGGACCTCTGTCCCCCTGAGCCTGAGACCAGTGGACTCAGTGTCTCTGTTAAAGAGCTCAACACTCATCTGTTTTCAAATGCACTCCCGTCGATAAGTTACTCACTCTGTAGTCTCCCTTTTTCTGACTATTTTTCTATTTTTTCTGTGTTTTTTGTCTCACATATTTGTGATTGTAAACCCTGTAGTTCATATCTAGAAAGCTGCTCTATAAATTAACCTTCTTCCTCCCCTGCAGTTCCTACAGTACAGTTCCTATTAGGCCTCACTACAGAGGGACAAAACTGTGGCAAGAAGGGGAGCAGAAGAAGAGTTTACAAAAAGTATTCTCTGCAAGCAGTAACATAATTAAAATCGCACTCATTTGCTCGTGTTAGGATGAAATTGATAACAGGTTTTTTTAAGGATGGTATTTAACCCGTTGTTCTTTTTGGTATATCTTATTCTAACCACCCTACTAATAAGTATGTTTCATAGTTGTGTTTTACTTGTATTTTTCTGTATTCTGTCAAAACTTCTTTACCATCTGAAGTTGACAGATTGTTGTTTGGAAGAACGTTTGCTAATATTTTCCGTGTTGAACAACAATAGGACAGAAGTAGGACTGAAATGCAGTAAATGACGAGCGTATAGAACATTTATCATTCATTTCTGGTCTTTGTTGAAGCTTTCATGTCTGCAAAATGCAAAAACACAAAGCAATGTGAGGATCAAATGATCAAAGGCTAGCAGGAAGTTGTGCTGATAGAAAAGTGCACTTTAAGGAAATGACAGAAGGTGTGTTTTAAAAACTGCAGTGATTTCTTGTTTTGCCCCTGTAGGTTTCAGCTAAATGAACAGTCACTCTTATTATACAGAGACAGCCAATTTGCAATCACTGTATCATCCCTGCATGAGCGAGTGTGTTTCTCATAAAAGCACAAGAAAGGGCGTTTTGCATTTTTAGCCCCCTATTTCCTTCTTCCTTTATAAATGATTCAGTCGATTCAGAAAAAAAAAAGCGAGAATCAGCATAAATGGGATTTTTCAAAGTTGAGAATGCGGCACAATCAAACATCTTTGACTGCAGAATTATCCAAGTCCACAGCAAGTGCATTTGTCTCCCACACATCCAGATAAACACAGACAGGAACGGCTGAGAGCAGGTGATAATTCTACATCTGGATGGACTGGCTTTCAATGCATTCTCTAATTTAAATATATTACACTTATCTTTTTTGTTGTCTTTGGTCTTTAGGCGCTTTTTTAAACACATTTTTCATCCTTGAGTTTGACAGTTTTCTCCTTCTCATCCAGATATGTTTTTTTTTCTAGCCCAGGCTCCCCACTAAGTTTAATCGTGTCCAGTTTCCTCCTGATGGCACTTTGTGAATCTGCATGTTTGTCTCTCAACTGTATTATCTTTAATAGGTTTTGTAGATGCAATGAGGAAAAATGTGAACAAATGGAATCTTTGCAACAGACTGGTAATTCACAAAAGTCCTTAAAGATTCAGTTCAAATTTATTTTTTGCAAAATTCTGTGCAGAGACACTTGTTCATGTAGTGATTAACCTCATTAGAGCTCCAGCCAGTCACTGCTGCATGAGCTACACTCACTACAGTCCTCCTCCTAAAACGAGCTGAGGAAATGTCCTCTTTTGAACTCTTTTGACGTACAGGTTATTGCAGAAACAGACCTGTTTGCTCATTTCTTAGTGAGTTCTCGCTAATTCATGCTGTGCTCGACAGTTTGGAACAACTCCATAAACTTAGTATTATTATAATAGCTAGTTAAATGCATATCTCACTTGATTATGACTTCAAATGACTGAAAAAACAAAGTCATCAACAACAACAACAACATATTTATCATTAATTTTGTTTATACTTTGCAAACATGCAAACACTTGTTTTGTTTTACCTTCAGATAATGTGCACTTTCACCTCTTCTGAAAGCTAAACTTGTTTTGTAGTGAGGCATTAAAGGCATACTGTGCAGGTTTGGCTTGTTATTAGCACCCCCTAGTGTCCATTTTAAGTCACTGTCATAAAAACATTAGCGATGTCTCAGAAACCGCTACATCTACCTGTTGAAATGTCTCCTCAGCCTTCACTGTTTTCTACTGGAGCGGTACATCACTCCTTCAAAGAAATCAGCTGTGTTCAAGCAGGGAGAGATGGGAAAAATCAGGAATCATGAGATAAAAACACTCCGGAGCTAGCATAACAGCTAGCCACATTGGGTTGGCCTAACCCTCGTGAGATACGTGACTTAGTGAGACTTCAGGACACCGGACCAGAGACTGTGGTGCAGTATCTAGGGTTTTATGTTTTTTCTATTTCAAAGCATTAAAACTTCTGAAAAACCCATTTTTTGTGCACTGACTCCCAGTTTCGACCTCCAGGCTCCTGTAGCAGCTCTATACTGCTCTTATAGCAGCGCCGTCTGCCCATGTTTCTTCATGTGACTGATGGACTAAATAGAACATTAAGTTTAAGGATTTTATCAATTAATGTCTGAATGTTACAAAAATATCTTCTTACCCTAAATAGACCTGATGCTGTGTATATTTTTGGAAATCTGTATTGATTTTGCAGTAATAAAAGTAATTTATACTCTCATAAGTTTCACTTTCCGTTAAACAGCCACATTCTTTAAGCTGTTGACTTCAATAAGTACCTGCAGTTTTTTTTTAATATAAACTCAGGATATTTTATGCTCCACATCCTCAGAAAACCTGTTATAAAAACTTTCAAGATGGAAATCTATTGATGATCAAAGTATATATTTGAAATTAATTTAAAATAAACAACTATATAAGGATGGAAAACGGATAAATTGAACACAGATCCTATTCTACACTCTGGTGTGCACAGTGGGGCTTTCTGTGTTTGCTCTTATTTTGACGAGCTGCACCACTTCGTTCAAAGAGGAGAAATAAATGTAATCATGTCAAATATTCAGGATTTCAGCATTGACCAAAATAATCATGGTTACATTTTTGTCACAAGGTAAACAAACCTTTTTCCAGCTGTACTTATTTCAACTTTAAGTCCTCAATTCTGAAAATCTTCCACACATCACTGACCGGGTTTTAAATTACGTGACATTTAAAATCCGTCAGCTTTTGTTAAAAATGTGTCATTTTGAGGGAAACGGTCTGATTTCCTGCTTGAGACTTGAATTTTATCAGGCAGTTTTGTAAATGTCAGAATGGTCTGAGAGAGGGAGGATGGTGCTCCGGTGTGTGGGAAGGAAAAGGCAAAGGCCGTGTGAATGGTGCTGTAATTGTCTGCTGACATTTGTGTGTGCTGGTGCGAAAATTGTAATTCTCACCTTGATGGATGTAGGATTGAGCCATCAATCTAGTTTATAGAGAGCGGAGAGGAAAATGAGGATAAAGAGAGTTGGGGAGAAAGATAACGGAGAGATTCAGGGAGAGAATGGGAACTTGTGACGAGAGTCTGTAGAAAAAAAAATAGAATAGCTGCCTTTATATAATTGTCGGGGGGAAAAAATGAAAAAGAGAAAGGATGCTGTAATAGATAAAGATTTTTCTTTGTTGAAAGGTGGAGAAAAAAAGCAGAAAAATGTAGAAATATAAAGCGTTTGGAAGGAAAAGAGACTAAAGAGCCAAACGGCTGCAACACATAAAGCTGGTAGAACAACAGCAGGCTGACGGGGAGGAAATGAACTGGTTCGAAGCAGACAGGCTACAAGCTGTTTCCACCGTCGCCGGTCATTTGTACTCCATGTGTCGTTTTTCCTTTCACTGCCATTCACAGCCAGAGTCTCCTGTTTTAACACGATCCGGTGCCAGAACTTCTCTAGCGTCTTCTAACGCGTTCTTGTTAAAAAAGAAACATGTCAGAAATCACTAAAGAGTCACCTGACCAGCTGATTTTTACTGGATCTGGGTTTTAGAAGTCAGAAAATCAGGAGGGACTGTTTTCTGAGGAGTGGTTTAAAGCTGTGAGCTCAGGTGGGTCAGATGTAGGTTACGCTGTAAAACTGCTGATGTTAATAAATATCATAAAGAATCAGACTTTTAAAGTTAGGAAAGTTGCATTGATATAAAATGCAGTAAGTTTATAGAGTTTTCAAGCCCATCAGCTGTGGAAATGGCAGTGAATTATCAATGGATCTGGGTACTATGAGCTCTGATAACAGGATGTTAAACAGCATTGACAAAATTAGCTAATTGTCTGCAGGAATTTATGAAACGGACAACGACGGCGTTTGGTTGAACAAGTGAGAAAGCCCCGCCCCCTTTGGAGCTCTATGGACACATCATGTAGAGCAGGGGTAGTTGATTAAATCTGCCAAAGGTCCAGATCTGCAAACATGGTCTGGTCCTCGGTCCAGGGGGAGGGGGCGTGTCCATGGTGACGCACAAGCGGCGGCCGCAGGAGGACGAGACGTTCAGAACCCAAGCTACAGCGCGGTCCAGACAGAACCAGCGCCACAGTCTGCCTGTTAGTGACCTCAGAAGTCCAGTTGAAACGGGTCACAGAACGTTGGACTGAACTGGTTTTTAGACAGTCACTAGGGTGACGTGTAGCTCAGTAGGTAGAGTGACTGTCTGGCAACCGGAACCGTTGTGTCTTTGTTCAAGACACTTCACCCACCTTGTCTACTGGTGGAGGTCAGAGGGACCTGGTGGAGGTCTGAGGGACCTGGTGGAGGTCAGAGGGACCTGGTGGAGGTCTGAGGGACCTGGTGGAGGTCTGAGGGACCTGGTGGAGGTCTGAGGGACCTGGTGGAGGTCAGAGGGACCTGGTGGAGGTCTGAGGGACCTGGTGGTGGTCTGAGGGACCTGGTGGTGGTCTGAGGGACCTGGTGGTGGTCAGAGGGACCTGGTGGTGGTCAGAGGGACCTGGTGGTGGTCAGAGGGACCTGGTGTTGTCGGTGCGTGGCATATCTGCCTCTGTCAGTGTGCTCCAGGACAGCTAGCTGATCACCACCAGTGAGTGAATGAGTGAAGTGATGTGCAGCGCTCTGGGGAGTGAATACAGGACATTTACTGTTTGACTGCAGTTGATGTCACACTAATGGTTAAACTGTCTAAAAATGTCAAATCTTTTGCAGATAAAGTCTTTTTACTCCCACAGTGTTTTTACTATTAATACAAATGATACACATCAGAACATTTTTCTCCTCCTCCACCTGTTGTCTCTTACTGCTGTAAAACTGATGGTTTCCTCTCAAATCCTCCCAGAGTGCAGAGTGTGCCCACTCTAGTTGACAGATTCAGTTATTTTATCTCTTCAGAGAACTGGAATTGAAGGCTCTTTTCCAATGTTTTTGTAATCAGGTGGTTTGAGCTGCAACTAGTAGATCGAATCAGACATACAGGCATTTTGAGTTGATTTGGTTCAATTAGCACCCCCTTGTGGCGAACCTGAGTGAGTGACATATTATTAATTCCCAATTATTTCATATGCGCTTTTATGACTTTTATTTTGGAGGTATACTTTCTGTCAGTCAAATAAAAACGTATCATCAAGTTCTTCTGGTGGTAGCTAGCAGCAGAGATTGTGTTATCGGTTCCTGGTATTGGTTAACTTTAACAAGTACAAGTACATAGTATCGGTATCAGTATTGGTATTGTATCGGTGCATGGTGATGACCTTAATGAGTCTGAGTCACTGACAGCAGCTTTAACATTTACTTGGTTCTACTTATATATTTAATACATCAAAACGTAGGTGTTTTGTTTTTGTTAGATTTATAGCCACTATTTTATATGACTTTATATAATTTTTTACTTGCTTTCAGCATGTATGACCTCGTCCCATAAAAATGCTCCTGTCTCATCGTCCTGTTGGTGGACACTCAGTCATCACTCCAATTAAAGAGTTTTCTCACAGATTATGATAATTAGCACAAGCTTTTTCATAATGGATGCAGTAGTTTCCTTGGATTTGCAGCGACACTGACCTGTACTTTAATAAATAAACAACTGCACAGGAAGAAAGTTTGATCTAGTTGCGCTGTTGGAGGGTATTCTTCATCCCTACCAGGTGGTGGTGTTCTTAAATGATACAGAAACATCCCCACAGCCGATATCAGAAACACAATTTATCACAGAAACATTCAACTCTAAACTTTAGTCAGTCTAAAGGTTGTAAAGAAGGGAATTGATGCCTCTTTTGACACATTTGCCTGCCTTTTCTTGAACTTCTGCTCGTTGAGAACCAGTGGAGCGACTTGTAACACGACAGCGACTGAGCTCCGTTTTCTACAGAGTTGTTATTCAGCTCTGTGATTAACTCAGAGCGTTGTATCTGAGGCATCAAACATCTCGTCCTGCCGTCACCTAAACTCTGCTTTTGTTGGTTTTCTGCACCGGTTTGAATGAATGGAGGCAAATGAAGAATAATGTTACGTTGTTATGGCGTTACTGCCAGCAGCTACAAGTTCTCTGCCAAAATAAATGAACTCGTACAAAACTGAACATGTTGCTGTTTATGTAATGCTGTAGAACCTCGACTCGTTTCAGAACGGGTCTCTGAGGTGACTGATAGTCTGAGGAAATGCAGCTCGTCTCCTGTCTGGTTTTACTGTCCTCTAACGTCTTGTGACTGGATGAAGTGTTTGAAAACTGAGAATCGTCACTGAATCTAAAAACAACAGCAGCATTGTGCCGTGGAAGTAAATAACCATCCTTTAATCCAAAACAGAATGTGCAAGATTTAAAAAAAACTTCAACTCTTGAAGGAAGTGAAGCATCCCTCCCTTCAGCCGGAGGGGGAACTGACATCAGTACTGGGAGAACTGGTTGAGTTGTTCTTTTTTCTCCTGACAAGAGTCTCAAACTCTAAAATGTTTTAGAGAGATGAACTCTGAGGTCATGTTCACCTCACTGGGCTGTCATCTGTCAGGTGTCAAACACCATCACAGAACGTTATCACCACACGCTGCTAAGGAGTGTTAATAGATGATGTTCCTGTTAGCCCAGTCAAAACCCCGCCCACTGAAAGCCGGTCCACGACCCACCTTAGGGTCACGACCCACCTTAGAGTCACGACCCACCTTAGGGTCACGACCCACCTTAGGGTCACGACCCACCTTAGGGTCACGACCCACCTTAGGGTCACGACCCACCTTAGGGTCACGACCCACCTTAGAGTCACGACCCACCTTAGGGTCACGACCCACCTTAGGGTCACGACCCACCTTAGGGTCACGACCCACCTTAGAGTCACGACCCACCTTAGAGTCACGACCCACCTTAGGGTCACGACCCACCTTAGGGTCACGACCCACCTTAGGGTCACGACCCACCTTAGGGTCACGACCCACCTTAGGGTCACGACCCACCTTAGGGTCACGACCCACCAGTTGAGAATCGCTGCTCTATCAGACGTCACATGGAGAGGTGTTTGACTCCATGTTTATTTCTGATGAAGGCCAGTTTTTCTCATAATTTAAAATCAGATGAGATCTACGAGTATTTTAGTATAAAAGCTGTGATTTCAGTACAGAAACGTGTTGTTTTAAATTAAAAGACTAGTTTTATGGATAAAAAGTTTGTAGAAGTTAATTAATTTGGGCTCATTAAGTATTTTCCTGTAAAAGTATCAAGTAGGGTGGTGAAGAGGAGGAGGATGCATCATTAATAGTTTATAATTGCGTCACAGCCCATAATCCAACCGTTTCACACCCCTTATATTTGATGGGAGGACCAGATGTTTTTAGAAATGATGACATCAGCCTGTTCTGACTCTATTACTTTGTCCCTGAAAACAAAAACAACAATGGAGCCTTTAACAGTTTTACATCTGTTTCACTTTATCCTGATGCTGCTGTGTTTAAACTGTAAAACTGTTGATGAATGATTGTAAATGGATCACCTTTAGCTCAGGATTTACTGTACTGTATGTTGATCTGTGGTTCATGAGGACCAGCTGATGGAGCAGTGATGTGGATGGAGCCTCGGCTTCTTTGATCATCAGCTCTTCCTACAATTGTCTCACATTTGGTGCACTTATTGATTCACAGCAACTAAACTCAGGAGGGTTCAGGTTCTGAGAGTCTGTGACTTTTTTGAAGAAAATCTTTTACCAAATGTTCACAACTTGTTCAAAACGAGACTGAGACTCACATGAGGAGGTGGAAAGTCTTTAATGTTTCTAACTAACCTAGGCCTTTTCCTGCCTGTTTGTGACATGTTCTCATAAATCAAACTCCCATATAAAAGTAAACACATCTCAGCAACTACAGGGCTTCATTTTGGTATCATAATTAGGTAACACCCATCTGATCACTCCAGAGGAGTAATATTTATTTGTGACACAAAATAAAATTAATAATGTCATTTTTGTCCCAGAAAATAGTTAAAGCGGCTCTCTGGAGCATTTTTCTATGTATCAAAGTTTTCTAAATGTTTTAAATGATATTTCAGGTCTAAACTATGATCTATGGGTTGAGTTCCACAACATCTGTCATTCTGATGAAGACCCTCCTTCCTCCTAGAGACCCCTTTCCATTATTTCTTGCCGCCGACATTTTTCAGCCAATGAAATTAAAATGTCTGCATTCTGTCAACATGCACGCGCATCGACCAAACCTGTACCAGTAGGGGGCGCTGTCGTACAGGACGCTCCGTGTGTTTCTCTGCCGTCTCAGCCGTTCACTGAGGACTCACAGCTCATTTCTACTAAAAACCTACCCATTCTCCAGCTAAAGATGGATTTATTTTTATTTTTAAACCTTTCACCTCACAGAATGGCAAGGCTTGACAGGGTTACGCATTTATTTTGGTCAGAAAGTTCATCCAGGACCGAGTCAAGTTCAGCTTCAGAGTCCAGCAGCAGCTCTCTGCTAACAGAGCTAATATCAGAAGCAGCAGGGACAGAGAGGGCTCTTCAGACCCTCGTAGTGTTGGAATAAGATTGTGAACTGTGAGTGATTAAACCCTACACATTGAGCTGTACAGCTCATGTCCGAAGTATATGCGCACGCGCGCACACGCGACCGGACGCGCGTGTCGAGATGTTTTGAGGAGGAGCCTTTGGACGCTAGATTCAAAAACTGCTCTCCTGATGAAATCCTCCGGAGTGCCGCTTTAATTGTAAAGTGAATATGTTTGAAATGATGCAGGAGAAAACCACAGACATTAGTCTGGACCAAGACTGATCATGAAAATATGAGTTATGAAAGTTTTTACAGAGGTGATTTACAATCTATTTGTACTCTAAATGAGTATTTTGAACTCCACATTTTCAGATATTTCAGATTTATTTCAGATGATTATAGAACACTTTAATCCCACTAGAAGGTAAAACCAGACATGAAAACAGGAGAAGCGCTCAGACCGTGGTCTGCTTCCTGGTTCGTGTCTGAGCGTTATAGCAGGAGCTCTCACTCACACACAGGCGTTTACTCAGGGCAAAATCTCAGCAACTCACTGGTCAATTTGCACGATTGAGACCTTTTTTAAAACTTAGAACCAATAAAATTGAGGAAAAAACTGTAGGGTGACAGGATTATTCACCAAATAGAGGGAGAATAGAGAAGTACGTCACAGGCGCTCGACAGACGTGAGCTAATAATGGAAATGTACAGGATAAAACGTCTGAAAGTGTCAGAGCAGGATGTTTGTTCACAGGATTCTGGTGCAGGTTGGTGGTTAATAATGGCTGCTGTTTGTTTTGGTTCTTTATGGCTGGGTTTGGGCTACTGGCTCTCTGAGTTTTGGATGTAGAATAATGAAACATGTTGGAGTCTGTGAAGTCTGGGTCTTCACTTGAGATGTTTGGTTTGTGCATTCGCTACAGTTTGTTGTTTCCAGATATGCAAATCTATGCAAATGATCATCTTTTTGCTACTTTTTCACGCTTGTTGTTAGATTTGTGTTTTGATGAGGTAACTGTTGACTTAGTCTTGTACCTGAATCTCTTCCCGTTAAGTGGACATGCATCTTGTATTAGCTGGTAAAGGTTAAGACTGTGGAGTCGGAGGTTGAGCTCTGCTCAGGCTCTAGAGGTCGATGTGCTGATGTTTCAGATCTGAATGAATCTTAAATGCCTCTTATGCAGCTACTTCCTGTCACAAAACACCTCCTTTTATAGTTTAAAGAGCATATTTTAAGTTAGACACTCCCTTAAACAAATGTTTAGAGAAATATAATAGAAACTTTTTCTGAACAAAAATTGACACAAATTCAGCTTATTTAGGCTCTTAGATTCGTTTTTGTGAGAATTGTCAATTTTTTCACCAAACCGGAAGTGACGACAGTTCAGGGAGACCGTTCGTTCTCTATATAGAAAACTGATCCACTGATCACTACTTGTGACGAGCAAAACAAACCCCCAGAGGGCCGTTATTTTATTACTTTATTACTATAGTGAGCAGTTATTTTATTAAGATTAAAAAAAAAAAGATAAAAACAATCAGTCCTGTAAGGCTGTACCCTGTCGGTCCAGC
>SSNR01000440.1:142338-212098 GCA_006937965.1 Callopanchax toddi | reverse complement strand
TCGCGGACCTGTACCGGATTACGACCCACCACGAACCGTACCAAACCTGGCATGGAAACGAGACTCAAGTCTCCCCGTTAGCTCCTGTTAGCTGCTGTGTGCTAACAGCGGTTCCGGTGAATGGATCGAAGTAACGGCGCCTGTTTAGAGTCACACTGAATGTTTTTCGCCGGTATGTGGGACTCCATCACATCCAGTCCTGGACCGCCGGAGTTTTTTGTCTCCAAACAGAAGTCACCGTACCGGTAAGGAAGCCGTCCCGTTGTTGACTCAGTGTCCTGACAGACTGGCGATTGGCATTCATAAACATAATAATTTAGCATTTTTTATTAAAATGAATTCACACCGACTCGATTAAAGAGTGCTCTAACCTAAAACTAACAACTCATGGCCGACAGCGAGCAGGCAGCTGGCAGACTAGAGCGGTGCCAGTCTGAGATGTTAAAGTAGTTTAGCTTTAAAAAATCTAACACAATGATTAAAACAAGCATCTGTTACACAAACTCCACACAACAAAGGGCTCAAATGATCAGATTTATGGGATTATTGATCGTACAGAGTGTTAAATTATCCTACAAATACTTTATTTATCTACATCTGACAACACTGTAAGCAGCGCCACCTAGCTAGGAGCTCCCTTAGCTGACGTCACAGGTCCACATATGAAAAAAAAAGCGTTTTTAGAAGCTTTGCAAAAAGCGGCACTTTTGACTAGAAAAATGGTTTAAAAAAATGTATTGTAAAACAAAATACCCTCAATAAACATTTCAAATAGTATTTTTGGACAGAGTTTTATCAGAATAAAAAAAAAAAAGAACTTAAAATATGCTCTTTAAAGCAGTTTGAGGCTTGATTTAGCGGTCTTCTGACTTTGAGCAGACGGTTCTGAGCCGTCGGCCATCTTTTTTTTGTTTCTGACTGAAGTCTTTGTAATCTCAGGACTGATGTTAATCCAAATTTAGCCACTTTGTTTCACAACTGTCAGCCATGACGCAAAACGACAGAGTATTTCTTGTCTGCTGAATTTAATACTGCTGTTATGGCTGCCATCATCATCATCGGTGCAGCTGTCAGTGCTGTCACTGTTGTTGTTGTTGTGGCTAATAGCAGATATATCCCCTCCTTTAGCTGTTAATCTCTTTGCCGAGAGTGTGAAGAAACTAATTTTACCAGGAGAATTTAAAGGAGAGCTCCTATCTCCCACCACTCCCCCCTTGACTCCCCCATGAAAACATTTTTTCTATTTGTCCTCTGCAGTAACACACAGATATGGTTGAGTATTCCCAGATTGGCACTGCTCCTTGAGGCCAAAAGGGGGAAAAACCAAGTGATTGAGAGCTCTGGAGTCTGACACGCCTCCAACACACACAGACCTTTTATTATGAAACGGTGTTATTGTTTTTACAGCACACAGCTCAGATTATTAGCCTTAATTCCATCTTCTGTCTGTTCGATAACATACATTTAATACGTGCTTCAAGTCAAAATTCCAAAATGGTAATTCCTTAAAATAAGATTTGATGAAAACTAACAGTGAACGAGTGAGAAAAGGAGCGAGAAAGGAGAGACGGCTGAGAAAGAATGAACAGATTCTGTAGCTTGACCCTTAAGTTTGGTTGTATTAGTGCCGTCTGCAGAGAGGGAAATATTGCTCTGCTAGCAGACTGCTCTGTTGTATTTGCCAACCCCCTCACCAACACACACACACGTACACACACAGAGTGAGAGGAGGTTTTGTAAAGGAAGGAGAGGAATTTCAAACAGCTGACTGTATACACAGTTTTTGAGTCAGCTGTCTTCTTGATGGTTGGAACACAGAAACGTCTCAGGTACCTTCACCTGAGCTTTCGTCTGTTCGTATTTCTTCTTTAGTCCAGGTAACGAAGCTTTGGGGTTCTGTCCTTGTGTTGCATCAAACCATTGGAACTGAAAGGTGCTTGTGTGTTTTTGAGTGGTCCTCATCAGATCACCAACGTCTTTTTAAAGCAGAAGTAGTGGAGTTACCAGAGACGTGCAAAACAATCCGAACTGGCCAACCGGAAACTTGAAAGTTAGAATTATTTTTGGTTCATGACCATGCCACTGCCAATCAGCAATTAAAGTTTTTCCTGATTCATGAATTCACATTGTTAATTTTTGCTAGCACTAACAGCTCTTCCCTGTGGAAGTTTTTGCTCCTAGTTCTGAATCAATACTTTATTTCAAAGGGCTCAGATTCCAGCATGAACTACCTTCCACTGTAAGGTAGAAAGAGCTATGAACATTTGTTATATTACTTCATGCATGTTCAAGAAAATGCAGCTTTTTAAGGTGCAATCAAGTGACTGTAAAATTGTAAACGTGAAAACTGAGAGTATGACATACTTCTTAATCGTATGCACCATGAATCTAAACCCTTCATTGTCCACAACGCTGTAGGGGTGAAGATCTTTCAAAATGAAACAAGTGATAGATCTACTTCTCTGTTTTGTCCATTCAGAGTTGCTGGAAGTTTAAAGTGGAGAAGTGGAGCCTGCGCAGGTCAGGAGTTATTAGCGCTGCTGTTCCGCTTCTTTTAGCTTCAGGTGACAGTGTCAGATGTGGGCTTGGGCATTTGAAGTGTTCCTGAAATACTTGACTTTCATTTTACAGATTTTACACACTGAAGAAGTAATATGACATTCCTTCTTTCCTGGGAAATTTTAAAACCTAAAGTGCACCCAAACATTTGCCTTCTGCAAAGATGGGCTGGCTGCATTTCTGTTTCTTTCTCCATGCAGAAACATTAGGCTACCATCTGAAGCTAGTTAGCTAACGCTGGTAATGCACCGGACCCGCCCCTCGCTGGAACGATGCACTACGGAGGCCGATGCCTGACAAGCAGTACGTGCATTGAGTAAGCTAGGAAATGTCTGGAAAACGCCTTCGCAAATAGCAACGCTCTCTTAACAAATCAGAATAGTGATTCTGACATCATAGTGGATGTGGATGCAGGCTCAGAGGTGGCAGCATGTAACGCTGGGTCGATCCAAACACAAAGACCAAAACAAGTGATGTTTAGGAGAAAGGAGACTGGATTTTGGTTACTGTGGATGTGTGTGTGATGAAGGGGAAAGCTGGGTAAGAGCAGAAACAAGGGGCCATGTAATGGTGAGTTGAGGAGGAGAGGTCTGCTGCAGCCTTCCAGCATCCAGAACATTTAATACTCAACACAAACGTTATAGCAGAAAAAAAACATCTAAACAGCATCTAGGATTTGAGAAACATCTTCTCAGTAAGTTTAGTCAGTTTGACCTGAGCTAGCTTTAGTCTCACTTTAGCAAAGATTTACACACGGAGACAGAGAAGCAGGATTTACAGAAAATGGACCGTATCGTGACTGGATGAGATGTTTGGATGTATGTCGTCAACTGATTAACATTTGATGTCAGTGTGATTCAAGATGGCAGCCAAAGCTCATCAACATTAGCACATGGCCATAACTCAGTTTTACAGATATAAAGCTACAGTTTTATGTGGCTGCAGCTGAGAGCTGAGAGAAGATACTCCAAGATTTGACAGAATCATCAATAACTCAATCAAAAATAGAAAAATGGCCAGTTTGAATTCCTGTAAGGAATGGAAATGTGTGCTTTTAATTATTTATCAGTCATTATTTTTATATGGTTGTTCAGTTTTTTATTTAACTTGTCATTGCTGAGTAACAACAGACCTTTGGCGAACCATGAGAAAGTGTTTATTTCTGTTTAAACATCTTAATTATCATTTGCAAAATCACCTTAAAAACAATCAGAAAATAAATATGGCTGTGCTGTGATTTTCACTGTTAGAAAAGTAATCCCTCAGAGAAAGATTGACCAATATTTCCTCTTTTTTTTACCACCACTGGGATAACAAACCACAAGATCAACACGGCCCATGTGCAAACTGCTGATTAATAGGAGCTGCTGCTCCTCTCTGAATAGAGCTGGAGAAGAAATGTGCCTGCAGCAGCAGACAGGAAGGGCTGCTGATTGTTGATCTAAAAATATGCACACAGCATGAAAAACAGCCTTTAAAATCTCTAAAAGTTGTCGAATCTGATGACAAAGTTTCAGAGTTAAACCTTAAAAGGACGTTTGGGTCATTTTGAAGTGACGTTCTATCAGTTATTTATCCACAGTAAGGACCACACCCACTGTGTACGTCGCTTTGGATAAAAGCATCAGCCAAATGAATAAACGTTAACATAAACAATGCTCATGCTAGATCAGGGTGTAGATAAGTGACAAATAGTGGCTATTTTTAGGTGTTTAAAGCAACTCTTCATACTGATGCATTAGAACTCTATATTACCTGTTTATAAACCTCTAACATTTCACTTTAGACTGTTTGTTTAGTCTGGTGTTTATGCTGCTGCAGCAGGACGTACAATAGCATTTGGGCATTCAGTTGAAACAAACAGCAACTGTACGTGCTGACGCAGCAGAATAAACTCTTTTTTTGAGCAAGAATTGTTTTAAATTCCTTAAAATCAGCTGATAATTAGTCACCGATCAGCAGCAGTGTCTCTCCCAGTCTGGTAAGCTATGAGTGTTGTTCCTGTCAGAGGACGTCTTCCTGTTTCTAGAGACTCCGCCCACGTTGACTGAAGTCAGTGGTGGGTATGGCCCTTATTGTAGATGAATAATGGAACGCCACTTCACAATGAATAAAATATCTTTTTAAAGGCACACTATGCAGTTTTGTTTTGGCACCCCCTAGTGTTCGTTTTAAATCACTGTCATAAAAACGTTAGCATTGTCTCAGAAACACCTAAATTTTTATTTTATTTATAAAATTTATTTCATTTTTCATAAAATAAACATGACGTTATCAAACAAATATAATACTTAAATGAAAAGCAGCAGAAAGAAGAAAATCTTATATATGTTCTGCCCCATTTACACCAGCAAATAAATCAATAACCGTAAAAATAAAATGTTCACTAATAAAAATTACTGAAAGACAGCTGCCAAGCAGCATGCCAACCATTTGCAAACAAATACTTCAGATACTAATTCAATCTATTAACTACAATTCTTTGCCGAGCAATACAGGTTACAGTTAAATCTACCTGTTGAAATGTCTCCTCAGCCTTCACTGCTTTCTACTGGAGCGGTTCATCACTCATTCAAAGAAATCAGCTGTGTTCAAGCAGGGAGAGATGGGAAAAAATCAGGAATCATGAGCTAAAAACACTCCGGAGCTAGCATAACAGCTAGCCACATTGGGTTAGCCTAACCCTCGTGAGATACGTGACTTTATGAGACTTCAGGGCACCGGACCAGAGACTCAGAAGTTACAAACGTGGTATTCTGGATCCCAGCAGCAGATGGGGCTGAGGGACTTAAAGGATCAGATTAGCACAGACTGGATCAAGGACAAGATTTTAAATATGAAAAAGTTACATAGTGTGTCTTTAAGGTGAACTGAAAATGTCTGCTGGATGTCAGGTGAACAAGTTATTACAATTCTTTAAATAATTGTAATTTTTCTGAACTTCAAACCCCTCTGATAGATAGAGACTTGGTTCTAGCTGTGATGCCCTCCTTCTGGATCTCCACACTGGAACACCTGACAGTAAACCTGTTGTCTCTGACAACATGTGGTGTGTTTCAGTTGGTAGCTAAAGTTTTTATGCTGAAGCTTTTTTTGTGTGTGTGAAAGGTAAAACGAGCATCTGTACAAGGTAACGTTTAAAGTACTTCCCATCTGGCTCCTCATACATATGCATGCACACACACACACACACACACACACACACACACACTGAAAATCAGCGTTGCTTGTTTTCCGTTGGTTCTGAACTCAGACAGAAAGCCTCGCAGGGCTGCAGGAAAAAAAGTGTTTTAAATTCAAGGCAAATGTCCGATGTAAACACCTACAAACACATCCTAACTGTTTATCTCGCCTGCTCTCCGACGCTCCTCGTGCTTTTTATTTATTTTTTAAAGCGCTGTGCTGGATGCTTTTATCCCTCCTCTCTTTAGAGGACCATGAATATGCAATGTGATCCTCTGCTGATCCCTGTGGGGGACACTCTGCTTCATCTCATCTCTGCTGCCTACACAGGGAGGTCAGAGGTCAGAGGTTAGCTACACAACCTGAAGCTTTTACAGATCCACTCCCTATCTTTGCTGTGAGATTGTCAGTTGAACAGGAGGCAGGTTGTGGGTTTGTTTAATTAAATGTTAAAGGATGTTTAATAAAACGGAGGCTCTGGTGTCTAGCAGCAGGTATTTATCACCACTCTGTATGGACTGAAGGAGAATTAAATTACAGTAAGATGCATTTTGTTTCTATGCATAATGATAAGGACTAGAATAAGCAGACTGTTTTATTCCAATAGACCTGCTTTCCTATCAGATGAACACCTAGTTTAGATGAAGGTGGTTCAAATACGAAAACAACAGGAAGATGTTTAACATTATATCATTATTACAGTATTCAACAGTAACATTGTCATGTTTTTCTAATCCCAGTGAGCAGCATGTGTCGCCCTGTTGATCTGATTTTGTGATTTATCCTTTTCTTGCCGGGTTTCATTAGGTTAGATTTTCCTTTTGCTTTGTTCTTGTTCCCATGTTTTATTCCCACTCCCTTTTGCTTACTGCTGTCTCCACACACCTGCCACACTCTGCCCCCTTTATGTGAAGACTTACGGATTCATATGTGCAGACGTGCATTTACACAATCAAACTGGATTAGTAGAACAGTTCTGTACTGGTGCAGTTTGGGGATTAAAATTGATCAAATCTGATCTATTTAACATAAAACGTCTGCAAAAAGTAGTTGATATGAAAAATATCAGTAAAATTTAAACAGTGTACACTGCAAAAACTGATTTCTAAGAAAGTAAAATAACCTTGTTTTTAGACATTGACTTATTTTTGTCTAAAAAGAAAATATATTCTTACAGCTGTACTTGAAATAAGCCAAATCTTCTTAAATATGGTCACATTTTCTAGATTTGAGCAAAAAAGAAAATCTGCCAGTGGGGTAAGCAAAATTTGCTTTGCTAGATTCCTTAAAACTAGCTAAATTTTCTGCATTTAGAACAATTCGCTAGTTTTAAGGAATCTAGCCAAGCAATTTTTGCTTACCCCATTTTTTTGCTCAAATCTAGAAAATTTGACCATATTTAAGAAGATCTGGCCTATTTCTTGTAGAGCTGTAATAATATATTTTCTTTTTAGACAAAAATAAGTCAATGTCTAAAAACAAGGTTATTTTACTTTCTTAGAAATCAGTTTTTGCAGTGTATTTATGTCTGTCTTAGAAGATTGGATCTCCCGTAGGACATTTTTTAGTTACAACTCTTCATCTGCTGACATTCTTGCTGTTTAGCTGAACTGTGTTTTTATTAGTGACACCTGCTGTTCAAAAGGAGAATTGCAGCAGTGCCGGTACAAACAGCACTCTGAAAGTGAGCTTCACCCTGAACCAATAGATCAAAAAAGGTTTCCTCATGTTTTAGTACTTATAGTTGACTGACTGAAAGAGTGTTTATCACTTTAGCTTCCTGGCAAAATAAAACATGTTTCATAACTCATTTTGGTGGATTGCTGTGAGTTAGGTTTGATGAAAGTGTTTTTTAATTTCAATCAAGACATCAACACACTCTGAGTATAGCATAAGCATCATAAGAGCATGAGTCTGAAAGGCAGACCCAGGAAGGCGGAGCATGGCGTTGTTTATTGGTGGATGATTGTTGCAGCTGCATGGTGAGAGCGTGGTCCTATTGGTCAGAACTGAAACAGGATACAATGTGATGAGAGGTGCAGCACTGTGTGGGCATGATGGGGCTGGAGCTCAGGTATGAGGCCAGCCCTGCTTCAAAGACTAGCTGACCAACCCACACAGGGATACACCACCACCACACTCCACCCTGAACCTGGTTCACTGCTCTACCATAATAATAAATCATGATGTTTTATACATGTTCAAAACCAGCATGGATCTATCATGTCTAATGGGACGCTCGCTGCTTTTAAAAACACATGTGAAGTTCTATAAGACTCTACAAAGACCACCGTGGTCTCTTCCTGACTCTGTTGGGATAAAAAGACACGGTAAGGCCGAGCGTGACTCACTGACAGAGAGAACGAGCACCACCAGCAGGACCAGGCCGCTGAGTGTTGGCTTTGTGTTCCAGACTGTCATAAACTTGTAAATATTCTTGAGTTTCATCCAATGAATTTAGTAGAAAAAAGCATTTTAAACACCCAAACCACTGCTGCATTTAAAGTCCAGATAAATCGAGTACGATGTTAAAAAAATACTCTGAAAATGGCCCAATATGCAGGTTTGTGTTCAGATGTTTGTGTGAATGTGTGTGTGTGTTTATCTTAGTGTGTGTGTGTGTGTGTGTGTGTCGGGGTCATGGACAGAAATGTATGAGCTGCAACAGAAAACGATGTAGAAACCAAACAAGTGCTGCTGCTGCAGGGGGAGATCTATACACACCCTTAAATTGATGACCGAGCTACTTGTGTGTGTGTGTGTGTGTGTGTGTGTGTGTGTGTGTGCGCTGCTCCGTTCTTCTGGGTAAAACGGGGCTGAAGGAAGCAGCAGCAGATGAGAAGTTGTTTGTCTCATAGTGTGTATATATATTCAGTGTGTGTAGTATTGATGCAGCGGTATTCTCCTCAGACCTGAGCTCAATAAGGCCCGACTTCAAACAAACAGCAGCCACTTCTCCCAGAGAAAAGAGGAGGGAAAATGAGGAGGTGAAAAATAAATGAAGACAAAGGAGAGCCCAGAAGTAGGAAGAGGAGTCTGGTTGTGAAATAACGAGGAGGAAGGTTGGGGAGAAATCAGAAAGGTGAAAGAGGCCAGATGGATGCTGAAAAGACAACAAACAGGAGAAGAGATGTGGATAGGAGACAAATACTTGATTCCATGTAGCTGATAAGATACAACTTTGGTTTTTATTCTCAGATGAGCATCACTGGTTTTAACCAAATTTGCTATAAAGGCATTCAGGTTGTAACAGTTCTAGACCCTTATGGAGTGCAGCTGAAACTCTCAGCTGAACTCTGGACACTACAAGGTCTAGGTCACTTAGACTATTATTATCTCGTTAATTCACAAAAACAGAGCTTATTTTTATTTTGTAAATGTTATCTCTGTAATTCAGAAATACGGAGCCGTATTATAATTTATTTTTGTAAATATCTAATTCCGACAAACAGAGCTTTTTACTTTTTTCGGGTGAATGCAATACGCTGCCGAAGCGGTCAGCCAGTTAACTCCTTTTTTAAAATGATTTTTTAGGTCTCATTTTTTGTTATAAAAGTTTTGGGTTTTAATCCTGTTAACATCCTAGTCCAGTAAAGGTTTTCCATTTCCTCCTGTGAGGCAGAAGGCCTTGTGTTGCTTCTCCAAAAATCCTAAAAAAAGAAAAGCAAACCTGGAACTGGTTTCAGTTTAGTTTCCATGAGTTAGGGAGTGGGAGACAAATCTGGGAGGAGTTTGAGACCAAACTGTGAAAAAATGAGAACAAAGTGAGACTTAATGAAGACAGTTTGTGACTAAACTGAGACAGTGTAATTTGTTCAGACTGACCCACTGATCCGTTCAGAGATAAAACTTCTAACAAAGGCTTGTTTAAACCAGTTCAGTGTCATTTTAAATGAAAATCTACATTTTTCTTGTCAGTTAGTCCCTAGAAGTCACAGCCCAGTAGACACTGGCTTGACTTTGCTCTGTTTGATTGTGATACGTTATAAATATAAAGATGATTTAATGAACGTGAACTGAGCCTGAGATGGACTCACTCAACATAATTATGTTTAAGCAAACAGGAAATCCACTTGTGACGTCATTGTTTCTGAAAGAGCTGCTTTGTGATTTAATACAAAGATATTTTCTGTCAATTGAACTAAACATGTTAACAAAAACAACAAGATATAAAATTAAACAAATACATTTTGAAAAATATAGCAGGGATGTTGAGCATCGACTGAAACCGAGTCCTGATCCGATACTTTTAGTGTTGCTGTCATCAAAATACCTCCAGACTGCAGACATACTGGTGCTTCCTGCTTCAAGCTGCTTCTACTTGTCTGGTGTTTAACCAATAGTGTCTCTGCAACAAAGTGATGTCATGCCATGTGTCTGTGTGGAGTCAAGAGGTCTAACTCTGTACCACTGCATAACTGCTCTGCCAGTCCAGATGTGTACCGGACTCCGCGATCTGACGAGTTTCACATCCAACTGCGGGGAGTGAGGAACGCTCACACTGGGAAAGCTGCAGACTCTAGTAGGCACAAAACTGTCAAAGGCCCTCAAACGTCAGGAACAACCAGCTCTGCAGTCTGGAAGCCCTGCGTGAACTTCTGTCCAGGGGAGGGGTTGTGTCAGACCACCACAGTGCTGGTGCCTGGAGCGCTGCACCCCTCCCACTTAAGGCGAGGGTCTGCGTACCGAGCATCAGTGCCAAGTTCTCCCTTGAGAACCTAAATAAAAAATTAGTGCACCCCTGACTAAAGATGTGTTAAAAATGATAATATATACAGTATACATACTGTATATATCCAAGTCCGGATCGGGAGGTATCGTCCGATTCTGATCAAGTCTGAAACCACATGATCGGCCCGATTTCCAATCACGTGATCGGATCAGGAGACCCCTAGTATCGTCTAAGGGTGGACTTTATTTCCATCTCACATGATGATCTGCTCTCTGCTTTAAATTGACAACAGTGAGTGAATATACCTGATCTTGGTTCTGATTATTTGTCAGCATGGTTTGCAGAGATGTCAGATGATAACTTTAAAGTCTGGGGACAAAGAGAGATTGAGCATTGATTTGTAAATTTAATACGAATGTCCTGATACTGATACCAGCATTGGGTATCGGTTTGATACTATGGTCGTGTACTTGTACAAAGTGTACATGGTCCTCCTTTTGGCATTCCTAAGCTGAAAAAATGTAGTTCTGAGCTTTAGATGCTGCAGAGAGAAGATCGAACTAATTCTGCATGAAATCTGCCCTCGGACTGATTCTGGAAACAAACCAGCTGAAGACCAGAAACATGGAAAATGATCAATAAATATTGGCAGCAACAGAACCAAAAATAAATGTGTTTGGATCAGATCAGGTTGTGTAAGTTTAGCATGTTTTTATCCAAACACTGGATGATAAATGAATCGGTCTCTAAAAACTTGGCAGGAAACAATTTTTTTAACATGTCAGTAATCTTAGCCTCTCAAATAATATTCAAGTATTTCTATTTAAAAATGAGCGGTTAGTAAAGAGCCGGTGTTATATTGATATACAGAATAAAGAATGACTGAAGATGCATTTCAAACAAGAGGTCAGATATGAGTTGCCTAATAAAAAAAATATTGAGAAAAAACTTCCACATCAACACACTTTGTAATGATTACATTTCTTTGTAAAATTGATCATGATTGTGTTTAGTTTTATTTCCTGCTAAGAATGTTTGTGTTTATAGTTTAAAGGCACATTATGTAACTTTTTCATATTTTAAAATCTTTTCCTTGAGCCAGTCTGTGTTAATATGACCCTTTATACAGGGTTAATGAAAACTCACTCAGCCCCGTCTGCTGCTTGGATCCAGAATACCCTTCTGAGTCTCTGGTCCGGTGCCCTGAAGTCTCATAAAGTCACGTATCTCAGAGGGTTGGGCTAACCCAATGTGGCTAGCTGTTATGCTAGCTCCGGAGTGTTTTTAGCTCATGATTCCTGATTTTTTTCCCATCTCTCCCTGCTTGAACACAGCTGATTTATTTGAATGAGTGATGAACCGCTCCAGTAGAAAACAATGACAGCTGAGGAGACATTTCAACAGGTAGATTTTAGGTAGGGATGTCCCGATCAGGTTTTTTGGCCCTCCAGTCCGAGTCTGAGTCATTAGATTTTGAAGATCTGCCGATCCCGAGTCCCGATCCGATCTTTTTAATATGTTGTTGTGATCAAATTTATAATGCCTCCAGACACAGACATACTCACACTTTCTGCTTCAAGCTGCTTCTGCGTTCTACTTTGCCAAAGTTTAACTAATAAAAACAAAGAAGCCACAAAATGATGTCACTGCAGACATAAATCCATCTGTATAATCTATCATATCCATATATGTTTCAATACTTAAACATAATTCTCTGTGCACAAAATGAGTTTGTGGTTAAAGTAACTTTTTGAAGAAAATCTTTTTTTTCCTACAGCTGTTCAGGTGAAGAAATGTCAACATTATTTTAACACTCTGCTCCATTTTTTGCCCAGAAAGAACAAACTTGTTTACTGACAATGACCTGGATCATTTCTTAAGTCATCAGCTCCTCCTTCACTCCTCCTGCTGCTTTATCCTCTGACTGCAGCAGCTCTGAACAACTTCTTAATTAGACTATTTGGAGAAATCATCAGTGTTTGGTGTGTTTTGGAGCGACATTTAATCAGGAAGCTCCTCCTCAGAAAGCGCTTTTTAAAAATCTTAACATCGCTCAATTTATTTCCCGACGGAGGGCGGGTGTTGTGCTGCGCACAGCACTCAGCAGAATCTTCTCCTGAGCCAGGAGGGAGACGCAGCGTAGGGGAAACGAGTTAGCGCGGGTATGAGTAGCTCCATGCCGGCCTCGCCGCTTCTGCCAGACCAAGCACTCCCGGCAGATGTGGAGTGAGCAGCGAACCCGGTTGCTGCTCCATAAGCTCGCGTGTCTCCCGGTCCCGGCCCCCTCCCTCCTCCTGGACCGGAAACTGATTCAGACTCTGATTATGGTTAATATAAGTGCACAAATATAGACTATGTATAAATCCCATGTGCTTTAGATTGTTTAACATATATTTAAAACCCCAAACTTCCTTCTGAAGGCGTAGCGGCTTTTATTTTAGCGGGGCGGTGCGCATGTAGAGGAAACCCGAGTCAAAATCGGGAGGTGACGTCCGATACCGATCGAGTCCAAAATCACATGATCGGGGCCGATTTCCGATCACGTGATCGGATCGGGACATCCCTAGTTTTAGGTGTTTCTGAGCAGAAACAATGCTAACATTTTTACAACAGTGTTTTAAAACGGACACTAGGGGTGCTAAAAACAAGCCCAAACTGCGTTGTATGCCTATAAATAGCAAAATATGTCGTAAACTACTGGACAGATTTTTATGAAATGATCAGAAAGTAACCATCGTATGTACATCTACAGCTGGCTGTTTGGAGTCGACACAGCTGCCACACCTGATAAAAACATGGCGGCAGTTTTTCATATGTACGTACTACATTAGTGGTAGTGAATCATCCTCGGTACATAATCAGCTGACTGATCATGTCAGATATTATGATTATTACATGAGATTGAGTGTAAAGTTTAAGATTTGACCAAAACAATTATAACTTATAAATTTATCAACATAAAACGACCCTAAATTAAAAAATCTGACATGAAAGGTGGAAAACGATAGTTTACAGACTTTCCTTTTAATGGGAGGTTTTTATGAAAATCATTATTATAAACCAAAAGTGTTTACTTTACAGAAAAGACTTTTAGTGTAGAACTTTTTCAGCCCTCTTTTTAGTAAATATGTTCTTGGTCTCCAAAGCTTGTCCTTTTTATTCCTTGTTATGTGAGTTTTTGCTTCAGGCTACGTTTTTAGTCTTCATCTTCTGTTTTTTGCTGATGAATTTACTTAAATGTTTCTTGTTTCTAATGAGATTTTTAAACATTTAAGGTCATTTTTAAGTGCAGCATTTGGCTTCTCTTACTTTTAATCTTGTTCTGCAGCATTACCTCTCTAAATACCATCTTTAATGTTTTTCTCATCTTTAATACCTCGAGATGATTCCACTAATTTCTTTTGGCCACCAGCAGATCCTAAACGTTTGTCTCTCTGTTATAAAGTTACATAATCTTGTTATCTCTAAACAGCAAAGTAGAAAATGTGCATTTTGAGCTGCTGAGTTTCAGCCTCCTCCAACTTGATTAAAGCAGAACGCGAAGCGGCGATCCATCTTTTCCATCGACTGCTGCTTTGGCTTTCCTTCAGTGAGCTGAACTGAAAAGAGTGATGGCCCCGCCAGTCGCTCTGAAGCTGATCTGAAGATCTGAAATCACAGCCTTACACAGCAGTTTGCTGTTTCCTGGGATAACAAGATAACTCCAATCTAAAGAGAACAAAACGCAGATATCTTGTTTCAGCGTGGAAACTAATTGGCAAGCCTCCGATAACGGCTTTAGAGCAGGAACGTGTGCAAATTATCGCGCTGCGTTGTGTTCAGCGTCCGACCTGTCTGAGCTCATTTCTTTAGTTTTATTTCTTTTACCCTGTATAATCCATCTTCTGGATGTTTATCTCTGGGAGCTTTTTAAATTAAATATTCCACTTCCAGCCACTGGAGGCTTAATCTGCAGATGAGAATCTATGTTTTCATGTATTTGCCTCGTTTCTGCTGCGGTTACTTTTTGTCTTTTATGTGTGGCCAAACTTCAGAATATTAAACACCGTCTACATCTTTTTATAATGATTTTTATCCAGAATAACCTCAGAACTTCTACGTCTGTCCTACATTCATTTTTAAGTAAATGAGATGAATATTTTCTCCTCTTCCCCTGTCCCACCAGCATCTCTCAGTCTAATTTGTCTTTGAGTAAAAATAAAGTAATGGAAATAAGTTCTGATGCTTTATTACAGTCACTACAGAGGTGATGCATCACAATAAAACAGAGGGCCTGAGACGTGTTTGTGTAACAGGAGGTAATAAAGACACAGACACAGGATTTATGTCTCTGATATTAAAGGTAATACATCATCTGACTGGTGCACACTTTCAAAGGATTTCCAGTCATTTTGAATTTTTTGTGTAAAAGTAATAAAGAGTTACTATCCTACCTAAACAGTCATGACCAAACAAGTTTCAGTAATAAAACAACTTCAGTCTCCTAAATTTCACAAGGGTTCATTATCTTATAAACCTTTACACTACAGTCAGTTTAATATTAACTTTATTTATTTATTTATTACGTGATTATTTTGGCAGAAATATTTTTAAAATCCTCCTGGACCTGACCTCTGGATGCACAGGAAGTGCTACATTTAGCTGCTGCTGGTGAACAGCCATTAAATTAAATGTGAAGTGATGATGTAAAGTTTGGTGCTGAGATTTAGGAGATCAGAGTTGTGATGTGTGTTTGGGTCTTTCTGTATTTTCTTGCGGTTCCAGTCAATCATGCATTGAAAGCTGCAAAATGTGTATTTATGTTCCAAAGAGGAGGAGCACCCTGCCTTACATTTATGTTCTATATTAGCGTCATTTTAAAATGGTTCTTAGGACAGTTCCAGCTGTGTGCATGTGTTTTTAAATGACTTGTCTTTTTTAAACGCTTTCTCCATTTTTACATCACATCTTTTTTTTTTGTTTTGTTGGAATAGACGTTGGTTTATTTAGTATCCTATACAAATAAAGTTTGGCTTGGTTTGAAAACTATTTTTAACGTTGCTCCCCATGCATCACAGATAGATTTAATACAGTTATAACCATAGCCCTGGGAATATATTGTCAGCAAGGGGTGCTGAGAGATTTAGAAAAAGCACAGCTGGATGCGAGACAGGAAGTGCAGATTGAAATGAGCTGCTCAGATTCTGGTCCGGACCGGCCCAAAGTTACCATAGGTCCACCAGGGGAATGTATGCTCTGTGGCCATCCAGCCCGGTCCACATCCACACCAGGGCAGGTGCCTTCAGCGTGAACGGCTCGGTGTGGACCTCTGTCCAGGGCGAGGGGGCGCGCCTGGGAGCACAGACTGCAGCGTGCATCACGGAGCGAAGGGCCCGCCGTTCGATCCAGACACGCCTCCTTCCCCAGGACACAGGTCCACGCACAGCCTCGGTTCGCTGAGCTGGACATGCAGTGCTATCTCTGCTCCCATCTGCATCTCCTTTTGTTTTCTCGAGACTTTCCAACAAAGTCTAAAATCCGCTTTCGCGCAAGTTTTGGTAAATACATCTTTTACATTATCAGCAGGGGGTGCTGCAGCACCCCTACTTCCTACGGTAATGGCTACAACCAGGGGTGCACATAATTAGGCCACCAGTACGCATGCACACCAGATATCATGCATGCATACAGAACCTGCTGTCCAGACGCGCCTTTGCGGCTCAGCGCTTTCACATTCCCGATGACGCAGCCCGCGATCTGACGAGCTTCACATCCTGTTGCAGCACAGCGAACGAGTGCTCACATGACCTCTGAAGCTAGTGGACACACATGCACAGGATCTTCTACACACACACACACACACACACACACACACACACACACACACACACACACACACACACACACACACACACAGCGACAACTTATCACCCCCCAAACCCACTGAAAGGTTCTCCCTTGAGAACCTAGAATGAAAAATTGTGTGCCCCCTGACTATAACCCTCGTAGTGTTAAATGTGTAACTCGCTGTAACCCATGAACTCATTCCACGACACTGCTCGCAAGGAAGGAGTTCCTGAGTTTGTTTTGAAACATGAAGGTTGAGGATGAAAGGATCAGAAACCTCAGACCAGGGGTGTACAAACTTTACAAGATAAGGGCCCACATCACAAGTCTCTCTTCAGCCACAAATATTAGATTTAAATAAGAAAACAACAATTATTTTGTGCATTTTTTTATTTGAACTGCCTCAAAATAAATAACAAATGCAACATTTTGATGAGCAAAGAAAATAACAAAGTCAAGGTTTTTTGTAGACAAAGATAAGTTAAGGGTCTTAATGAAAGAAAAGCATCAAATTCCTGGTATCTGATTGGTCGATTTTCTAGTTTTAATCTGTCATCCATTATCAGGAACAAGATCTGGGTGTTTGTTCAGTAAAGCAGCTGGATTTAGTCACGTTTTCTGACTGGAGCTCACAAGTCTGCCTTTTAGTCCAAATCTGAACATTAACATTATAAAGTCTCTGTTTGGAGATTCTGCTGGAGGATGAATTTCTACCATTATTGAAATGCAGTTGAGGGCCACACAAATCCCTCTGAGGGCCACTAGTGGCCCCCAGCCACACTTTGGACATGCCAGCCTTATACACAATATAGTGTCTTATTAAAGCTACACAGAAGACTTCCTGTACCACACTGAGCTGGAGAGCCTTTAATTCTCATCCTTTTCCACACACATCTTCAAAGTTGCTCATTAGCAGCGCTCCTCTTTCTTCTCCAGCTCTTTGCTGCTGCGTGTGAATCGGTCTGACAGGCTTGTGACACAACGGCACTGAAAATATATTCACACTAAGACGCTTGATGCTGACAGCAGTACAAGAGCGACGAGCTTGTAATTCTGAAAGGAATTCAGACTTTGAAATGGTAACAAACATATCCCTCTACCAGACAAGAGGAATTAAGTGATGACAGAGAAACAGAACTCTGCATTTTTTTATTCTTATTGTTTGATCAAATCACTGCAAGAAAACAACATATAAAGAATAAGATATCGGCATTTAAAATTTCTGAAAGGAGTTAAATGAGTTTCAGTTTAAAACGGATGGAATGACAAAGTTTTATCTTTCATATTTTGTCCTATTAGCGATAAAATGACCTATGCTGCATCCTTGTGCTTTAAAGTGGTTTCATTGTGTTTCATTTTTAGAGATAAGGCTGTGTGAGGTACTTTGTGATCAGCTTTTTCCTGCAGAAGGAAGTCAGAGTGAGCTCCGTTTGGAGAATCAGGGAAAATTCTCCCAGATGAGTCAAACTAACTTAGACTGAACACGATCAGGAGTTTCAGCAGCAGATCCACCAAAAGCTGTGAAGAAACAGGCTTTGAAGTCTTTAAAAAATGTTTTCAGTTGTTTTTTTTTTTTTACAAGTGTTAAAGGTGTTTTAGGCTATAATAACTGAAACTGGTACCATAATAACTGTGATATTTATGAAACAAGAAAGTGAAATAATAGTTTTGAGCTTATGGGCGAAACCATCATCTCAGAAGAGAGGGGGACACATTTTCAGAGATCTATTGAGTTATTTATCATCCACTCACATTCAATCTCCCCCTTAGTGGTTAAAGAACCGTTTAACCACTGGGTTATTTATTATTGTGGCAATATTTTTTCTTTCAAATATGTGGAAAGATCAAGTTCTGCACAGAAATGAGAGAAAACTGGTTTTATTCCCAGCATGAACTAACCAGTAAGAGATCTAACAGGTAACTAACTTAACTTAACTAGCTTAACATGATATGTTGGCGTGTATTACCTAGCTATCATTTTATTATCTGCATCATGCAACAGCAAAACTCAACTTACAGTTTGTTTAGAAAAAAACTGCTCATTTTTGTGCCTTTTTCTGTCTCTTGCTGGTTTGCTGAACATGCTGCTGCTCCTCTGCTCAGCAGCACCTGTCGGTCGGTGATCCACTGGATGCTCACGTTAGCGTGTTTGCTCAAGGTGCATTTAAAGACAGCTCGGAAAAATACGTTCCCGCAAATGATCGGATTAAATGGGTAAAACAAGTGCAGGGCACTGTCGCGGGAAATACGGGGGACATGTCACACTCTTACTTTGGGTCCATGATGTACACCATATAGAGAAACATATCCTTTTTCTATTAGGTCTCTAGAAATCTTCATCTGTTGCAATGCAGATTAAAACTCCTGTAAGGAGTCACAACAACCAGTTCCTTCAGATTTCCAGTACGTTTATCCTACTGTTGGTGTGTGTGAGCTGTTTTCAGTGTGAGGTGCTGGAGTATTCTGAAAACTCACATTGGAAGAGTTTTACTCAAATGTGATTTTGATGAAGGTGTAAAACCCCTAAAAAAACACCCTGTTCCTTTTACTTATTCATTAACTGAACATCTGTTTGAGCAGAAACACAGCCTGATGCTGATCAGTTCAGACCACCAGCTCTTCTCCCTCCGTTATCAGACGAATCTTTCATCGCCCCTGAAGCAGACGCATGGCGTTTGTGATCACTAACCTTTACTGGGTGTGGATTCTGATCTGCTGCTCTGAAACAGGATGCTCTGGGTCTCACAGCAGCAGCTCGGCTGTTTGATGGAGCAAATGGTGACATCATTAACAATTATCCCGTGAAATAGTAATGAATTATAAAAAAAAGATGCTGACTGGTTCTAACTACCGTAAGAATAAAATAATCCTTATTATAAATGAGTTATACATCATTCTTACTTTGCTTGTTATAGACGGCTTCCTGCACAGCCTCTGTTTGGAGAAATAGAGTTTACATTTTGTTCAGATCTGATGAACTTTACAATTCCATCAATTTAGCATCATGTAGAATTCAGTGGTGACATCACATCCTTTTATTAGTCTGTAAAACAACACGTCAAATACATCATCAACGCTGCTGATTTTGTCCAGTTGTAATCCACGAGTTTTATCCTCTTTTTTCTAAGATCACGTCACTTGTTTTGATCTGCTGTAATGTGATCTTTGCACCATCAACCTGCAGGGTTAAAGATGTGCTTATGATGTTCAAACTTTTGATACAAACATAAAAAGTTAAATGTGGCCCGTCTGGAGCATTCAGGACTCCGGCAGGCAGGAACGTTTTAATGCTTCTGACAAAAAACAGTAACCTGATGGTGATGTAAAGGTTGATCCTGCTGCACTCAGATTAGCCGTTAGCTCATCAGTCCTAAAGGACACTGTCTCTATTTTTCTGGACAGAGGCTGTTCTAAAACAGATGAGTTTTAGAATTCTTGAAATATCACTTATATTTTCTTTGATAGATCATAAAAACACCAGTTCATGTTTTCCTTTGATCTTTTAAACCACCTGACTGAGTTTTAATCTACAGGTTTCCTTCTGTTCTGCTGAACTTCTCCTGTCTCTTCTATACCTCTCCTGTCTCTCTCCACTGTGAGCTGTCAGAGTATAAGTATTGACCGTGACACCTGTGTGTGTGTGTGTGTGTGTGTGTGTGTGTGTGTGTGTGTGTGTGTGTGTGCGTCAGCTTTCTCATTATAATTCTGAATGTCTCGTCCTCTCGTCTGGATGAATTAATAGGATCCCTCGGTGGTCGAACACACACTCGTCCGCAGAGCGTTTGTCCGGCGGTTCGTGCCTGGGGTTTGTTAATTGAATGTCTGTGTTCATGTAAGCGGCCGTGAGCGGCATTGAGAGGATGCCACGGTGCATTAAGGAGACAAGCCGTGTGTGTGTCTTCTTGTAAATAGGATTGAATTCAGAGGACCTTGAAAGCAGATTCTCCTGAGCTCCCAGCGAGGCGAGACAAACAAATCATACGGAGGCGAGGAGGCCGCAGGTGCCGCTGTTTGTCTGTTAACTAGAGAGGAGCCTAATCACAATCTCTTCTCTTTGCTCCTTCTTTACTCTTTTCTCCTCGTTTTGCTTTTTATTTTATAGCTACTTTCATCCATTCTCACCTTTTTGCTTTCCTACTTTGTTTTATTCAAGTCGTTTCTATGATTCACGTCCAAAGAGAAGCAGAAGTCCATTCAGCCGATCTGAAACTCAAATATTGGATGAACTTTTTTAAACAATCCAATCTTTTTCCCGGTCTGTGAACTCACCGTTCTCACCAGCTGTAACGGATCTTCAGTGTGGACGTTTTCACTTCCAGTATCATCATTTTCACCTTTATCAGGAAATGATCAGAGATTTATTTAATCAGTCATTTGAGACGAATCAGAATCGGTAAACATCAGCGGGTCAGAAATCGGCTCTAAAATCAGAATCAGTGTGTCTCATTTTCTCTTTTCCTCTCATTTTGTTTCTTATTTTGCATCTTTTGTTCCATTTTTGTGTATTTCTTCTCCTTTAGTGTATTTTCTCCATTTCTCTTTGTTTCTTTAATATTTTCCTCCTCCTCCTCCTGCTCTTCTTCATCCTCCAGCTCTGTAATCCTGACATGTGTTTGTTTCTCAGAAAACTGAATTTTAAAAGAACAAAGTTCTTTTTCTCCATGTTTTCCTCCCCTCTGACTCTTCCTATCCTTTACTTTATTTCTGCTTCATTCCACTTTTCCTCTCTCAGCCTCCATTTCTTTAACATTGAGTCCAATTATTTCTCTTTTTATGTTCTTTCCTCTTCCTCTGCTTGTTTTTCTCTCCAGTCCTCATTTTCATCGAATTCCTTTATTTCCTCCTTTTTTCCCACTTCACCTTTCCTCCTCCCGTCTTTTATTAGACTCCCTCTCCTCTCGTGTCTCTTTCCATCCCCCCTTTTAATCTCATTCTTCATGCTTTGTTGTTGCAGCCACCAGGGGAAGAGCTACCAACACACTCACATTCACACACATGGACCCTCTAATGGCCCCATTTAGACAATGTGTCGCATCAGCAAGTCGTATGGCTGAATAATGAGAAGAAGGAGCAAAAAGAGGAGCAGAGGTAGAAGGAGGAGACCACGAGTCGTTTGCTGCATCCCTCCATCCAGACAGCTGCTTCACCGTAAATGTTGTTCTGTTACACACACCGTCGACGCTGTGACCCTGTGTTTGTGTGTGTGTTTGTGTGTGTGTGTGTCCATTCATCTCCTTTATATGCCAGAGTGTGTGATCGTTGGGGAGAAATATGGCCTCCGGGGGTTTAGCCGAAGCTCCTGTGTTGTGTTTATGATGCGTAAAGTGCAGGAGAGAAGACATTCTTTATACGCAACACCCTCAAAGAAACATCTTTCCTCTCTTATGCATTACACAAAGACACACACGCTGAAACACACACTTCCTCCAACCTCAAGGAAAAACACACACTCTGCACACACACACACACACACACACACACACACACAAACACACCACACACACACACACACACACACACACACACACACACACACACACACACACACACACACACAACACACACACACACACACACACACACCACACACACACACACACACACACACACACACACACACACACACACACACAGCCAGCATCCTGCAGAAACACATTCCTGCAAACACACACCGTCTCCTGCATGCAAACTGGCATTAAACTATAAATTATAATCTATAATCTCCATTCGGAGCAGGCAAACTCCAGCTGTAGTTTTTAATAGTTTCCACCTTCACAGCCAGCTGTTTGGAGGGAAATCACTTTTATTTTGTGCGTTAACATTTTATATACGTATCTCCTCCTGGAGAAGATTGTTTCTTCTGCTGTGTCTTTTTTGCTTCTTCTGCAGAAAACGGACTTTTACTGTTTGTATCACTGGAGACGTTTCTCTGATTAGCATTTTAAAGGACCGTATTGCTGCTTAAGCAACCTATTAACTACTAACTGCTTATGTTTGTCATCATTTGTTCCCACAGCGTAGCGTTGTGCAGGTTTGCGGGTGATTTCGAGCCTTCCAGGCTGCAGTTTAAGCTCATCTGGGCGCTGAGAAAAAACCGGTTTTACCTTTATTTTACCATCAAAGTAGAGTTTTTGTTTCATCAGTTCAGAGGAGGCATTTAAAAGCCTCTACTCTTCATGCGCTCAATGACACCTGGAGGGAAAAAAGACATTAAAGTGCAGGAAATGACGAAGTTCTTTATTTTGCTTCTTACATTCTTTGAGTTCTTTTTGTCATAAATGAATCAGAGCCAACGTCAGAATGAAATGAAAAGGTGACGAAGAAAATGAGATGATTTTTCTCCTGAAGCAGCGTTTCACTGTCTGCGTGTCACTTTTAGGATCAGTCTGTGGCTAATTGAAGCTAAAAACATGGATTAAACCCTGATATCAGTGTTTCAAACTCAGAGGGATCAATTAGTTTAAATAAAATAAAACAAAAACAGGTTTTTAGGTTGATGTCCGAACAGAAACGCTGTCAGTGTAACGTGTTGTTAGTAAAACGTTAATGTGTGGATTATTCTCTAAGCAGAAAGCATCACTTAGATCAGCTGACTGTCAGACATTCAGAGCATTTTAACTCTGTATAAGTGTTCATGCAGAGGAATTCTCACAGCGTTAGTCTTTATTTGTGATCTAGAACAGATTTAGATTTTACTCACCGGCTTTAAAAACACAGCTTACATCCTGATTTAGTGTAATATTTTTGTTTAGGTTATTTTCTCTTTTTTCGTTTAGTTTTTCATTTTTTTCATACTTACTTAATTAAAAACACACGTCACACACACGTTTGAACATTATGATGTTCACAGCATCTGTTCTGGACGTCACTCTGACTCTTAGTCCTGGAGGATCTGAGCATGTTTGGGACTTTGGTGTCATTTCTGCTCATCGTGCACTTCCTGATTTTTTTATTTTATTTAATATTTAAAATTTCACAGTTTGTGCTAATGACACATTTGTTAAAAAGGGAAAAGTCTGCAAGCAGGTTCATTCAAACAGACATCTGTAAACAAACTTAATCTAACACTTTCAGCTCCAAACTAAAGCAGCCATAGTTTCCTATGTGAGCTTTCTTTGCACCGCCTCTGTATTGTGTTGGCATCGTTTCCCTCAGAGGATCCTATCCTGGTTCAGCGCTGATATCCTGCATGTTTTAGAGGTTTTCTGCTGCTGCTTTGACTAAATGACCTGCTCAGCGTGTCCTCAAGTTCTTCAGAAGCTAACTCGTTCGTTTAAACCAGGTGTGTCAGAGCAGAGAAAGCTCTAAAACCTGCAGCACCGTGGGCCCTGAGGACCTGGTTTAGAGGGAAAACTGCAGCGAGTTTATCACATCATGAGCAACACCAACTATAATCAGGTCATCAAGATAAATTTACCAGAAACATTCAGCTATGCTGTGACCTAATTAGAGGTTCTGATTCTGATCTAGAGAAGCAGAAAGTCCTCATGGACTATTTACAGTATATTTACACGTTTATACAGAGGTTTATATTTTCTGATCAGAAACCATAAAAACAAGTGAAGGTTTAAAGCCAGCATCCTGTTCAGCTGCTGATAAAACCCAACAAAGAGCTGCTGAGAGACAAAGTGCAGCATTTAGTCACAAAACACAGAAAAAGCATGGAGGATGAAACACTGAAGGCCAGCATTCATCTTGTTAAATACAAAGACCTGGAGCTAAACCCACCCTCAATCTTCTTAAAGCTAAACGACCTCCAGAAGCTTCGGAGCTCCTTTTAAAGGCTCCTCGACGAGGACAGCAGGCGCTGGCTCTGACGCGCACAATCTGACATTTATGACTAAATCTCTCACTCATCAGCTCTGATGTGAGTAAGACAAAGAAAATATCACCCAGTAATTAAAGCACTTCTCCTCAAATATCAAGCTGCTTTTATGAAAACAATTCACATCTTCTTTTTGCTCCTGATTTATTCTTTTATTTTTATGTTGTTTTCCAGGATTATTTTGGCACTTAAATTGACTTGAATTGGGAAAAAAAAAAACAGTTTTTTAAATTATAAAACAATAAAAAGCAAGTCATGAAATATTTGGCGATGGTCATTTTGTTCTTAATTTGAAACTAAATGTAATTAATGATTATTTTATGTTGCAGAAATCATAAGTTTTCAAAAAATATATGTTAATAAATATGACTATCTTCTCTGTTATAAATATATTTTTGTAATTAAATAATTAAATAATAAAATAGAGCAATTTTTGGGTTGTACTTTTTAAAAATATTTAATTTTACCAAATTACTACAAGATATACATTAGGCAATAAAATTGGACTGAAGTGAACAATAAAAAGTAAATAAAATACAAATAAATGATGTCATGACGATAGAACCCAGGATATCCTCAGGGGGACTAAAAACCAGAGAGAATAAAATGGTTTCAGTCATTGATTAGAGTGATCTCTGATATGAATATTGATGGACGACGCTTCTCCACCTTGTTGAAAAGTTGAACCTTGATGCTGTGTGGAGGTTCTGCCATGTTTTATTTTGAAACCAGAACCTGAGCACCTGGGATTTGGGTCTAAAAGTCCCGCCTCCTCACCTGTTTATAATCTAGATGTTTTTAAAAACATAAAACAACTAACTGTATGAGAAGAAATAAAAATGTAGACTTTAAACAGCCGGAACCATGTGAATCATGGGAAGTCAGCGCCTGGAAAAAACGATCTGAGCTGGGTTTTGTTCTTAAAGGGATACTCCACCAGAAAGTGACGCCTCCATCCGTAAATACAAATACTGGCTACTGGGCTAAACCTGGTGAAGATAATCTCTGAGCAGCTCCACTTTGTGTTTTTCATCGTCTGTGAGGTTTGGAAACAACGTTCTGATACGTGTTTATGGAAGTAGGTCTCCTTGGAGACGCTGCGTCATGTCCTCGCGCCGTTCAGCGGAGGCTTACAGCTGTTCTTTGTCATAAAGTAGTCCTGAGTCTAAAATAATACCAGTAATTCCTTTGTTACTTTTTATTTTCACTTACAGTCGATATGTTTACTGAGGCAGAGTTAGTACTGAGTGAGTTTTAAGGACATTTTTCTCACAATGCTAGTAGTTACCATTCACTTACAGTGTTTTACGCTAAGCTAAAGTTAAAGGAGTACTGCCGGATCAGATAAACAGCTGGGCTGTTTATAAATTGTTTTTGCTCACTTATCTAACGAGGAATATGGCAATAGACAAAAACTCACTTTCTGGTGGAATATCCCTTTAAGTCAGAAAAGTTTCCCATTTGTTTATACAGACGGGGTGGGGCTTAAAACATTCTAGCAGCCAGCCAGTAGGGGGCGTGCCTTTTAACTTCAACTTCCAGGTTTAGTTACTGTTGTCTGCTAATAATATGATTTATATTGATTTTTAAAGCAAAAACTAAAACAACAACAACAAAAATGGACGACCAACAAAACGAAAACAAAACAAACGCCCTATTGGATAATTTCAGTTTACATTTTAAACCCCTTTAGTTGCAGTTATTTATTTGATGCTAAAATAAACACTGTGATTGTGTGCAGGTGAGTGGGTGGAGCTTTAAAACCCCACATCTCTAGACTGCGGTTCGTAAATACAACATGGCAGCACCTGTAAACACATCCTATAGCTTCACTTTTTACAGCAGAATTAGGCTGAGATGCTTCTCTCATATATGATGAACGATTAAAGGCCCAATCAGAACTCACCCTCAGGTTTCCTGATCCTGGGTGACAGTAACCATCTAATGAGCCCAAAACTCTGTTTGATGTTTTATTAAACCTGAAAAGATCTAAGACTGTTTAGCAAAGCCTGATGTCAGGATTATTCACGAGTTGAAATGATCCCTTAGTTCTGTTTCTGACTGGCTGGTTTACAGATCTCTGATGCAGAGTGGGAGGACATGTTGGAGGCTTTTGATGAGCGGAGTTACCTGAACGCTCGGCGCTGGAAGCCCGGCGACGACCCGTACACGCTGTACGCCTTCAACCAGAGGGAGAGCGAACGCATCCCCAGCGACCGCGCTCTGAAGGACACGCGACACTACAGGTAGGAAAACCAGAGACGAACGAGAAATGCACGATAAAACCCGAGATGTACACAAACATCACCTCCTCACAGGCGTGTCTGATGAAAAATGTCCAACGGGAAGTGGTGAAGCTAATCTGCACAAGCTGAGCACCACAGCAGTAATCTGAGAACAACCTGACCTCTGAACTAATATTTTATTACACAGGAACTCCTCAGTTTGATGTATGAATCTGTCAAGGAAGCACTAAGAGGAGAGCTTATCTGTGCACAGATGAACTAAACTCCAGCAGCCTGCAGGCATAAACAAACATCACAACACATGCACGACACCGTGGATCAGCTCTCAGCTTCACAGGTAGCTGCAGCTCCAGCACCGTCCTCTTCAAAAACCAAAACAGCTGATTACTATCTGCCTGGAAATGAATTTAAACCAAAACAGAAATCCTCTTGGTGGCGTGGTGCTCTGATCCGTCTGAAAAACACGAGGAGCTTGTGGGTCTGACTGCATCCTCCTACTCCTATTTCAGGAGATAAAATACTTCCAGGCACTTGTGGAAAGTGTTCAGAGGTCCAGCTGAGTTCAGTGTTTATGTGACTCAAACACAACTTCTCTCTGCAAACCGGATCCTAAAAAATAAACACACTCCTTCAGTTTAATCTCCTTCTACAACAGCGTATCAGAAACACTCGGAAGAAAAATAAACTGGGGGAGTTTGTTTCTCAGTTTTGAGGCAAATGTTGACATGTTGAGAAAGAAAAACTTAAACATGTTGGTAAAAGTTGATCAAATGTCAAAGTTGAGAGTAAATGTGTAAAAAGTCAAAGAATAAATTCAGAATGTTGAGAAAAAACAGAAAAGTGAGGACAAAACGTTGAAAAATGACAAAATGATAATATTTTTATTGTGAAGCATTTAGTGGTTTTCATTCTGTGAAGGCTGCCTTTAAAATAAAGTTTCTAAAGTCAAAATGTTTTACCAGATTAAAGCTTAAATGTTAGGAAAAAAGTCAAAGCTTTTAGCAAAATCCAAAGAATAAAATGTTGAAACGAGAAAAAGACTAGATGCTGTTTCCTGAACAAAATCAAGACAACAGTTTAAAAGCTGAGAAAAGTGAAGAATAAAGTTGTGATGATAAAAAGATCAAAGTGTTTGGGAAAAGTTAAAGAATGAATTCAACATCTTGCAGAAAACAGATCCTTTTTCCAGAAAAAAGTTCCCACAGGAGGAAGGTCTTTACCTCAGCAGAGGAACTTCACAATAAGAGTCTCACTTACTATTGATCTCATCTCAAAACCACTGAAACCTATAAAAGGAGTTTATTATTATTAATGTTCTCATGAGAAGCTGCTTACCGATCCAGATTCAAGTTATAGTCTCATAAAAATGTTTCCTTTATTATTAAATCCTATTCTGAAATATGATGCCACCACTCTTTAGCTACACAAAGGCATTGTGGGTATTGTAGTCTCTATGTTGGCTTTTGATCCCTTCTTATTCTGAAGAGTACTTAATTTTTTGTCATTTCTCCTGATTGTTTTTCAACATTTAGGCTTTTTATAGTACGTGTTTGAACTTTATTACAGTTGATTTTTACTTCATTCTCATTATTCCAACTTTTATCTTGATATTTTATCTTTTTTTCAGAAGAGTGTTGTATTCCTGATCTAATAGAATGTGTGTGTCTAATGTGTGTAAATGAAACCTGATGTGACTCCATCTTTATTCCCAGAGCTTTGTTGCATCACTGTAACACAAATTCAGAGTTCATTTTTAATAGGAGGGAGTTGGAGCTCAGCCTGGCTTCAACACAACCTCCTTACTTTGTTTCAGGAGAAAAAATTGATCTGTTAATTCATAAAAGATGTTCATAAACAATCACAGATCTATTATTCATGCACGTGATGTGAGACGTGCACACAACGGAGATATTCAGGGTTGATGCTGCAAAGTGTGTCGGGCTTTTGAATGAGGAGACAGAAGTGTCTGTGTGTGTGTGTGTGTGTGTGTGTGTGTGTGTGTGTGTGTGTGTGTTACAGTTACAGGAATGCTGTTGTTCACTCTCACAGGTGATTATTTTCTCTGACCAATCAGATCTCTTATTCTTATCAGAGATTTGAGAAAGCGGTGACATAAACCAATGAGAGAAGAAGGGTTTCTGTCAGTAAGAGAAATAATGAGTTTGACCCAAAGTTGATCAAAGTCACTAATTTAAGTTTGTGGTCATCTGTCAGAAGTTTTGAGGTGATAAATAAAAATGTTGCATGAACATTTAGACAGAATCCAGCTGAATTTAGTTTAGAAGTAAACATCTGGATGTAACATGTAAAAGTTTAAAAACGTTTAATTTAAGATTTTACTTGTTGAGAATCAACACCTACTAAAGACGACGCAGTGATTCTGGTCAAATCTGATTCTTAATAAGCCAGAATTTTATTACACTTTTCAAAACTGACTCTAAAATGATGATTCTCGATGTTAAAACAGATCCGTTGTTGCAGTGTGAATTAGTGCTTAGTGGTGAGTTCACGGACTGGGAAAATGTAAAACATTCTTATTTCTGCTATAGTTAATGGTGTGTTAACTATCAATCACAACGCCTAAATGGGTTGGAGGGCGGGATTAGCCGATGACGCCAGCGCTCCGGCTGAATTTAAACAGCATGGCGGCAGCTCGGGAACCGCGTTCGTTTGAAACGTCTTTATTATGAACTTTAGACGATTTAGATTTGGGCTTTTCTCTAAGACGTGAACAGATAGAGGCACTAAAGTCTTTTATTTTGAAAGAGGATTTATTGGCCGCTTTGCCGATGGGATACGGTAAAAGTTTAATCTACCAGCTGGTTCCGGTTGTTGCTAAATGGCTCTAGCGCTATCCAATAGCATGTGAATACGGTTTGATTGACATCCGTTGGCCCCCCCTCTATGAATGAGTCGTTTCAGTGGACCATGGCCAGACTATATATCTACATACTGGTTTACCAGGCTAATACTGATCTGCATTCTTAGTTTCCCCAAAGCATCATGTTTTCTGCATAATGTCATTGTGTTTTGTCTATGAAGTAGTTATGTACTTAAATATCAGAGGTGCCACTTTTAAAAGTAGCTAAAAGCCAGATAATTTTCTTGACATGTTGATGTTCTAAACCAGGATCTGCTGACGGCTCTGTGTAATCGTTACTATGACGCTTTAGTTGGATTTACAAACCAAACTTGTGCATCTTACAGGTTATTAGCTGTTTTTGTTGCATATTATTAACTAATGGAGTATGGGTTAACTGAGGTCTAAACATATTTATAACTAATGGCAGACCAAACATTGAACTGATGACAGGAGGATTGTGATTGGTTGTGGATCTTTGCTGCACAGCTGGATGACAAATGTCTCCAGGTGTGTGTGTGTCTGCTGTGTTGACATGTGTCCATCTGATAAGATCCATAATTCCTGTGATGTCTTGTTTGCTGTTTCTTACAGTGTGTGTGTTTGTGTGTCTGTGTGTAGTTGTACGTGTGCATATGTGTTTGCTAATGTGTGCATTGTGTTGATCTCCTGCATCATCTGCTGTGTTAACAGCAGAGGGAAATTCACTGTCGAACTGACATAAGGCTGTGTGTGTGTGCGTGTGTGCATGCATGCATGTGTGTGTGTGTGTGTGCACAAGTGTGTAGAAAAGTGAGAATGATGTGTAGGAGGGGGAACCAGGGATACACGTACACATTCATCTGTTAGCAGGGAGGTAGGGGGCTGATGGTGCTCATTTATCTCTTATAGGACAGCAGTGAAGAGTGTGTGTGTGTGTGTGTGTGTGTGTGTGTGTGTGTGTGTGTGTGTGTGTGTGTGTGTGTGTGTGTGCGTGTGTGGTGCGGGGCTGCCGTTATGTGATTATCTGTTAACTCCGTTACCGTGTAGCAGGGGATCTCAGGGGCACTTGGCAGGGGAAATGATAGCACCTCATGCTCTGTTGGGATTTTAAAAAAAAGCAGCTGCAGTGAAATTCTTGACTGAAGCTGCTGGTTCTTTATTCTTAGAAACAACTTTGCTTTCATCACAGACTCTCTGAGCTGCTTCCTACACTCTGGCGAGAGTCCCAGGGGGAAGCATTTGGCCTAAATTCAAGCAGGTTGTGACAGAAATTTGTAGAAAGAGGCAGAGCAAATGTTAGATCAGGAGAATAATCAGGACTTTTATCATTTGAAGAATATAATTTAAAACACTCCTTATCACTCTAATAGTTAAACTGATCCTCCTCTGGCTCCCAGCTCTCCACTCTGTCTGCTCACCTATCCTTAATAAAAAGAATAATTCCATCCTTCACTTCTGGAAGTCACGAGTTCTGAGTTGCACCCAGATTCTGTTTCACATAAGTGAACGTTTTAAATATTTCTTAAAATATCAAAAATGAAACGAGGATTTTTTTTTTTTGGTTAAACTGAACACTGTGAAATTAAAAGTTTAGCATCATTTTTCCATCATGGAACATTTTGTGATCAGGCTCATTAGAAAATGTAATTATTAAGAACTTTTTCCTAATATATATATAAAAATTAAAGCAACCTTTCAAAATAAAACACCAGTGTACACAAAAATGTGCATTTAGAAAGAATGTTTGTTCTTTGTGTTTGTCCTGGTTCTGGATCATTCGTGGACCAGACCCAGTCCTCGGTCCGGTGTAGATCTGTTCCTTAGAGGAATGTTGATTTTCAGTCATCTTGTAAATAATGCTAAGCACAATCTGGTAGAACCAACTTTTAGTTGAAAACTGTCAAGTTAGACCAGATGTTTTCTCTTGTATAAGCTGTATGGTGGTGCAGCTGTTAGCAATGTTGCCTCGCAGCAAGAAGGTCACGGGTTCGGTTCCTGGCTGTGGCCTTTTAGCGTGGAGGTAGCATGTTCTCCTCATGCAGGCGTGGGTTTCCTCTGGGTTCTCCGGGTTCCCTCACAGATCACAACATGCCTGATAGGTTGATTTTTGTAAGTCACTTTGAATGAAAGCATCTGTCAGGTAAATAAACATAAACACAAAGTTGCCGTTTTTGTGGTGGCTAATGGCAGTTAGCTGTGGCGGCCATTTTGAACTGGATTGACTGTAGACAAACATTTAGTGATTCATTAAAATCCATCCTGTAGTTCATGAGATATTTTTATTTGTCTTTTTGAGGCAGACATTAGTAAGTTAACGCAGTGGTTACGACCGAGGTCGTGAAAAACATCTTTATGTCAAAATTCTGACAAAGGATCTCAAAGGGAAGAAACCTTTCTATTGTGGTCAAACTGTGTAGAACTGTCTAAAACCAGAGCCTTTAAAAAGCCACAGCAGAGAAACTTCCAGATTATCACTCTGAAGGAAATTGCCAGCAGAGAAAAACACAGCGAGTTTAGAGAATCGTCTTCAGGTCTGTTATTTTCCCAGCAAGGCAACAATAAACTAAAGATAAGAAAAGCCAGCTTTTACTGGAAGAAGCGTGGTTGGCTTCTCTAAAGCCTCCGAGCTGCAGGAACGCTGTATCTTGTCGACTTGTAACCCCGTGTCTGGACTTGATTAAAGAAGTTCAGGTGAATTTTCTGTTTCTGTCGGGTTCGGGGCGCAGGTTTTTACACCTTAAAAACGGATTTCTGGGAGCATAAATACCTGAATATCAATGGAACACAAAAATATAAACTGTGTGTGTGATTTTAATCAACGGATCTACATCAACAATAGATTAACTTTTTAAATCAACCCCATCCTGTTTAACCACCACAAGTCATCAACTTTAGTTAACATAAAAACAGCTGCAGCTCAGTCAGTTAGCAGATATTTATGGGATAAGATTTGTGCCAAAAGAATTAACCAAAAAATACAGTTACACACAAAATTTGTCAAAATAAAGCAACCAAAAGGATCGTCTCAGAAGCAAAAGTGTGAAATTCAAAAGCAAAAAATAACTCTAAAACCAAAATAAACTATTTCAATTAGTAAAAATTTATTTTACAAAACCAAAAACTTATTTTTACTTCTTAACAATTCATATTTTATTTATTTGACACACCTTTATGGTTCTCACTTAATTTTGCTTTATTCAGACCATTTTGGCTTTTATTCTGAAGGTCATGTTTTGGTTCTGTCAACAGCTCTTTGCTTTTGCTGCACCTTGATTTTGCTTCTGTTCTGGGTTTTTGCTTTTGCTTTTGAAAGAAAGCCCCTCAGTGGGAGGGGCTTTCCAGTGCGTCAATCTCATTGGTTATGAGTGTTTGGAGTAGGTGGCTTTAGCTGTTTGCCATAGGAATGGAGCCACTACTCCAGCCAATGAGATTGAAGCACTGGAAAGCTCCTCCCACTGAGACTGACTTAGGGTTAGCAAAAGCAAAAACGCAGACCAAAAGCAAAACCTAGGCAGCACAATCAAAACATGCCCTTCAGAATAAAAGCCTAAATGGTCTGAAGGAAGCAGAGCTAAGTGAGAACCAAAAAGGTGTCAAAGAAATAAAATATGAATTGTTAAGAAGTAAAAATAAGTTTTTGCTTCAGAAATATACATGTTAATTATTAATTTGTTTAGTTTGTTTTTAGAGCAATTTTTTTGCTTTTGAATTTCACACTTTTGCTTCTGACATGTTCTTTTTGGTTGCTTTATTTTAATATATTTTGTGTGTGACTGTATTTTTTGGTGGATTCTTTTGGCACAAATCTTATCCCATAGATATTGAGCTATAGTTTTACGTGGTTGAAGCTGAGAACCAATCAAACGTGCAGTCTGAGTTCCAGCCAATAACACATAAAGATGTAGGAGCATCAAGTGGAAGCTGAAGCCAGAAGGACCTGAACGCCTCCTGGTGGCTGGCTGGAGCTTTAGTGTTAAGCCCCGCCCCCTTTATGCAAACAACTTGACTTAAAAATTTAATTAATGGTGATTTTTTTAAATGTAGTTGTGATTTTTAGTCCTTGTTTGGTTGTCTGTCTCCATTCCACTGTCCAGTCGACTGCAAGTCCTGTGACGTAGATTTCATCATCTCAACCAATCTGTCCACGGTTCACAGTGCAGAGCTCAGGATTTGGTGACCATCCAGACTGTGCTTGACGATGACACTGACACTCAAAAGGTGGCTCCAAAAACACAAAGAGTCCAACCAGGACTCTTGTTTTCAGGTGTCACTCAGACACTGCAAGAACACAAAAGCTGCATCAAATTCCTGGTGAGAAATCACTCATGTCTTCTGTTTTGAACAGACAGTTGACAAGTGCGTCGTATTTCCTGTTGGACTCGGATCAGTGAGTTGAAGGATGTAACTGATACAAAAATAGTACAAAAACATGCACATCCCAGCTTTGTGCACAGACGGAAACCAAAACCCCGGATTTTATTCATCCTGTCAGTGTTTATAAAACACTCCTGGTTTATTTTGTTCACCATCACTTCCTTGCCTTCACATTACACCAACTTTCTTTACTTTCTGCCAACACTTGTCAGTTTTTATTTTTTGCTGATTTATTTTAGATTCCCTTTTTACAGCAGCTTAGTTTTTCCAACTTCTTCCAATTCGTCTGCCTGCAGCTTGGTCCTCATCTCGCTTCAAATCATTAAAACAAGACAAAAAGTAACTCTGGGTTACTTCACACTCTGAAGGAACCAACAGAGTAAAACATGTTCTATATTAAAATGATAATGAAAACAGTTTTTGTAAAAGAGAAACCTGAATGAATTTAAAAGTTCTCTAAAGAAAACATCTGTTAAATCTAATGCTGTTTTGACACAGTTTTCTGCAGTCAGTACTAAAACAGTTATTTTCTTATATTTTTGTACTTCTGGAATGGAAGCAATCAGTCCAGGTTTTTGCTCTGAATAAGAGAAGATCTCCATCACAGCTCGTGTTTGAAGAAGAAACAGCCGAGACACATGAGCAACGATGAGAGGAAGGATAAGGAAATGGAGAAGAGAAAGAGAAAGAAAAGGAGGAGAAGTTAAGATGAGATTAGTAAAATGAGAGAGGGAGAGGAGAGGAGGGGAGGGAGATGAGGGAGATGCCACAAGCTGCTGAGAGGAGAGATAATTGCCACATGCAGAGCTTAAGAGGCTGTGTGTGTGTGTGTGTGTGTGTGTGTGTGTGTGTGTGTGTGTGTGTGTGTGTGTGTGTGTGTGTGTTTAAACCACTCCACTTCAGTGCACTGCTATTATCTCAGTGAACAGGGGAACCTCCCTCCGTCTGCTCCACAGTGTCTATAAATCCAGCAGCAGGGATTAGATCCAGACTGGGATTCAGACCTGGGGAACGTCTCCTCCAGTTCACTGTGGGTTGATATGGCAACAAGAGCCAGATGAAATTATTGTTTTATTGCAAGACAAAAAAAAGCATCCTCATGCGTTAAAGTATAAACACTATCACTGGAGTAAGGATGGTTATTTTTAGGAACTCTGAGACTTCTTGCAATGCAAGAACCTTTGTAATAAAATGTTTATAAAAGAGAGGTTCTTCATCTTAGTTCAGTGTGTGGTCCAGATGTTCTGCACACCTTGGTGATCAGCTGAAACAGGAAATGGGAGTTTGGAGGTACAAACCATCGTTAAGTCTCTCATCCACGTCAGGAGAGGCTCAAACAACCAGTAGAGCATCATTCCTGAAACCTTTGTGATGTTTGGCTGTGGATAAACCAAACCACCTTGTTGTTGTTTATTTAAAGAACCGTTCTAGAAGCAGCCTGGTCGAACACTGGAACCGTTGGTAGATTAACCCTAATGGTTCTCACCAACTCGATGTGTTCAGCATAGTTGACAGTCAGCCATGAACACGGGTTTATGTTTGTGTGGTTTTTCATAGAACTGCTTTAACAGATCCTACTTCTATGTAGAGCCTCGCTCCCATCAGGGATAAGCTGCAGCTCTGCTCTGATTGGCTGAACAACAGATGATTGAACTTTGACACCAGAGCTGCAGAAATGTCCTACAGTAAATGTTGACCTTTAAAACCACGATCATGAGTGATGAGGGTGATCAGAGTCCAGTGAAGGAACATGATTGTTCCTCGTCAGACTGAACATTACATCATCTCAGCATTTTGATCCATGCAGCAAATTAAATCAAAGGAGGAGTCGTCATGAATGAGCCTCCCAGTTCATATAACCCTCAGAAAACCATTTAAAGTACACAGCCCCTACACACCTAGAAGAAGTAAACTGTATTTCATTTACATCATGGCAGAGTACTGGTCACCACCGTCTTCCTGGCTGGTGGCTGGAGTTTTTATGTCCTCCGTGTCCCTGTGGGTTTTCATGTCCTCTGTGTCCCTGTGGGTTTTCATGTCCTCTGTGTCCCTGTGGGTTTTCATGTCCTCCGTGTCCCTGTGGGTTTTCCTGTCCTCCGTGTCCCTGTGGAGTTTTCCTGTCCTCCGTGTCCCTGTGGATTTTCCTGTCCTCCGTGTCCCTGTGGAGTTTTCTTGTCCTCCGTGTCCCTGTGGATTTTCCTGTCCTCCTTGTCCCTGTGGATTTTCCTGGCCTCCGTGTCCCTGTGGGTTTTCCTGTCCTCCGTGTCCCTGTGGAGTTTTCCTGTCCTCCGTGTCCCTGTGGATTTTCCTGTCCTCCGTGTCCCTGTGGAGTTTTCCTGTCCTCCGTGTCCCTGTGGAGTTTTCCTGTCCTCCGTGTCCCTGTGGATTTTCCTGTCCTCCGTGTCCCTGTGGATTTTCCTGTCCTCCGTGTCCCTGTGGAGTTTTCCTGTCCTCCGTGTCCCTGTGGGTTTTCCAGTTTCCTTCCTCAGTCTAAATTGACCTGAGTGTGATGCTGTCAGCCGCTCCGTGTTAGACCAATGATCGACTGGTGACACATCCAGAGTCCACGCTGCCTCCAGGCCTGATGTCAGCCAGGATCATCCACTACATTCTGCGAGTGGGATGTGTCCCTCCAGAGGACACATCAGCCATAGCTAAAGGATGGACACATTTAGTGTTGCTCTTTAAAATTAGATTAGGTTCTCCAGTCTAGCATTACCAAACAAAGCTAATTTAAAGTTTGTTTAGTTTTGATTTCCATAAGGTGTCATTGATGACTTAAAATGTTGAAAACACCACCACCACCACCCAAAAAGGTGGCTCCCAGACACCAGAAAGGGACTCTGGACCTGGGTGTGGAGCGTCCACTTGGACCCCCATGGAGATGGGCTCAGGAGAATAAGGCCTCTGAGGCTGCAGAAGGTTCCAGGAGCTGCAGCAGGTCGGCTTTACCTTCTGGATGAGGTCCTCTGCTGGGTCCATGGTGGTCGGTCGGGTTAGGGTTTGGGGTAATGCAGGACCCAAGTGCAGAGGATGGAGGCAGAAACATAGAAAACACAGGGGGACACAGAGACGAACTGGACACAAGGGACAGGACATGCAGTTATCCCAGAAAGCATCTTGATGATTCCTAAAACTTTTATGAAAATATTCTGTGGACTGTAAAAATAACTCAACAGTTCATAAAAACATGAGAGCAGCAGTCCGACGTGGTGGTGGTGGAGTGATGGTCTGGGTGGGGACACTTTGCTGCTTCAGGACCTATTATCATCCCTTTCCTCCTCTGACACAAAGCCACAGCACGCTGCTCACATTTATCACCTTCTTTGTTTTGCTGGGTGGAGATGTGATGATGCTCCAGTGTTTTGTCGGCGCTGCTTCAAAATGGAGTCATCTTTCTTGGAAACATCAGCGCTCACACAAGAAACCCTACAATAGTCCACTCAGTCAGTTAGAAGTTATTTAATTTCATTTTGACCCAGTGGTCCTTGAACATTTATCGCTAACTAGATCATGCAGTATCCTCCTCTGTGTGTGTGTGTGTGTGTGTGTGTGTGTGTGTGTGTGTGTGTGTGTGTGTGGAGTGTGAATGTGTGTGTTGTAGCGTGCACTCTCTGGCGTCAGAGTTCTTTCACACTCAGTCACCCATTTACTCATATTTCCATGAATCACAACATGCAGCTAAAGATTAATCAGTGTATTAGCTCCGGAGGCTCCCACACAAACACCCCCCACATCACCCCCCCACCCCCATCCAGAAAACACAAAGAAGACTCTGAAGCGTCACGCTGAAGGCTTTCATCTGTGCTCGTCGAGCTCTGTGGTTTGATGACTTGAGCAAGTGAAGAAGAATCAGAGTTTGGTTTCTGAAGCAGATAAAAGGAAACCGAACCCTAAAACTCATTCTCAACTTTATTTGAACGTGTTTCAGGCTGAGAGAACAAAAACTTTCAAAAGACGAGACGAGAAAATACAACGATCTTTATGATCAGAACCAAATAATGACTTTTATGTTTTAAATGATCTGTTTTAAAACCGTCTGAACTCAAACAAAATGTCTCAGCTAATAAATGAAACATCTAGATGTGTTTTTCACTACATGCATCAATCTAGGAATAAAAAAAAAAATTACATATACATTTTTTAAAAACAAGACTGTATCCCCTTGTTAGCAGTATAAATGTTAACTATCAGAATAAGTTACAAACTTCTAATCTTGCAAGTAACTATATGAAAATGATATAATTACTGATAGAACTTATCTTTAAAAGAAATATAACTTTCAAACATCTACTAAGCTAATTGCCAGATGGTCAGCTGGGAGGATAAAGTATCAGGAAACACTTTTGTGTCTATTTGTTGTTGTTTTATTTTATTTTACTTCTCAGACTCTTTAAATGTCAGCTATAAAATAATTCAGATTCAAACTATTTTAATGAACCTGTATAATCATTTACATGAACTTTACATGTGCCCCCTCCTTCTGACCCCCACACTCTTAAAAAAGCTTGCTCCGCCCCTGTCCTAGATACATTTAAACATCCTTTATTAGGATTGTGTATAAATATAAACTTTGTTTTGTGTTTTTATTCATCTGTCCAAAGACTAGACCACAGACACTTTGAAGTCTTTTTAAACAGACCTCATCTTGATCCCTAATTCTTCTTCTTTTGTCAAAAGCGTGTGACTTCTGTTACTCCTGTTTACACTGAATTTAACAAACACTGCAGCAGAGAGCTCTCTGCGAGGCGAGGAAATCCCCTTGGTGTATTGTGGGTAATCTGCTGATGTGGAACCTGAGCTCCAAAGCGCCCGGTGCTCTACAGCAGCGAGGAGTGACAGTGATGCTAAGCAGCTTTACCACCACTAGCACCTCCGCTAACTGCCTCTGAGACGGCTGCATGTCGAAACAATCAGAAGACGTTCCTGCTCAGATAGCTGCTGATCAGACCCGTTTGTTTGCAGGCTTCCTGTTTTTCATGCTTTTACTTTATTTGTGGTGAGGATGAGAATTTCAGGGAGATGCAGGACGTTTGAAACATGAGGCGGTGGATCTGGGTGAAGCTCTGATGTCTCATTGATTTCACCTCTTGAATCCACTTTTGGTTGTAACGGCAGGCTGGGGAGGAAGAGGAGGATGAGGATTAAAGAACAGATTTTAAAGCTTTGTATTTTTCAGGCATGGCTAGTGAAAACAGCTCAGCCTGAAGCATTTCCACACCCAGATATCGCTGATGTGTTTTGCACCGCTGCATCTTTTATGGCCAGTAGTGTTTCCTCCTGTCTCATGGTTAAAGATGACAAAAAACGAAGAATGAAACTGACATTACAGAAGCTGTACATGTTATCCTTTAAAACTAAACACACACAGTTCTCCTGTACACTGGTTAGTTCTGCTTATTTACCTCTGCAGGGATCCTGGGTGATCGTGGCTCAGATGATAGCTCGTTTTTGGATCCAGACAAGAACTGTCGAATACTGTGCAAACATTTCATAAATCTACAGTAAATGTTTCTTCTTAAAAGTCAGAAAAAGCTTGAAGTTTGACATTTTAATTCTAGAGAAAGACACATTATGATTAAACTGCATGAACCCTGAAGTGCAGAATTACAAGAATAATTAGAACATTTCTCAAGCAAATTTTGGAAACTGGTAATGCAGATAACCTACATTTAGCAAAACATGTTTTTCCCTTCAAACCAGTTAGTAATTTGGGACTTTTGTTTTGATGCATATACTGTGTAAGAAGTATAAACAAAACCACATTTTCTTTCTTTCAAATGTCTTTTTATTAAACAGATTCAATATAAGACAACCAAATTACCTCCTGCACTTTTTAAAGACAAAACTTCAAGCGGTTGGCAGCCAACTGCCAAAATAATAGTAAAGGTAATAAAAAAAATTAAAGACAACCAAATTTTAAAGAAATGTTAAAACTGCTGTCAGTGATGGATCAGGGTCACCATGGTAACAGCACAGCTGCAGTCTAAATTAACCAGAAACTCAGACAGTAAGCTTCAGTCACTTTTCAAAAACCACACGTTGCAATAAAACAATAAGTCCAGGTCTCTTCACTTCAACTTTCTGTGACTTCTGTTTCTACTCACTGTTTTCTCACAACTTGTAGCCAAAGTCCTGTTTTTAATCCACATTATCCTGTTACCAAGAGTCACATCTCACTATTCACAGTCAGCTGTTACATTTTGATCTATTTTTCTACGAGTTTTTCCAAAATCTTTGAAAATCAGAACAGAAGAATGACAACAAGTGACTATTAATAAGGATGTTTCAGGGTTTTGGAACCTTTATTAAATACAAAAAACTTAACAGGTACAGTCATTTATAATAACAGTTACATTCCTTAATGTTGTCCATATTTAAACTGAACCATGTTGTGTGTGTGTGTGCGCATGGTGCATGTGCATGTGTGTGTGTGCGCCAGCCACAGAGGCCATTGATTGGTCTGGTCCCGTATTGATTGGTCTTTACTGATTGGCTGGTGTAAGTGCCTGTCAACCATCCTGTCACCGCTGCTCTTCACAGAACAGATGTTGTTACATCTTGTTGTCCTAGTGTGTGTGTGTGTGTGTGTGTTACACTGCTGCTCTCCTTTTCCTTATATCCTCATCTCTTTGCTTTCTTCGGTCCCTCTGCTCTTCCTCCTCCGTCTCCTCACCGTTCCTCTATTTGTCCCGGTTCTGCTTGGAGCCACATCTCAGCTGAGCTGAAACCATAAAACAGTCGGTGCTGCTGGATACCTGCAGCTGTGTGTTCTGTGTGTTGGACTGTTTTTATGTGTGGAGAAAGGAAATAAAAGAAGAAGGAAATGGATAAATAGGTAGACTGACGGCTCAGCACTGATACAAATCAGCTGATTTTACAAATCCAGCTTCCTATAGGAACACGCCTGAATGTGCTGATGCGTGAGAAGTGATGGATGAAATACATTAGCTTTAATGTGAGGAGAGTTCCAAAGCAGAAGAATTATTTGGATAAATGTGGAAACTTCTGTGGACGTTATACTCACCTCAATACAGCGCTTGGTCTTCATTGGTTCTTATAATGTTTCTTTTAATTTGCATTTTTCATGGATTTTCCTATAAACACTTTTCATAACAACAGACCGGAAATGAATAGTCACTTTATGCAGCTTCATTTACTACTCGGAAATCAAAATGAACTGAAAAATGTTACAAAAGGGGAAAAGTCTCCCTAGAATGAGACTTTAGGGTTGAAATGTAGAATTTTAAATATTTCTGTGAGTGCCCTGTGAAGGTAAATGGCAAAAACAGAAAGTTGTATCCTAATTTAGTGGCATTTTGGTGACCTTCTTTCCTCTGATAATGTTGGAAATCAGTCCGATCTGATTATTTTACAATCGTTGCTGCAGAAACGTTTTATTTTGATTTATTTGTCTTGTAAGCAAAATATCTGATCAACTCCTGAAGGATTTTAATGACATTCCTATGAAGTGTTTGGATCTAAGTGACTAGCTTTTCAGCCAGATTGAGCTTAAATGTGATGTGTTAGTAGCTGAGGGGCATTCATTAGACATTTTCTAATTGCTAACAGATTATATAGGATTTCTGTTGTGCTGCATGAGGTTGTTTAATGTTTTATAACTCCATCATAGTTTTATACCATAAGACATCAAAACAGTTCATTTAAATTATTTCAAGGCATGATGGACGTTAAATAAACCAGCGCATTTATGTGCAACTATCTGAAAATTCACATTTATTTTAAATGTTTTAAATCATGCATTCATTGTCATTTTGCTGAATAATGTCTTCTTGCTTTTTGTCGTAAAATATTTTTTATGAAATGGATCAAAGATTATTTCTTGTTTTAATTATCCTCAACATATGATTGTGTTAATATTCCACATTTTCTCCACATCAACAGCTAATATTTTTCATAACAAACAGAAAAATTATTTCATTTGGCAGAGATTCATTTTCTTTTTTATTATTTTAAATAGTTTGTTTCGGCAGGAAATCAGAAAATGCATTCTGCTCGTGTGTGCTGGTGCAGCTCAGGGTTACGACTGATGATCCAGCAAACAGCTGGTTGCAGCTTCCTGCTGAAACACTCCAACATCTTCATTATGCACGCACACACACACTGACACACACACACACTGACACACAACATGCAAACCTTGAACCCAATTGCACACAAAAGCATCATTTCCCCTGCTGAGCTGTTGATAATTACAAGTAAAACACTGCGGTAAACACCCACCTACACACTCCGACGTACACAAACACACACTTGGGTTGAGATGGAGTTTTATTGCAGTTCGGAGCTGCTGGGTGTCTGTTCTCCAAGCTGCATGCAGAGTTCACTAATTACCTTCAGGAGAGGAGGAGAAAAGAGCTGCAGAGGCTGATCGTCAGATTAAAGCCGCGTATTATATACATGCAGAAACAAATGATCGAGTTAGAGATTGAAGAGGGAAATAATTACACAAACTGATTAACAGGATCAGGAGGCAAACAGCAGAGATAATAAACAGGTGAGAGAGGAGCTGAAAACAATGAACAAATGAGATCCTCGGTGCGTTGAGAGCCAGCTCAGGCGTTCAGAACCTCTCAGCTCTCAGAATCAAAGTTTATTATTTAAAGATGATCTGAGGTCCACAGCAGACAAATTCAGTTGGTCTGATTTAACCTTTTTAGGCTTTTTCTGTTCAGACTAAAACCAGATTTTACCTTAAAATCTAGGAAATTGAAGCAAATTCAGCCAAATCTCCTCACTTATGCAATGTAATAATGATATTGATCATCATTAATACACATTTTGATTATATTTTTTAAAATTTGCCAAGTAAAATAATCAAGTTAGGACAAACTAAATGTAATTATTTAAACTTTTTACTCACAATTAAGGTTCTTTAATAGGTTTTTACTTTTTGCATGTTTTAGTTCTTATTTTTAAAAAAAATGAAGTTTTTAATGTTCATTTGACTGAAAACTCCTTTAAAAACTTTCCTGCAGCCAATAAAATGTAATTTGTAGCATTTAGCTAGTTAATGTAAGTGCTGCTAACAGATTATACTTTTTATTTTAAGAAACAAATGAGACATAAAACCAGTTGCTCTGGTCTGTACCAGGACTGACATAAGAAAGTTTCAGGTTTAAATAAAAACCTGCTTTGTTTTGATCTTTTTCTGAATCCATCTGAGCCAAACGGAGCTCAGATCCAACCACCAGCTCAGAGTTTTCACTATAAATCATCTAAGAGGAGTTTTGAGATGATAATCAAACCTAATCCCACAGCGATGGTTTAATTCAGAGGCAGGGGGTCATTAGAGACGAGAACTGCTCTGACAGGCGTCCATCCTCCTGCAGCTGATCCATTCTGAACACAGAGACTGCAGTTAGACTGGCAGAAATACGAGCTCTGGCAAATGAACGGTTCTGTGTAGGAGAAGGTGAAAAAGTGACGCCATAAACACATAATGTGATCACGTTGAAGGTCCCTCCATCAAGCTGAGCAGCATCTCTGCATTTACAAGCAGCTCAACTCGTCAGATCGGTAATAAAGTTTCACATTTGAGAAAACCTGAGGTAAAAATTGACCTCTGCAGGAACATTCAGAACATTTAAGACATAATGAGATTTCATGTTTCTGTGACAGATGTGCTGTGTGCACAGTTACATCAGTCGTGTTTTTACGTAACTCTAATCTGAACTGTAGTGGAGTTAAATCCTCCCTATTAACACTATTACTCTGTCTGGATTCAAAATGGATAAAAGAATTGCATCATTATTATAAATTTACTGACATCAGATTAACGTTCTATGAAGTTCATCACGGTTTTGTGTGTTAATTAATACAAACCTAACAATAAAAGTATTCTAATAAAACTTTAAAACTCATTTTATTAGATTGTAGAAAGTCAGGTAATCAACATTTCGATTGAAGTGGATGAAAAGCAGCATTTCCTGCTCACTGGGTGTAGAAAGTTAATGTTCCTCCATCAGAGAGGGATTCAAGTGATAAAAGAAACCAACCAGAGGGAATAAAACCCGTCTCGGTTACCTTTATAGGAATTTACAGGTTGTAGTTTTCAGAATGAGACTGAAAGGAAACAGCAGAAAGATGGAGACAAATAATAAAAACTTTATGGCGAGGAAAGAGACAGGAGATGGATCAGCTGAGATCCCAAATTGACATCCTCATTCCTGTGTGAGACCGTGGTGGAGAAATGACAGGAGAGCTGGGTTCTGTCATTATCCTGCAGGGCTCCGTGCTGCTGTCTCCTCTTTCTCTGGTCTCATCTGCTCTGCTGTCCAGCCAGCTAATGGAACAGTCCATGCAAATTGCTCGGGTTAATAGAGTGAAGGACAGGAGAGAGGAGAGGAGAGGAGAGGGAGTCTGCGCTGAGCTCCTTCCTCCAGCTGCCAAGTTGCTTCCACATCAAGCTGGATTTATTTTACAGATAATTGTCCACCATTGTGTTTTAATGAACATTGTCTTGAGATTGGACTGCCAAGTCCTCTGCTCCTGGTTGTCTACAGCGCCTCCTGCAGGTGGTGGGCCCAGCTGGTAAAAGCCTGAATACCAGGCCTGGCCTATCAGTCTTTACCATATTGATATATCTTTGTGACATATTGTGCAGCCCTATAGGTTGATTACATCCTGAGAGTTTCACTAAAATCTGTCCATTAAGATATTATGCTTTAATGATTATCTTGGAAACAAAAGATCCCCAAACAAAAGATAACATTTTGTTCCTGTTTTAGACTTTTTGAGTTGTTTTTTATGTATTTTTTGCTCTTGTAACCAGTCAAGATGCTCCCTGTTAGACTCAGAGCTCTGTCCTCCTTCCAGGTGTGTCTGTAATCCATCTGAGGTCGTCTTTTATTTGATGTTTTATGAGCCACCCATGGGGCAAATCTCTGACATAATGAGGAGTTTTACTCTACGTCCTCACAGAGCCTGGTATCTGTGAGCCTTATTACGCCCCGCCAGGCCGAAATTAAGAAGTGGATCTCCCAGAATTTAGCCTCAGTTGAATAACTCCAAATCAGAAATAATTACAGTGACACCCTGTAGGCTCATTATTAAAAGCATTAACAATCCCTCCTCTAATCTGGATGTTAAATCATTTTAAACCACAGGCCTGTAACCTTGGTGGGTTCTTTTTTGTTCTTTGAATGTTAAAGAAGCACTTTTCATCTGAGGTATAAAATCTTCAACTGGAAATCTAAAATAGTTCCTTTTCAGATTCACAAACATTTAAAAGTGATGGTACTATTTAGATATTTTGGTTTGGTGTTGAATCAGGTAACCTGTCTAGTCGTTACACCACCATAAAGCCTTCTTGCCTGATTTTCTATTAGCGGATGACGAAAAGCTGCTGTGCAGTAAACACACAGGACCAGACGAGCTAATCATCACGTCATTCAGCATCGTTCTGCATGTGGTCCCATACAGCAGCACCAAACGGACCTTTTACTGCGCTCCAAGTCTAAATGATTGATGCACTCGTCTTCTTCTTTGTCGGAGGACCTCAGAAGCTTGTTGACTGTATATTTTCTTCATGTGGCAAATAATCCCCCCGGCTGTGACCTGTGACCTTTAAACTGCACCTCGGAGCGGTATATATCTCTGTAGCGGAGCAGAGGAGGAGTTAACAAGCGGCGCTGACAGTAGCTAACAGCGCATCGATCTGTGTGACAGAGGCTTCACCCGCCGCTCGCTGAGGGCTGCACGCCTCTAATTCCTTCTAATCAAGTTCACTGCTGTAATACAGTCGCTCTGATTAGGACAGATGTAATAGAGATGGAAATTACTTTGTGGCTTCAGCCTTTTAGGAGCTTGTGCAAATGATATTTCTTTTTTTTTAAAGCGGATGTCTCTCAGTCCACAGCGCAGCAAATAACAGTGACATTTGTGCAAAATATCACTTAATTGCAGCATTTTTCTCCAAAATCATCCCGTCTTTTTATTCAGATTTAACATGCTGTAGCGTCGTCGAGTGAAGCTTTTAGAAGCCTCTTGATAATACAAAATATTAAGCACTCAGAATAAACTCCGTTCTGATCTTTTAAAAGCTGCTTTTCAGAGTTGCTAAAGAGGAGGGGTAGTAAGTTAATGTGGTTTTTACCAACAGCTCTTTTGCCTGAGTAATTTAGAAAGTTTTGCTAACAGCATTTAGACGAATCGACGATTTTCTTAAAGGACTTGGCTGGAATTCATCTTCTTGAAGAAAGATTTAAAAATACCCATACCTAGGTACAAATACCCAGAGGTGGAGCAACAGGGACAAAAGATAAAGTAGAGGACAGGGTTTATCTCCTAAAGTGATTTAGTTTCATTAGAACACCAGAGGGACGGTGTTATTAGAACAAGTTCATCATTCTGAATTTATCCCAAGACTCTAAGATGACCTGCATATAATAACAAATAATACTAATAGTTTATCAAAGTTTTAAATATTTATGACAAACTAGAATAAAAAATAACTGCTGGCCTGTTTTAAAGTGTTGGGTTCATTCTGTTGAGTTGTTCTTGCGTCAAATCTTTTGACTCAGTTTGATTCATAAATAAAATATTTATGAAATAATTAGACTTTTGTAGATTTACCTGACATGTGAGAGATGTGAGTGTAAATAAACGTTCATATCGTTTGTGAAAAAAGGACTGTTGAAAACATATAAACTTTTAAAAATGCAGAATATGTTAATTCTGAATTCAAACCTAAATAATGTAAATACTCACATTATGGGTTATTCTCTTTAGGGCTGCTGCAAACGATTATTTTGATAGTCGACTAATCACCCATCATTTTTGTGATTAGTCGACTAATCTGATCATGTATTGGACTAAAATGTACAGTTTATTGCGTTGCAGCATGCAGCTGCTCATATGTAACGTTCATACAGCTTGAAGTGTTTAGGGTATGTGCCGACTAAAAATAAAGACAAGATAATAGCTTGTTAAACTTTTAATGTAATTTGCAGCTTGTAGCGATCTTTAACTGTAGCATAAAGTGCAACATTCCTGAAAGTATTGAAACATTTGTTCGCCTCACGGAGCTGCTGCACAGAGTTTAGCTCCGCCGGACCTGCAGCTCGGAGCTCTGCAGCTCGGAGCTCTGCAGCTCGGAGCTCTGCAGCTCGGAGCACCGTGTCATGGAGCACTGCAGGACAAAGCTCCACCAGGCTGCAGCAGCTGCAGGTCCGGACGACAGAATGGCAGACAAGGCAGTCAAAAACAGCTTTAAAAAATTAACGTTGCGTCCACTACTAAATTCGTCAAAGATGATTTTAATAGTCAATGTAATTGTGACTAATTGACTAATCGTTGCAGCCCTAATTCTCTTAAGAGTTTACTTTGGACTGGAAAGTTTTAGCCAATATGCTGAATCAAATAACGCGACACTGCTGTGTGTAAACAACACGGAGCTTGATTAGAATTAAATGATCCAAATTAGGTGGTTTTCAAAAATCTTTCAAATTTTTCCACACAAAAAAGCAAATTCTGTGCTAAATTCTGCACCCCACAGTACATAAAATACTTCAAAATTAAATGAAAATATATATATTTGTTTATTTGTGGACACACACACACACACACCAGTGTTAATTTTGGCATGAAATTTTAATTTAGTTTTAGTCTTAGTCTTTTGACTAAAATTCTTTTTCATTTTAGTCTAGTTTTAGTCGTCCAATTTGTTTTTATTTTAGTCTAATTTTAGTCGACTAAAATTCTGAACTATTTTAGTCGACTAAATATAAAATAGGCATATTTCACTAATATTAATATATTTTCCTCTGGTGCGTTTATTTTACATTTCTTTAAATGAATTGGGGTAACACTTTACTTTTAATAACATTAGTGCATTATTAAGTATTATATAAACAAATGGGCTCTTTATCAACGTTCCCAATATTGTTAATGACCCCAATTATAAGACACAGCCCTTTCCAAGACTAATCTTCAGAAATAAAACTAAATTCACTTTTAAAATAAACTATTTTGTTGAAAATTTGATTAAGTAGCTTAAATATTATCTTTAGAGACCTTTAATATTTTTTTATTAATTCAATCACAAAGATCTGTAATTCATATTCTACTGTGTGTTGAGTTCTGTCAGGAAAGACACTAGTGGTCCTGAGCAAATAAATACCATAATAATGCAAACTGTCAGAACTTTGCTCATGACGTGTCAGATCAAAAGTCTGCAGGCTTTAACTCACAGAGTCTGATCAGCTGTTCTCACGCTGCGGTCCGTCTCCTCCCACAGAACGTGATCGCCACAACGCTCCGTCTTCGGTCATTTCACTCCATATTTCCTGTCTCCCTGACAGCTGGTTGATCCTCTGCTGCATTCATCACTATTATCTTAAAATTAGCGTCATAACTCTGCCTCCGTTCTGTTAATTTGACCCACTTTTAATAAAGTCTGTTCCTGTCGGAGTCTGCTCTGCTGTTTACAAATTCCGGCGCGTCCCGACAAGGCGGACTCTGATTGGTTCCTTTCTCATCTACTTCCGCCTGTTATGTTTGCTGATTGGTTCCCTTCTCTAGTCCCGCCTGCTCCGAGTGCTGATTGGTTCTTTGGTATGTTCGTCAAATTCTTCCCGTTTTCTGATTGGATTTCGTCACTGTCAATTCTCGTCTCGTCTTTCGTTCCTGACGAAAAGGTCCGCCGATTTAGTCTTCGTCATCGTCTTTTTCCGTTTTATATTTTTGAATTTCGTTTAGTTTTCGTTCGGCAAAATATATTCGTGACGAAATAAATAACGAAAATATTTCGTCTACGAAATTAACACTGACACACACACACACACACACACACACACAAAAGGATCCATCAGCTACATTTGAAGCTACAATTGGACAAAAACATGTTTATAACAGAGATTGTGTAAGACTATGTAACATAAAAGTAGCTTCACACATAAAAATCAGTGGACATGTCTTTGGCAGCAAAACAGTTTTCTGACTTCTCTGGATCAGGCCGGACTGACCTGGAACTAGAACCGGTCCCTCTTACCTGAAAGTGAAACATCTGATTGCTGTTTAAACACAGATCCTTGGCACGCAGTCACAATGCTCACATACGCACAGTTCAGAAGTAATGCACTTTCTACACCACCTCACTCTCTCAGGTCTGCAGATCAGCTGTTGTTTGTTGTTCTGAAGTATAAAAAACCTTTTCCAGTCTCAGTCTCATCACTTACTGTTTTTAACTCTCACTTGAAGACACACTTTGACTCTTTAGCCTTCATTCAAGAGTTAGAAGTGACACATGTTTGTTTTATGGTCTGTTTTTTAATTTGTATTTATTGTTTAGCTTTTATATTTTTCAGTGTCAGTCCTTGTGTTGTTTGGAAGTGCGACGTAACTAAAGATGTGATGCTGTGAAGGTTTGTGTTGAGTTTTAAAGTTGCTCTGGAACTGTGAATTTAGTGTTTTTTTATAATTAGAACAGCTGGAGATCTAAATGTTTTCTCATTACAGGACTTTTACTCACAGTCCATCTTAACTTTTCTATCTATAAAAATCTGTTCTGCCGAGGCTTTGAGTCTTGATAATTGCATGCTGCCTTCAGGCTGAATGATGGTGTTTTCCTAAACGTGTAGATGACTTGACGCAGCGATATTGGACCCCCACATGGCTGCCGGAGCAGAGGAAATGGGACTTTCCATGTTAACGATGCTCACTTCCTCTGTCGGGCTCAACCCTGTGAAGCTGGGACAGGAAATGAGGAGCATGCCTCTGATTGTTCACTTTGATTCCCAGCGACATCAGCTTTTCATCCTCACCACTCTCTCATTCTCTGTATTGTTTCTCTCCCTCTTTTGCTCCTTTCTATTTCATTTTGTCTCCTCTCCCGTTCTCTGGCGCTCCCTGTGAACAGATAAAGGGATGTAAATGTGGAGAGCGGGTGTCGACTGCTGGGCAGATGACCCGATAGGCCGAGTGGCTGCTGCAGCTCAGATAAAACACGCTTTGATGCTAGAACATCCGACTCTCGGGGTGATCATTTTTTCTTGATCTCTCCATCAAAAAGCATTGCTACCCTCTTTTACTTGCAATGTAAAACACCTGAGCTTCTCAACAATCTCATGCAAAACAAACAAACTCATCAGAGTGTTGAAATACTCTAAATGTAAATGCCACCCAAAGCTTGGTGCTCTTCTTGAACAAATAACCTTCTCGGATGGAAGCGGCTCTGAGTGACCCTCTGTGATGTATGCACAGCGCTGGGAGAAAAATGATCCCGTCAGCACACATGCATCTGTGACTGCAGAATAAAAGGGAAAGGCTTAATCCGCCTCAGGATGTCCTTTACTGTGATTATGGGTGGTTTGGTGCTGCAGAGCAGCCACATCACTGGACTTAATCACGCTGAGGGACGTTCTCAGTCCCTCGCTGTGGCTTAAGGACTTCAGGTTTTACTGCAGCGCGTTATTTTTTTATTGTAGGCAGTGCTGCACGTGTTGCTGTGGGAGTTATTAACTGTCACCAGATATTAACCACTAACGTGGCTGTTTTGATATGGAAATGTAGCTTAATGGCCACTTAATTAGGTACACATTTTGCTTTCAGAATCACGTTAATCTTCGGTGTCATAGGTTCAACAAAGGGTTGGAAACATTGCTCAGAGGTTCTGGTCTGTGTTGACATGATACGACGCTGAACGTCCATGATGTGAATCTGCTGTTTCATCACATCCCAAAAGTTCTGGACTGATTGAGATCTGGTGACTGTGGAGGTCACTGGAGTCCAGTCAACTCACCATCATGTTCTAGAAACCAGTTAGATGAACTGATCTCTGAGACATGGAGCATCATCCTGCTGGACGTAGCATCAGGAGACGGTCCACAAAGGGATGGACATGGTCAGCAGCAATACTCTGTGGAGGTTAAAGCAGGATCAGGTGTTGACATCAAACTCTGACCATCTGACGGTTGCATCTGAAATTGAGACCCATAAAACCAGGACACGTTTTCCCAGTCTCTTCTGGTCCCGTTCCTGAGATCCTGTGTGAATTGTAGCTTCAGTTTCCTGATATTTGCTGACAGGAGACACCTGGTGAGGTCTCGGCGTGTTCTGGGTACCAGAACCAGTGGTTATTAGAGCTTCTGTTGCCTTCCAGTCATCTAGAACCAGTTTACCCAATCTCCTCTGACCTCTGGCATCAACAGTGGATATTTTCTGTTTTTCAGATCATTCTCTGTAAATTGAACTTCAACACATCTATCTGAATCATATAGTTGCAGCCATGTGACTGGAAACATTTCTTAAACATTGTAAAAACTATAAATATCTTTGTATATTTTGTGTTGCGTCAAAGGGACTCAGCCGTCTGAGGGAGGCTGGATCAGTTGTAGCGTAGCAGCAGAGTTTGTTTAATCCCCGTCTCTGCACGACCTAATCCAAATGGAGCGCTGAATAGTTCAGGAGCTAATAGCCTCCCTGGAGCTCCTCTATTGGCTCAGGCTGCAGATTAATACCAGGTCTATTCCAGGAGGTTTCCAGCTGTGAGTGATAACCTCTTCTTTTGGTGTGTTAACGTTATCTTCAAGTGAATTATGTTATTTTTGTAACCCTGAATAAACACAACCAGGCCAATATATTTGTTTACTGAAGATTTAACCACCTCTCATTAAATTTAAACTCTTTATGTGGCTCTGTAAGGTCAGAAAGACCAGCTAGACTTTAAAGTTCAGCCACATAAAGTAAATGTCACTCCTCCTCAGGCCCATCACTGAGGACAAAATGAGCTGGACACTTTGTGTCCTGCTCAGTCAGGCTCTCTGGTTTGTCCCTGATTCAAGTCCTTTTCTGATGGACAAAACTGACAAAACGATGATCCACTCAGAGTCAAATGAGAGCTGTTTCCAGGAAGGAGTTTAGAATAAATCTCCCTCATTATTCATTCCTATTAGTGCTGATGAGTGATCAAACAAAATACTGTGCTATGATTGGCTAAAGAGCAGGTGAATTATTTACGCTGACTCCTTTTAATCAAGTTATCTTGTAAAACACAGTTTAGCTGATCTGAAATCAGTTTCTCTGCAGAAACTTTAAAGAGCCACAGTGGTTAAAAGAAGATGGGAAACTCAAGAAAAGGTTTGAAAAATCGTTTGTGACACAGAAGGTGTTTTATTGGTGCGGAGCAGTGAAATCCAGACCTGTTATCTGAATTTCACACGTAATGGTTTACCATACAGCCTATAGGGTCAGTGACAGTGACCAGAGGCCACGAGGGCCTAAATAATCATTTCAAGCTCAAAATCTGTGCATGTTTTTTTTTAAATTTTATATAAAAATCATGACTTCCAAAGTAAAGTATTTCAGCAGGGCGTGAGGCTTAGGGATATGTATGAGTACGATGTTTTAAACCTTAGCCTTGTGCTTACTGTTTCTCTCACTAAAGCCACACATTGTAGTTGTTCGTAAAACAGAAACAAAATTATGAAAAGGGCCATAAAATAAACATACTCATCAGAGAGCTGCTGCCCTTTCTTTGTTGTTTGATTAAAAACCAGAGACATAAAAATGATTGATGCTAGTTTTAAGGCTCATCATCGCCTTTCAAACCTAGTATTTTAAACTAAGATGTTGAAAAATGAAGGATCTATTTCTATTTTCACACAAGCTCTGATGTGATCTGTTGGTGGGTGTTGGGGACGTCTCTTCACTACCAGGACACCAACATTCAGCTCAGTATCTGGAAAACGAGCTGATTTATGGCCGTTTTGGTGTCTACAGTTGATTAGCTGTGGCGGCCATCTTTATTTGAGTTTAAAAGTTACTTAATGGTAGATGAACATCCAATAAATACTATTTGACAGTTTTGTTAAAATCCAAGCAGTGGGATATTTTCACAAATTAACCCAAAAAAAAAAAAAAGAAAAGTCAAGAGCAAAACTATTAAAGCTGTGTTCATTCCCTCAAGGTCAAAGAGTAAGAAGGAAACACACAAAGATAAAGAACAAAAAACCTACAAATTGTGTGTCTGGCTGTGAAGTAAAGGTTTTCAGTTTTTTCTAGGAGACCCAGTGTATTTCGTGGAGCGGATGGTTGTGATTTCTGTTCATGAAGAAGCTTTAAAACCTTTTCCATCTTTTTATGATCAAATCCGGAGAAAGCAGACGTTTGATTAGTGGCGTTCGCTCCACTGTCCTTCAGTTTGTTGCTCTGATCTCGCCTCTCTCTGCGTCACCTCCTCTCACCTTATTTTCTCTGTTTTTATCCTCAGTCACTGTAAAACTGTAACATAACCTCTGACTCGTCCCTCTAGTTTCCCTCGTCCTTTTTCCTTTCATCCCTCCTTCTGATCTTAAATGTATTGTTTTTTTCAGCACCTTCCTCTTCCTACTAAACTAATCCAGCTAACCTTTATTTATCTCTCCATTTAACCTTTTTGCTAAATATTTTCTTTAATCCAGACCTGAGTTTTCGCTCCTGGTCTGATTTATAAGTGATCAGAGACCCGTAAATAGTTTATATGTTAACCTTTAACACATTCCTCTCGTCAGCTCTCTTCAGTTTTTATGAATGAATAAGAACCGTTTGTTTAATGACTGCAGTCATCAGTGTACAGGTTTTATTGTTATTGTTTATTTCAGCTGCTCTTTCTGAAGATATTTCCCTCCAAAGCAGGAGCATAAAAACACAGCGAGTCAGCTCCTCCCACACACGCTCACCTGCAACCAGCGAACAGCTGAAGACTGGAGAAACAGCAGCCCACACATGACCCTCGTCCTGCACTGCATGCTTTATTCTGCATCATATAACTGCAAGTCAACGCTCATCATGATGCTTTTCAGTGAACTGATGATTGATTTGGATGAATCTGCACTTCACCAACACATTTCTTTGTTTTTCCCTGACTTTCTGTCTCGTTCCTCTGTTACTTTACCCGTTCACGCTTCCTGTCGGGCCGTTTATGCTGTAAGTTATGAGCGTTTTGTCGTTACCGACAGCCAAATGGCCGACACGGCTGCCGTCAAACTCTAAATGTGTAAATCGAAACTCTGTGCTCGGTGCGCCACAATCAATATCTCGCCCTCCGGACAGGAAGATATTATTTCTCCACTCTCAGTGTATTATTGTGTGCATGCATTAGTGTGTGTGTGTGTGTTGTGGCTCACATTATGCCTCCTCCTGGGGGGCATGTTGCAGACTGTTGAGATGACTACAGTGGAGATGTGTGTCGTTTATTTCAGTGTAGAGATCGATTCCAGAGATCGCTGTGAGCCAGAGTTTCAGAGAGGTGGAGAGCAGAGAGGTGGTGGGACGTAAACAGGCTGAAACACACCTGAGTGAATAATATCTCATTTAACAAAAAGTAGTTGTAATATTCTATGTATCTTTGAAGTTAGGCATCGTTATGATCTGGTTTTTCCTCTAAGGATTGTTAAGTTGGAGCAGATGTTTTTAACTCGGTAAACATTAGCTATTTATCTGCTTTCTATGAATTATTCTCTGATATTTAATACATTCTTTCTCCTCTAAAGTATATGCATCATAATTGGTACTGAATCTAGAGATGCCCCGATACCAATACTGGCATCAGGTATCGGTCTATGATAGTTATGTGCACATACTCATACTTATTAAGGTACTCTGATACTATGAAGTCGATACTATTTAATGTAGCTTGACGCTCAGCTCTCAGTTGAGCTGCAGCAAGAGACAACAGCAGAGCTAATACTGGTGCACATAGAAGTCAAATTACTTGTGTAGTAGTAGTGGTAGTAGTGGTAGTAGTAGTAGTAGTAGTAGTAAAGCTTTTATCAACCTCTACTTCAGGTAAACAAGCAGAGACTTAAAGAACCAGCGTTTTGATTGTAACCAGCTGAGGAAAAGTTAAGTCCAGAGAAGCTGTGACTGCTACCTGTACGGAAAGCTGTTATATCATAGAATCAAACACACTTTGAAACTCTACGGCAGGTCATTTGTGTATTAATTTATCCAAAATAAATTATCCCACACTAGGAATCGGCTAGAATGATTTATATTTTACTTATTTAGTTAGAATTTTGTCCTTTCATAGAATATAAAGAAAGATCTATTCATCCTGCACAAGAAACAAGAACTTGGTTCTCTCTGAGGGTCTCTGAATCATTTTGTTCTCGGAGCTCCAGTTCGGCAGCGTTGCACATCAACACATCAGCTGAACAGAACTTTCCTCTGCAGGGCGTCCGAGAACAACTGCTGTGATTGGTCAGAGAGGGAGAATGGGCGTGGTTAGTGGTTGACGTTGTAACAGCTTCTCGTGTTTACCTGATTTTTAAATACTTTTTCCGGTTGGGGTCGGCTCACCTTTGCTACGTTATAGTGACACCTAACTCTGTTGCACCAAGGCGTACTCTTCATTCACAAGTTGCGGTAATAATACGACCAAGTGCAGCGTCACGAATGCGTTAAAGTTCCCGCATCATCATGGCACCACGGCGCTTTCATAGCACACCGTGGTGTCGGTATTATGCTGATTTGCCTGCATGGTGCGTCTTATGAAAGCTGCTTTTTTTGCCGGCGGAAGTCAAATGGATACCTTTGAGGATCAGCTGGCTGAGGCGGTGAGAAAATACGCCCACCTATAAAACTCGGAGTATGAATGGTCCCTGCTGAAAGGAGCCCCCCCCCCAGTAAAAACAAAGTCCGTGCTTCTCGTGGAGGATGAATTGTCTTTAACTCAGGGAGAGAAATGTTTCTGGAGTTGATCTACGTAAGTTTTAGTTTGACCCCTGACCTTTAGGACTTGATTTACAGTTAAGACTGGATGAAACAACAGATGAAGGTGATTTTTAATTTGATAGTGAACCAGCTGACAGATCCTGTCTTGTAGCATGGCCTGCTGCTGATGGAAGTTATGTTAAAAGTCTGTTGTCTGACTCGTTGTGCGTTCACTGAGGACGTCTTTGATCCAGGAGCAGATGAGGAAGGGCAGACCCAGGACCAGCTTAGTCTTTCTTCTCATGAAACTCCAGTCCTGTCGCTTGTTAATTGTTATCAACTCAAAAACAAAACTAGACTGTTACCGTTAGTGAGAAAGTAACAGAATTAGCTAGGAAGCTTTTTAAAAAGTCTCAAAACATTTTCAGTATTCTTAGTTTCGTCATGTGAGTCACAGGGCCTTGTTCTTTTGTTGCTGGAATTTTAACACATTTAAGAAAGTTGGGACCTCTCCTCTTTGTGATTTACACCACCTCACTGGGTCAGATCAACAGTAATTCTTGGTTACAATATCATTTGTAAGTCACTTTGGATAAAAGCGTCTGATAAATACATGAACATCAAATTTCTCTCAACTTGGTCACAAACTAGCTGTTGACACTTGTAACCATCGAGAATCCTCCACAGTTTTGTCTCTATAAGTCGGAAGTGCAAGAAATGTGAGTACATAAAATTAGGATAATTTTCAAACCAATTGAATATATTTTACACACTTTTTGACTAAATCACATCAACACAATTTGAACAATTGCCCCACATGACTTGACTATATAAAATCTTGTATGTTGTGAAAGGTGTCGTACGAACCACTTTAGTGTTTGATTCTAATAAAAAATGAGCTTCTTTTTTTTAGTTTTGTGTCTCCATCTAGTCACCAACAGCCCAGTGAGATCCAGGCTTTAATGATATAAATAAACAGTAGACACATCTATCAGTTGTTTGTTTGACTCTGTGTTTAATGAGTCGATTGTTTCCAAGAAAACCACTTTCTGCTGTATCTGATAAATACATTCACTCGCAGGATGGAGACGGCTAGCAGAAGATGCTGGGACTTTCAACCCTCAGATGTGTGACTCAATGTGTTGAGTTTGATGAATTGATGTCAGGCAGCTGTGAAGAAGGAGCAGCTCTCTCAGGATCAGAAAGCTGATGTTCACTTCTAGTGTCAAGGATTTCCTGGTTTTCTGCAGACTGCAGCCAAACGGCTGCAGCTGGTGATCCATCCTCCACACTGATAATCATCAGCATGCTCCAAACTAAAAAGCAACTGGAACTACACCAAGATCAGACATGTTTCTCCAACCCTGTAGGGATTCCTGTCAAATTTAAGGACAAATTAGGGATCATATTTCTCCCTAAACACAGCAACGTGCTCGTAAAATCGAGTAAATCTTCTGTGCATCAGTTTCAGATCTGTTCGGTTTCCTTCTCTCCCTCCTCTGGGTCAAGATTTATTGAGGCAGCGGTGTAAATTATTAATGAGAACTTGAAGGCTCATCGAGCTTCACAGCATTGTGAGTCACTGCGCTTCAGCTGTAACTAGATATTGTTTGAATTTGAATTGCAAATTGGGTTTAAATATTCTGTTTTTGTTTAGAATCTTAAAAATCAAACTGGAAGAGCAAAAAAGTATCAGAACAATAATGTTGGTCGTTGACCGAGTTCGGCCTCACAGAGGTTTGCTGAGGGAAGATTTTTGCACCCTTTCGTTTATAAGAATAGATTTTTTGTCAAGCTGCAGGCTGGTTGAGTTGGTCAGTTTTATTATAGATCACAGCGGTTTGCACTCCGCCCAGAGAGACCAAACACTTCTGCTGCAGCAAGCAGTTTTTATTTGGCTTCTTTTTATTCAGAAGATTGTAGAAAAACATGGAATAAACCCACAATAAATGTATTAGAATTAGTAACCCAGACACAGACTCCCTGTTAGGGTCACTTTCTTGAAGTCCCGGATAGAATCTAGTTTGTCTTCTTTAATTAGACCTTTTAGGGGCTTCCTGTCTTCACCCAGGGATCATTATGAGAAAATCCAGTTTTACTTACACCTGAGAAAACCTTGGGAATATTAAAGAGCAGCTACCTAGCAGACTGTGTCTGACGCTGATGTATGGTGGGTGTTTCATTAAAGAGCAGCACTTTTTTCCTGCTGCTCTGTAAAAATCTGTCTCCTCCTCAGCGCGTCTCCCTGTAGACCTGCAGGTTTTCCTATACATCATTAACTCTGACAGACACAACAACACCAACCTTTCTATTCCTTTAATGAAAGATTAGAGTTAATGTCATTTTATTGTAAAACTCAGGGTGCTTTGTTAGCATTGTCTCTTTAATAAAAGCATATCTTATCTCAGTATAGTAGATCTTTAACGTGAAAATGCATATTGTGTTCTTATTCCAGTCGTTTGCAGGAAGTTCCCCCTCCAACGTCGAAGGACCGAGTCCATAGCAGCATCACTTAATGATCCAGGATAAAAGCCAAACACAAGATTCATCAGAAACTATGATGTTGCTTGAATTTCAAAGCTTTAGTTCAAAAAAATATTTTAGGAGCTTCCAACTAATTCAGTTTTAATTTAATAATAAAAAAAAAACAGCTCAAGTCTGTGTCTAACAGGGGAAGTTATGCAGACATTACCGTGGGAAGTAGAGATGCTGGAGTGCTGCAGCACCCCCTGCTGGTGATCTCAAAGATGTATTTACCTCAAATGGTGCAAAAGCGGATTTTAGACTTTTTTGGGAAGCCTACAGAAAACAAAAGGAGATTCGGCAAGCGAGCAGAAATGGCGCTGCACATGGGCGTGGATTTGGCATGGACGAAGGTGACGTGTCCCCACCAATATTTCGATCCAAGGGTGCAGAAATAGCAGCATCCCTACCAATAATACGTGCAGTCGAGCAGACCAGGTGATGTGCTGCTGTGTGCGGATGGACCTGTGTCCAGGGTAAGGAGGCATACATGTCTGGGTTGACCGAGACGAGCCACTCACAGCCTGCGCCAAGCCGCTTATGGCGATGGCACCTTCCCTTGGTCTGGATGAGGACTGGCCATCGGACATTTCCCCCCGCGTGTCCCAACCTGGTCCCCACCAATATCAAGAGCAGATCTACTCCATTGGCGCTGCATGCAGCTCAGCAGACTGCGGTGCTGCTGTGTGTGTGAGGCATGTCTGGATCGGCAGGCGGACCCCCAGGCGCGTCCCTCTCCCCCTGGACAGAGGCCCGCACCGAGCTGCTCACATCGACGGCACCTGCCCTGGGTGTGGATGTGGACCGGGCTGGACTGGCCACTGGGCACTGGGCACATGATTCCCCGTTGGACCTATGGTGACTTTGGGCCGGTCCGGGCCGGGATCTGAGCGATTATGTATGCAGATCTAGAAAAGGGTTGCCAAAATGACTTTATATACTTTGAATATTCCAGGTGAATGTTTGAAATGGCATCGTTAATGGTTTAATGAGTTTAATGGACGCAGCCTGATGGGAGCAGCGCTTCTGAAGACAAGCTGATCCTCTGAACAGCCCTAACATTAATGATGACAACAACTTGTGTTTTACTATCTGCTCTCTGTGTTTTCTAGTGAGATCTGAGAAAAGTCTGACAGTAAATGGAGACAAATTACATGAAAGACGACAAAAATACCTACATTTTGATAAACATGAATTGTTAAAGATGGAGTAAGGATCTTTCACACAGCTCCTCGATCCGAGTCATGTGACCTCTCACTGACTAGATAAACATTCCCTACCATCAAAACTCATTATGAACTCAGAAACGGGCCAAAACCCTCATACAACTGATTTTTTAAAACCAAAATAGTAAAAGATATCAAAAAGCTGAGTCATCTGGTGAAAGACCAACAGCCTGTGACTCGTATGGAGGTTGAGTCATGTTTCTAGTTGAAATATTAAAGTAATTCGCTTTCGAAGAGCACAAAGTCAAATGCTTCTCCATACATTCCTATGGGGCTTCTGGATGCTGTTTCTGGTGAATTGTGTTGCCATGGTAACTCAAAATGCTACCAAAACAACAACATGCATGCTGCTGCTGATATATGTATGCATGGGTCATGTGGGTGTTCTCTTCCACTCATGCCACATTAAAGTTGAATGAAAGTGATGGAAACCCGTTTCCACTGCAGTGAATCGGAGACAAAACCAAAAAAACACAAAGCGATTTAGACAGCTTCAGTTGGACTTTTCCACACAAAGTCATTATCTTTAAATTGTTTAATTAGGTTTTATATAAATAGGACATTAATGTAATACATTCATGCTATCTGACACTCATAACAGTTTTATTTTGTAACATTACAGCAGTGCGTTTCTCAAGAATGCAGCTAAACACTGCAGATGTGACACTCAGGGCCCTCAGTGGCACTTCTTCATCAGCCACTTCTCACAGTATGGGTTAATACACAGGTTAAAGCAGGGACGCTGTACAGAGAGCGTCGTTAGCGATGCTAATTAGGCGAATCAGAAGGAAATGACAGTCAGTGCTGCTGCTGTGAAGCTGAATCTGTGATCTTTAGCTCACAGAGAGTCGAGGAGATGGGAGATAATTTAAATGTTCAGAGGCCCGAGGCTTCAGAAGCTGGTTTCATGTCATGTTAGGGGAGGCGAGAAGAGGAAATGTGATCTCTGCGAGAGCTGGTGTCAGTGTGTGTGTGTGTGTGTGGCGGCAGAGGGATACTGTAGTCTCTCTCTCTGAGTCACAGACAGCCAATTATAAAAACCCAAAGGCCTCTTCTTCCTCTCTCTTTCCTCATCTGCCTGACTCACCTCCTACCTCTCTCATCCTCCCTGTCTCACTCTTCATCACCCTCACACTCGTTCTGTTTTTATCAGCGTCTCTACTTCCCCATCTCTCAGCCTGTGCAGAAACTTCCACCTCATTAGTAAACCCCGGTGGAGGTGATGCTGGGGAAGGATGGGAAGAAGCAAAGAAAGCAACAGAAAGAGAGTGGAGATGAAAGCAGAGGAGCGAGGTGAAGAGTTTAGAGGAGATAAGAAGAGGAGGATATGAGAAGACGGCAAAGGGATGGAGAAGAGACATTAGGGGAAGCAGAGACAAGGCTAGATTTAGATTAGTTCTGACTCCATTAATGTAGAAATAGAAATGAGATCATTAGATTCTCAATGGGAGGTGCATTAGAACAATATTACTCCCCAGTTCAGCTACATTTGCTGTTTCTGCTTGTTTTCTTCTGTTTCTGTTAATTGCCACTGTTTAATCAGTATGTCTGGTGGAGGTTTGTTGAAATAAGTGGTTGGATGTGAGTTTGAACACTAAGCAAAGAAGTCTCAGTGTTTACAAGTGAGTAAATGCCTCTGCTGCTGCGCACTTTGAGCTAAAGCCTAAACCAGATTGTTGGGGGACAATAAGAACTTACTGGTGCCCTTAAAGTTTGGCTTTAACTATATTTTATATTTGCTCATTGTCACAAGACACAATGTGGACAATGAGGATGCTAGCAAAAATCTCAGGAACCACTAAATGGATTTTAATGGAAGTAGCCACCAGATGAACATCTACAACTGGTTACCCAAGATGGCCACCATAGGTTACTGACCGTAGAAAACAAATAAATGGCTAAAACTCATTCGGTTTTGCAGCTATATTGAGCTAAAATCTGGGTCATAACAGCTGAGAGTCAAGCCCATCACATGCCAGAGGTTTCCTCGCTTCAACACACCTGATATAAATGTTGACAGATCTCCTCAGTGGCCATCAAGAAGTCTCTTAATCACCCACTAACTCAAACCAGGTGTGTTTACACACATAAAACCTGCAGGTCTGTGGCTCTCAAGGACCAGGATTTGGTCTGAGAACTATACTGCACACTCTCTGTCTAAAACTCTTGGTGCTCTGTCTGCCTGTTGGCATGCATCTCCAAAACCACTGGATGAACATCTACACCTTTTAGAGTCCATCCAATTCAAGCTGGCCACCACAGCAAACACAAAAGCTGCTACAGCTCCTTCAGTTTTGCAGATGTTGAGCTAACATTTAGTTTTAGTGATCTACCATCTCTGTGGCACCTCACACAATCTACCAGCAGTGCCTTCGCCATCGACCAGTCAATCACAATCGATGTGTTGAGCAGTGCACCCCGATCTAACTGGAGAATATGCCTTTGATCCAGATCAATGAGGAAATGGATTTAAACCATAACAGTTCTATAGGGGTGGGAATTGATACGTTTTTATCAATATCAATGCCATTGTCAATTCTGCATATCAAACCAATTCCTTTGTCAGTTCCTGACCCAATAAGTTGTTATGCAGTCTGCAGCATGGTGAGCAATCAGGGTGTGATTTGTTGAGGGGATGGAGGGATTTAACCCCCTCTGCTTCTGATGTCCCCCCTCTGGTCATCAATCCGTCACCCCCAGGGGGATAGGCACCTCTCACTGGTCTGACGGAGTAATACCTCAGTTTCTGTCCCTGCGGTTGGAGGTGCAGCACGAGCAGCAGAGGGAGCGTGGTGAAATGTGTGATGAGGTGCATCTCCATGCAGTCTGGACGGAACTGGCACCGGGTCCGGATCCGTACTGCTGCAGTGCCTTCACCCCCCGTTAGGTGGTCGCAAAGAGTGTGACATCGTTGTACAGCGACGCAAAATTTTAGGAAAACCGGAAACAAGAGCATTGTTATGGAGACTTGATAAAGTTGGAGGTGTACGATTCCGATGTAGTCTGTTAGAACCGGTTCTCAATTCCCACCCCAGTTCTACCAGAACCCAACACTCACATGGTCTGACGTACCTGCTTTAAGTTTGAGAACAATAATCAGTGTGGGAACAATATGTGTGACAACAACACTTAAAACTATATTTGTGTGTTACAGGACATCTGTAAAATAAGACACTAGCAGCATACAAACTGAAGCTGTAAATCTTAAACATGCTTTTATTTATTTACTTATTCAAAGTAGAGTGAAGGTTTATTAGAGTAAAGTCAGCTTCACCTGTTAGTGTTCCCGATGCTTCAGTCTTTCCTCCTCTCTGTAACAACAGGGTTGTTGCATTCTTTATTATTCTACATCTTGTGTGTTTTCAGGTGTCAGATGTTTAATGTGTGTGTGTGTGTGTGTGTGTGTGTGTGTGTGTCTGTACACAGCAGTTTCCTCCCCCTGCCTGTTCAACAGATCTCAGTTATTTACTCTGCGAGTGAATAATCCCTCCTAATAGCGTTAGCAGCGTCTGCGTCTCAGTTCATCAGATGAATTCAGGCTCCGCCGGTCGGATGTTGTATCAGCGTAACTGTCAAACACAGCTCTAATAAAAGTCTGAGGAGGTGTTTATGCACACAACGTCTCTACGCAGCTATCAGTGTGTTAAAGTGAGGAGAGGTCATGTTCTACTTATGATCCTATTTGTATCATAGTTCAGGTTTTAGAATCATATTTGTTCACAGTCCAGCTACAAATCAGAGTTTTGACCTCACCTGAGAGTCTGTCAGCCATTATTAAAAGCTCTAACAGAGCCTAAAGGTCAAAGGGCTCAAGAGCAGCAAACGCTGTGCTAAAAATCATATTGATTTCATTTTTTATTAAAACTTTACGACATGCATGATGTCACAATGAGATCGAAGAAATGTGAGAATTTAAAAATTATTTTGTTTTTGACATGTAAATAATATGTTATAGTAATGTGATATAAAAGTGACTGGTCTTAAATCAGCTGTGCTTGTGATTGATCATAAACCATTATGGTATCGTGTCATATTGGTTATATGAAGGGAGGAATCAAATTCATCTGAACTCATTTAGTTTAAATTAGGGATGTCCGATATTATCGGTCTACCGATAATATCGGACATCCGCGGATCGATGATGTCATCAAAGGTTCGCCGATAGATGTTGCGTTCAAAGTTGGCTGGGAAATGCTGAATCTACAGGATTTAATGTAAGGTGTGCCAAATAAATAGAAATATCTCAAAAACCATACATCAGATTTGTTATATTTTACATTTTGAGAAAGAGGAGAATTAGCTGAAGAGTTTGATGTATAATATGTGCAAAGTATGTAAAGGTTATGTGTGTCATTACAAAAACCGATACCGATATTTTCCGATATTACATTTTAATGCCAATATCGGCCGATATTATTGATCTACCGATAATATCAGACATCCCTAGTTTATACCATAACCTTTGTTCATGTGAGCAGCCAACCTGTGCTATTATGGCTAAAAGACAGTAGCAAAAACACCACAGTGTTTAGGATAAGGATGGACTTTCAGATGGAAGGTAGCCTGATGGCTTGCTAGACAAATTTGCAAAACACCCAGTTAACCCCACCTCTACAGGGCTTCACCAGTCCACACTGCAGGGTGTGGTGATCAGTAAACTGTCGGCCAATTAGAGTAGTAGAAGACAGACTCAGAGAAGGCGTTTGCTCTGCGTTGGGAGCTACCTTCAGATAGTCTTTAATTTACATTCTTATAAATATCTGCTACAGTCTAAAGAGGAAAATGTGATTTAATGCAGTCAATCCATTGATCAGTTAACTGTGATGAATTACAGACTATTGTGTGAATAGTTATTAATTTATCTAAGTTGATTGACAGCCGTACTATAAATGAAACGATGGCAGGTCTGAGGTGTGTTTACTTTCTCAGCTTGACTGTGTGTACGTGCCGTAATTTAACTTGATGAAGAGGTGTGTGTCCAGTATTGCCTCCGACAGCTGTGCTGCTGAGAGCAATACAGTCGTCACGCACCATCTGCCGTGCACACACATGCCCACGCAAACACACACACACACACACAGAGAGAGAGAGAGAGACTCGCGCATGCATCAACATGTTGTGATTTAAGCAAACAGGCACATCCACCACCTGCCGTGGCTCTCAGCCACCTTCTGCTGTCTTCCTCCGTTCACCTCACACACACACACACACACACACACACACACACACACACACACACACACACACACACACACACACACACACACACACACACACACACACACACACACCTAAACACACACACACACACACACACACACACACACACACACACACACACACACACACACACACCTTAAATACACACACTATCATGCAGGAGGTGTCAGTCTTTGTTTGGATTCTGCAGCTTCCTCCTCCAAGTCCTAGACACCGTCTGATAATAAGTGCACTGGAATGTGTGTGTGAGTCTGTCATGAGAGGAGTGTGTTTTAATTAGCTTGTATGCTTCTGTAATGGTTGCTTCTAAACAGCAGCAGTTCTCCCTGGAGCCACTGAAAGGTGCCACTGTGTTTTCTCTGTGTGTGTGTGTGTGTGTGTGTGCGTGTGTCGAGGGGGTGATTGGATTATTGTATCTCAGCATTTCAAAGACTGTGTGTGTTTGTGTGTGTGTGTGTGTGTGTGAGCACAAACAATAGAGAATTTAGGCTTAGATAGATGGCACAATGCTGCAGCAATAAATCCGCGGGGACAGCAGCTCCTTTTTGTAAGTCTGTGCGTGTTTCAGACCCAGCGAGGATCCCCCGTAACAACAGAGCAGCCATTCGTAGTGTGACAGTGAATCTGCAGACTAACTGCTCAGTGAACTGCTGGACACTTAATGGCTTCTTTACTCACTGCCTGGTTAGTCCAGGTTTATTTAAATGTAGCCAACAGCTGCAGGAGAAGTTGTTCTAAGGTGAAATGGCACCTTGATGTTGGGATGACGCGTCAAAATCATGATTTCATCACTTCAAATCTGATGAGATTTTGCTTTAAAAATTAAATGTGTCTTTCATGGCGTATTTTCAGGAGGGTAAAGCATAATATTCAAACAAATCACTTCAGTTTCAGTTAGAATTATGAGTGTTTAGGATTTTTAAACATCCCCAGCCTCCTCTAGGATCTCTGATAATATTTTTGGAGAGTTGTCCCTGGTGTACTTTGCTTCTTCCAGTACATAAATAGTCTCTAGTTAATCACTTCCTCATTTTGTCTTCTGCTTCTCTGGGTCTGGGTTGCAGTGGCAGCAGTCCTAACAAAGAAGCCCAGACTGACCTCCTTCCACCAGCAGCTTAGAGATAAAATCCCTCCATCGTTTCCCTGATTGGCGTCTGGGTGTCCTCCAAGAAGGACGTGTCCAAAATACCTACAGGGCTATCTTAACCAAATGTCCAAACCACCTCAGCTGCCTGTCGGCGTGGAGGAGCAGCGAGTTGACTGAGTACCTCCTGGATGTCCCCTCCTAATCTCTAAAGGCTGGGGCCCACCAGAGCCGTGATTTTAAATAGATGTTGATGGGAGTGGCCCCATGGGTTGTGCCACATCATGTCCCAGACGCACCACTATGATGCTAAACATACGCAGCAGTTCTATTTTAGTGCTCAGCCTCAGCTGTGAGTATCACGACATTGTAGAGTATTTTACGACACTGATATTACAACAATACGCTGAACCTCTACCAGTACGGCAAACAAAATCAAGCCCCAAAACATGGACTGGTTCATTGTGGAATATTGACATAATTGAGCTTTTACAAATTCTGATAAATACCTTACTAACCCGTTGTTGAAGAATTAACAGAGTCTCCCACAAAACATGACAGTAGTTCTGACCACGTACAGACCAACAGATGCACTTCATACATCCTGTTTCAGTTCCCATAAGACATTGTGACATTCAGGAGATTGGGCAAGCAGCGTTCAGCAGTGAGCTGCTTCAGAAACGCAACCTGTGAGACCAGAAGGATCGCCAAGTGGCGCTGACGCTTCAAGTGGGACTCGAAGCTTAAGGCTGAGCCTGGAGGAAATTCATAAGAGGTCAAAGCTCTGCATTGGTCAAACTGACCCTTACTTTAAGGTCAGCTGTTGTTTTTCCACCGGCTCATTCCACTTCCTGAAGCAAATCCTTCTTTTCAAATGGGCGGAGCAGCTGGGCAATCGAGCTTCTCTAAGCCCCGCCCATCTCTCTTCTCAGTGCGCTTGTGAGACCTCGATGGGTCTTCAGGGTCTCAGATGAAGGGAGTAAAAAAAGACTTTTGTGCTCGTTGATCAACCATCTACGAAGCAACTGCCGTGCTTTGCTCGTAGCTTCACCATGACTGTTAGCTAATGTTTGTGAGGATGAGCGCTCCGTGGTTTTTAAAGGGCGGTGGTGGGCTCAGGTAGACAAAGGTGCTCGTGATTGGCTCTGTCCTCTAGAGAGGAGTGGTCTTTTCCCTTCTTGATGTCAGCAGGGGAAAGATTTAGAAACCACCCGTTTTAGCATTAGCTCAAAACACATTTCCCCAAAAATGAGAATCAGGAAGTGAAAACGGTGCAAATGTTATAACACTTTTGGTCTCAGTCTTTGGGACTGATCTGACTGTTAGAAGATCTGTACTGACTAAATGAAGGCGCTGTTAGTTTTCCAATAAAACGCAGAAATATTGAGCATCTGGCTGACGCGTGTTCCAAGGGGAAAACGCTGTCTTCCACATCAATGGTCTGTTTTGTTGATTTATTAGAAAGGTTAACAAAACTAAACAAAAGCCACACAACAAGTAAATCCAAGTTTCAACACGGTCAAAAAAATACCGTCAGCTCTCCTGCGTCTTCTCTCATCAACCGACGCTGCACTGAGCCGACGTACCTCATCTCTTAAAGGTACAGGCACACATTTTCACAGATATAACATGCACATTACTTTTTCCAATAATGTTTCAATATTATTCTAATAAAAAATGACCATTTTAAGATCTTTACATCATGAAACTAATATTAAACAAACTAAAATCCAAAACCGCCTAAACATCAGCAACCTAAATTGTGCTAATGGCTTCTACAAGATCTTTAGAAAGGGAATTTTGCAGAATATGCAACCTTTAATAACTAAAGGCTTGTGGATTTTGGGGTGAATCTTATGTTGATATGTACAAAATTGTCTGTGATGTTTGTTCTGATGGTGAGAACCTGTCACCATGATGCTCAGCGATCACATAAACCTGATTTCATCTGTAGCAGTCCTACTTTCACATTAAGGTCTGGTCTCTTGTGTGAAAAAAGAAGTTCAGAAATGCTCAGGGTTAACATTTATAACCAAAATAAACAGCGCTTCAGATTTCTACTTATTAACAAAATCTGAGAAACCTTCATGTTTTTATAGCAATATATTTTAATAACCTTCAGCAAACAAAAGCAAAGGTGGAAAAACAGAAAAAATAATTTAATCAGAAGATTTAATAAAGTGTTGCAGACCTGAGCGTCCATCACTGCAGCCTGTAAAAGAATAAATGATTATGATCAAAAACAGCACGTTTCTCATGTTTTCACTGACACCTGTGTGGTTTAAAGAAACGGAACATTCAGCAGGTCTTTGTTGGTGTGCGGCTCCGGTGTTGGGTGGACATCAGGGTTCAGGTGAGGACGTCTGGTGCAGCAGGTGAGACCTGGGAGCAGCTGAGGTCTGCTGCACGTTACAGCAGTGTGTCTGTTGTTTTAAAAATATCAAGTGAACACAGACTAAGTCCCAGTGAGAACTGAATCTACAGCTGATTCACATTTTTAATCGATCCAATTTAAGATCGACTTGAACAAATAAAAACACAAACATGACTGTTGATTTTAGAGATGATGAGCTCACGTTTGAGGATAATCCATCACATTTATCAAGAGCTTTCTTTAAAAGATGGCATCATGGCGCACGGAGCTCCATGATGTCGCATGAACCTCCATGACGTCAATTACCGGAAGTGGGGTTTTTTTACCCGGAAGTCACGTGACTTAGATTCACGCCGCCTTCTTTTTAGAAAATTCTTTATTTAAAGTTACGAAAAACTTATTCAAAGATATTCTAAAACAGAGAAAGAGCTTTGAATACAAGTAAATGTATTTATGTGCGTTCAAACTGCATCAAATTCCCGGAAGTTACATCACTGACAGCACAATTCATGTGACTTAAAGTCACGCCTTGTCTTTCTTACAAAATAATTTGACAGTTGCAGAAAACGTATCCAAACATGTTCCAACAACTAGGAAAGAGCTGTGTGATGTTTTTCTGCATTCAAGCTAGATCAAATATATACTTAGCATACAGTAGAAAAACCAGTCACGTAATTTTTATTGCTAATACAGCAATACGTACATTTGTAAATTTTATGTATAGTTTTTTTTTTTGTAAACTCACTTCCTAATTATTTTATTGCAGGACCCACCATAGCCTACTGTTTATGTTTCTGTAACTTTTTGTACAGGTGTTGCTCATAAAATTCTATTCAAAAAGTGAAATTTTGTATATTATCTTTTATGTATTTTTATTTACCTTTACTCTTTTTATCTTCAATTTTTATGTATTTTATCCATCATGACATGGCACCTCAAACCATCACTGACTGTGGAAACATCACACAGGACCTCAAGCAACGTGGATTCTGTGACTCTCCTCTCTTCCTCCAGAGTGTGGGACCTTGATTTCCAAAGTAAATGCAAAATTTAATTTTATCAGAGAACACAACTTTGGATCACTCAGCAGCAGTCCAGTCCTTCTTGTCCTTATAAGAATCATACTAGCAATATTGATAATCCAAAAAAGGGTTTTAAATAAAGGCATACACAAGAAGACCGATGGTTTGAGAGATGAGTTAAAGAAGCCATCTATGTCAAATGTGAAAAAACAACTTTAAACAGAGGACTCAGATTTAATCTTTCCAGCACCCATCAGTCTGCTCTGAACTTAATTCCCAGACAATTCACGCCTTCCATCTAATCAATACAACTCGACAGGTCTCCAGTTGAATACAGTGGAGCGAACACCTTCTCAGGAGGCAGGAAGGTGTGTCACAGACAGAGGAAGATGAGCACAGTTTATAAGATTCTCTCTCTGCTACAGACAGAATTGACAAAGTTACTCGGATGAGCAGCGAAACGGAAAGAAAGAAGAAGGAACCAAATAAGTCCAGTTGCCTTTATTTAAAACCCTTTTTGGGATTATCATGACCTGGATGACTGAGAACCTTCACCAGCAAATATTGATAATATGACAAGAAATCTTTTTGGCAATAAACTTTATTAATCCACATTAAAAAACACAGTATCACATTGTACACCTCAGATTTACACTTCTCCCCTGGACATAATGACTTCGGCTCGAAGCCTCGTTAGTCCTTCCTCCTGGAGGATGGTAATCAGGATCTGCAAAACATCGTAAAAGATCCAATCACACCTCTTTTTTTTGGCAACAAAGAATGCACTGGTTTGTTTTGTACCATTTCAAAAGAATATTGACCACAAAGACCAAATCAAATCTTCCCTCTGGGAGCATCACATCAAAGACGAAGTCTAAGAGAGCATCTCCCCCTTTTTGATCCTGGCTCCCAAACCCGTCACCTCTTCAATGCTCTGAAGTTGCTCAAAGATCTGATGAAATAGGAATAAAAATTTTAAATAATTAACCACACAAACATATATTATTATGTCCTTTCACAAAAAGGACAATGGAAGTGGCTGGTATCTCTACAGGTCAAATTGCACCTGCAGATTAAGGTTTCTGTAAACAAAAAATTATTTATGTTAAAAATTTGCAATATTGGGACGT
>SSNR01000440.1:120361-139174 GCA_006937965.1 Callopanchax toddi | reverse complement strand
AAGCATTAAAAAGATATTGTTCACATGATTGCTCATTGTTAAGAAAAACTTTGCACCTCATATATGTTAGAATACAAACAACAGGAAGATAGAGTTGTTAAAGAAAAACAAGTTTTATTTGACAACTGATTCAGTTAAAACAATATCTGACTAAGATATAGCTACTAAAGCTTAATCAATGACTCTTGTACTTCCTGGACTCCTTTCTCATTGAGAGTTCTCCATAAGATTAAAACGAGGAAGCCCGACGGAACTTGAAATGTTTTGATAAATAAAAGATGAGTAGTTGGTAAGGTTTTATTTCATTAAAATGTATACTTTGTACTGGCGTGAATAACTTCTGTTTCTGGCAATTTATTTGTATTTGCATTTTAAACTTATTTAAATATCCCCGTGTCTGTTAGTTATAATCTGACTTGACCTATAAAGTTTGAAAAGCATTACAAAAAATAACCCTTTGTTTGTGATTAAAAGGAAACATTCAAAAGTCCGGGTTAGCTTACTTTTGAATCATTCAGAGAGAAAAACTCTGCGGAGAAACGAGAAAAAGAAACTCCATTTACCTCTACTCATATGCTACGATTATAAAATCCATCTTTAAAAAGATATAACTTATATATAAGCTACTTACGTTCATTTTGTCTCCACAGCAAAGATTTCGGATAGAAAAACTTTCGGGCGCGCTTTATTGGCTACTACGGTCACGGGACTTCCGGGTCAAACGATCACTTCCGGTAATTGACGTCATGGAGGTTCATGCGACGTCATGGAGCTCCGTGCGCCATTTTGATGCAGCTGGGTGCCTCTCAGAAATATAATGATTTATTTGCAGCCCTGGAGTCAGCCCTGTTCATCATCACAGTATTTCATGAACCACTAGATGGATTTTAATGAAACTCTGAGAAAATCTTCATTGGTTGAACATCAACAGCTGATTAAATTCAACATGGCCGCCCTCCACAGATAATCAACTAAAATATCTGCAGGTCAGCCAGTTCTATGGATACTGAGCTACTATTTCCTGTGAGCAGCTGAGAGTCTGACATAGGGTTGGGCTGTATCCGCAGTTTGATACTGTCTGAAGGGGCTATGGGGTTTGATACCACTACGGTACTGAAACTGATACACCAGCTGTATATGATATTACCATAATACCACACAAACGTACCCAGAGTGTTTACTGATTCAGCAGGATGTTGTGTTTCTGAATGAGTTCACCCCCAAAATGTGTCATATGTCACCTCCCTTGTGTCATATGTCTCCCTCTAGTGCCCTGTCTTGTGATCTGTGCTAATGTTTCTCCCCTTTGTCTCACACAGGTGATCCTCATTGTAATCAGCCACCTGTGCCTCGTCTTGTGATCACCTCCCTCTGTGTATTTAAGCGTGCCTGTCTCGTCTGTGTTTGTCGGTTCCTAGTCGTAGTCGTGTGAGTCCTGAGTGTGTCTTCATATTCCTTTCTTGGAATAAATACTTAAACCTGACTTTCATCTGCGCCTGGGTCCTTCTCTACGCACCAGTTCATGACAAAATGTCTAAATTTGATAAAACCAATGATTTCTCCATTGTTTCTCAACATGCAATGCTTTTAGCAGCTGAGATAAGTTTCCTTAATAGATACACAGTATTGTTTGTTTTTCCACTAAATGAGGTAAATAGCTCTTGTGATGATTTAAAGTGACAGCGCCGTGTTTTGTTTTTGTCCATCAGCAGCAGCTCCGTAGGGATGACGTTAAAAGGAGTTTTTACGTATTCCCTATTAACGATCGGTTTGGTTTAATGACTAATTTAATCACTGATGGATGGTTCTTTAACTGATTGGCTGCACAAAACTTTAAAACCAAAAACTGAAGCTTTTTTTTTTTATTAATCTCATGAAAAAGGCAGGAAGCCTGGAGGCTGCAGGCCTTCATTATTTTACAGGAAAGGAGCATTTATCACTGAGATTAACAACACGCACAGCCATTTGCATATTACAGGAAAAAAGTATTTTTTGGCTCAATAAATCATTTGTAGCTCCAGGTTGGGGATTGATCTTCATAAAAAACGTGCTGTAAAAGTGTGTGTCCGTTCACAGGATGACGTTCTGATCTGGACTGAGCGCTTTATCGTCTCTTTTAAGATTTACCATTTGGGTCAGGCAGAACTTTAAGGCTCGAAGTTATTTATATACACTAAATATCATCTGTTTTATAAAATTGTACGATAATAATTTGAGCTTCAGTTAAATCCCGGGAGGAAAACTATTGTGTATTTGTTGTTTCTGAGAACACAACACACTGTTGTCTCTGCTTTTCTTTGTCGATCGTGTGTGTTTGCTTAAATATGTGTCACCAATTCAGCTTGTGACAGTGTGTGTCGGTGTGTGTTTGTAGAAGTGATGAGACATATTAGTGTGTGTGTTTTTGTGTTTGCTCTGTCAGTTGCTGAGTATTTGTGTGACTGGGAGTCTGGGAAGCGCTCCAACACAGGACGAACGCCCTCCAATCACCAGCTGTTTACCTCTGATAGCTCACGCTAAATATGGAGCAGCACACACACACACACCAACACACACATACTACCACTCTGTCACACGCTGTCAATCACTTTCTCCTCACGTCAGCTCCCATTAGGTGATCTTAGATGATGCTGAGGTGGAGTCCTGTGTGTTTCTCGTGTTTTGGGGACTTATTTTTGTCTGTGTGGTCAAATTATGAGGAAATAACTGATTTAAGCGTGAAATGTTGGTTTGATGGTTAAGTGGTGTGTGTGTGATTCCTCCAGAGTTATTATGACGATGCCCAATTAAAGACCAAGCAGAGACCAGTGACTGACTGCCTGACTAACTAACTGTGTGTTTGCTCTATTGGCTGCGTATTGCTCTATAAACTGGAGGCCAGATGGCCATTTGCTTCCTGGAATTGTCCTGATTTTTCAAGGTGACAGACTCGGTGATTCCTTATTTGTTCAGGGACGAGAAGCTTGATCTCTATAATGAGGCTGGGCCGCGTGACGCCATCAGTTCTTCCATTTTCTGTCCCTGCTGGATGAAAAGTTCAGGGTCGTGAGAAGCTGGTGTCTGTGGCATTCCAGCCAGTTCATCACAGGACCACACACACACACACACACACACACACACACACCTGGGGACAATTTAGAGAAGCCAATTAAAATGAATATTTTGAAGTGAGACTCAGTGGAGGAGTTATTAACAATAATATCTTCCCACCCTCAGTTTGGAGAAACACATTAGTTCTCACCAGATCGGTAGATGATAGTTTGTCTGACTGGAGCCAAAAACTAGAACCGCAATGCACCTTGGGATTGGGAGAAACTCTTCATATTAACACAAAGAAAAGAGGAATGGATGACAGTGGAGCGTCAGGTGTTTAGAGCATTATTGTGATGTAGTTTTAAAAAAGAAGAAGAGGAACGGAGGCTGTTTGCCTGAGCGATTCTTCCATTTGTTTCATAGCAACAGCAGGAGTGGCAGCAGCTCGTCGGCAGAGCGCTGCTGGCTAAGTGTCGAGGGCGTCGGAGGAAACAGGACATCAGCACTTTGAAGAGAAGGTCATCTGACTGCAGGCTGCAGGAGAACTGAAGACCTGTGTGTGTGTGAGTGTGTGACCGCATGTACAATGACCAGAGTGGACTCCAGATAACACACTGGTCCTGAGAAGTGCACGCACGCACACACACACACACACACACACACACACACACACACACACACACACACACACACACAGGTGTAAAACGACACAAACACACATAATCACTGCTCTGAACTGTGACTTCAAAGTCCTTCCTCCACTCAGCTGATGAGGTAAAAAACTTCAACTGAAAGGACAAGAAACTGCACTTCACTAGGAAATGATTCCATGACGTCTAGAACCGACCCGACAGACTGATTTTACATCACAGATGTTTTCTGATTGAGTCGTGGCTCCAAGTGAAGCTGGGACTGCATCAGTTTCTGTTCACCTCCAGTGAAACTGAAGGACTATAACTCAGTGAAACAGGCTAACAAACAGGCTAACAAACAGGCTAACAAACAGGCTAACAAACAGGCTAACAAACAGGCTAACAAACAGGCTAACAAACAGGCTAACAAACAGGCTAATGTCGGGTAAAAAGAAGGAAGAGTTTAGATTAGATTTAGCTGCTGTGGGAGATTCTATGCTGATTGTGTTTACATAAATGAAGATATGTAGAGTTTAAAATTAAAAGATGACATTTTAAGGGCTTAAAGGCAGAATGACTCTGGGTTATGACTATTTGTGGCCAGTTGGAGACCAAATGAACAAAATGCATATTTCTATTGGAATCACACTGAAGTGGTTCATATTGTCACTGTTCGGTTAAAACCTTATATCTCCTTTTTTCATCATTTTCATGTGTTTACATCAATCAGCTGTATCCACCATCTTTCTCTTCTATCAGTGGTTTGATGGATGACTTTTCATAGAAAAGTGTCAGAAAGAGCTTGTGGTCTTTAGACCTTCCAGGGCTTGTTCTTTGTAAAAGACATTAAATTTTTCATTTCCTGAAAATTTTCATTTTTGTTATTATTTCTTCATTTGTTAGCAACTTATTCTCCATTTATTGCATTTTGGTCATCTTTAGAATCTCAGATTTTCTTTCTAGGCTGTTTGCAGTTCAGCTCTTTCAGTTGCTGTGAGATTTGGCTTGAATGTGATTTGAAAGAAAATTCTAAATTTTGTTATTTTTTATTAATTGTTTGAGGATAATTTGAAGCCAACGATGCTTAAACATCACTTGAAACTGGGTTCTTGTCCTTTCTGATGCTTTGTTTTTAGCAGCTACTCTTTGATCAGTTTGAAATAAACAATCAACTTAATTTTCTTCAGGGAATTTTCCCCATAAACCAGGCTTTTTAGGCTGTTTGTGGGCAAAGTTATCATTCAAGTTTAAATTCAAATACTAAATCTTTCCACACTTTTGTTTCCACACATTATTTATGGTAACTGTAACATGATTAGATTTTTGGGAAGTAACCAAATTAGTATGATGCCATGGTTTGATGTGGGATGGTGATCATGTGCTTTATAGAGCAAATACTTGTTCAAAAGGCATCAGTGGGACTTCAGAAGGGTTGATCAGGGTTGTTTTTACACTAGTTGAGACAAAAGTTGCCCTTTGAGGGCAAAGAGAAACTAGAAGAACCAGGTGAAAGGCTTCAGATATGTGTGTGTGTGTGCGTGTGTGTGCGTGTGTGTGCGTGTGTGTGCGTGCGTGTGCGTGTGTGTGCGTGCGTGTGCGTGCGCGTGTGCGTGCGTGTGTAAAACAGATGAAAAAGGGGGGATGGCCAGAGGGAGAAACACAACTCTTTTCAGCATCGCTTCCTGCAACATTCAGCCTCCAGGCATCACAAGACGAGACCTGAATCACAGATGGAAGATCCAAGAAATATTAGAAAGCACAGTTTTAGCCTGCGCTGCCTGTACATGCATTCTAATGGCGGCACAAAACCATAAAATACTCCTTAAGGTTCAAATAATATTTCATTCTGCTCAGGGATGCTGTGTTACCTTTAAAGAGAGTTTCTATCTTTTCTATTGAAGTGTGTTCCTGTCTAAAATGTATAAATAATTACTCTCCTACCAACTGTAGATCACTGCATGAACATCCTTCATTTGGAGAAATAGAATTTATTTCCTACAGGAGTCAGGACTGATAAGCTAACGGCTACGCGGAGAAGATGAAATACGATGTTACTACAAACTAGGTGAGAACCAGTCAGTCCTTTGGTCTGATGCGTCTGGGACTACCAGACGTTCTGTTTCTGAGGCTGAGCTAGTTGACAACATGGCCCAACTGTTTATGAACAGTTACAAACTCACAGATTGTATCATATCACGGATTTGAGTCACGGATCGGATCGTTTTTCGGATCAGCAGAAAGGAAAATAAAAAACAAAAAAACTTTGCTCTCTGTTTATTTTGGAGAACAATGTGCGACATTTTTCTGCTCGATGCTCATTAAATACAACAACATTTAACTCAAGATGTCAACCTGATGCTTAAATAAAAGTTTGAATCGTATTAAAACAAATTAAAGGGGGGATAGACTTCTATGCACCTCTCAGGGTCACAGGCCTGGTTTCTGTCAGACTAGTCTCTTCCTGCGGTCACAGCTGCAGCAGGCGGCGGGGGGAGGGGGTGATCGAGGCGCTGCTCTGTGCGCTCCTGACTGAACTCCGGTTATAATATTAACGTTCGTATAAAAGTCCAACACAACACGTTATCTTAGACAGAATAGATGAGTCTGGGTTTTCCATCAGAGATGAATTTTCCAGCTGACAGAGAGAGAGAGAGAGATTCAACCGCTCTGCCTGCGCAACAGATAATAGATCAGATATCGATCAGGGATCCTTCATTCTGGTCAACTAAAACGACGGAGTCCGATAGACTAAACCTCTATACGTGATGACAAAACAAACGCTTTTCTCAAAGGGTAAATGATCAGCTGATTCAGAGAGCACGAGCACAGGATGTCAGGGATGATTTAGCTGCACGAAGACCTGAGTCCAGAGGAAGGAGGAGTCTAGATCTACCCTCACGCCAGGAAGTACGCTAGCAGTCTGCGCTCCCTCCACCTGGATACAAGTCCACACTGAGCCGCTCACGCAGACGGTCCTGGGTCTGGAAGTGGACCTGGACTGGCCTATATGGTAACCTTGGGCCGGGCCGGTTCGGCTCATTATGGTCGCAAACTGAGACCGTAATGGATTTTCTGTCAGATAAAAATATTTTGCATCAACCCCTGAGCTAGGAGCTACTCTTTAGCTCGCTTTTTATTTGCAGATATCAAGAGCCAGGGGCCACATCTGGCCCTCGAGCCGTACTTGGCTGTTACATTATCAGTCATGAAGGATGTAAACTCCATTTCTCTAAGCAGAGTCTGTTCAGGCTGTTATTATATAAAACATTATAAAGAAACACGCTTCAGAGTGACCACAATGTTCATTTTTTAAAACATTTTAATTTTGTTTTTCTCTCTATGTATGTTCAACTCTCCTTGACTTTTTATTAACTTATTTGTAGACTTTTTACACTAAGTGGAAAATTTATTTTGAATAAATAGAAATTCAAAAGAATGTTTTCAGTTTCAGTCATGAAGATAAAATAATCTTAATTAAATCGACTTGGTTACCAGATGGATCCTGATACAATAGGATGAAAGCAGCGATGCTGCTGCTGCTCGGTTCACTGCAGGTGAGTCAGAGATATTCCGGTTATCAGGAGCAGCTCTCAGGAGGAAAAGTGAGAGCATAAATGATTTTTTTAAATAGAGGACACGGTTCATTGAACGCTTCCTGAACACATTAAAGTCGAATATTATTTCTAAATTATTACAATGTGACACTTATGAGTATTTAGGATGAAAATTGGGTTTATTTCATGCTTTTTAAATCGATTTTCACCAGGTAACATCACTCGTTGGCGTGTTTCAGGCAAACTAGGTCAGATTAACTCGCATGTCCCAGGAGATTAAATTATTTGGACTTCAAACATCAAGCAGGTTGTGGATTTTCTTTTTGAAATGCATCATCACCAGAAGCTCTCAGGTAGCTCAGACCCTCCTGTGAGTAATCTTTTCCCAGGGTCCTTCTCAAACTCAGCTTACAGGCTCTTTTTTTAAAGCCTGATTTATTACATGGAGCCAGGTGGAAGGTAAAATAAACAGCAGCCTGGTTCCTGGCCTGCTGCAACCTTGAGAAAGACACTCAATAAGCATCGATAATGGATTTGTTCTCAGGAGATTTAACATGCAAAACTGGTAAAAACAGACTGTGGAATTTTAACTAGGTCAGCCAGGCTTAGTGGACGAATCTGAACAAATAAAGTAATTAAATAAGATTTAAGACACCTTCAGTCTGAAGGACATTTTTAAAATCATAGATGTATCCATTCAAACATGTTTTTTCGCTAAGTCGGGTCATGGTATCGGGTCCAGGAGGGACCCCAGAACCCATCCAGTAATCCCCCAGTGAGCTGTGGGTCTGTGGAGTCTCCTCTCAGTGGGGCCTGTTCTGAAACCTCTCCTGAACCACCTGACATCATTCATTTCTATGAGGAGGAGCAGCAGCTCTACTCCGAGCTCCCAGATGACAGAGCTCCTCACCTTCTCTCCAACGCTGAGCCCAGCCATCCTGTGGAGGAGGATCGTTTCAGCCTCTTGGTTCCAGGATCTCATTCTTTCTGTCCTGATTTAAATCTCATAACCGATGAAGACTGGAACGTAGACGGACCAGTAAATCAAGAGCTTTGCCTTTAGCTCAGCTCCTCCTTCAGTACAGTGTCCTGATCACTGACAAACAGCTGTTTACCTTTCAATCCATCCTGACATCACTCACAACCACAACTCTCCACGTGACACAAAGACCACTCATGAATCACGAGAGACTCACTCTCTTCAGTTGTTTAGACTAACAACTTAGAATACGGCAAACTGTTTTCTTTAGTATTAGGATGAAAGTATAAAAACATCAGAGGACGCTCTGATGGAGCGTTAACATTAAATATATAAATATATATTTCTGAGAGACCCCAGATCTGTGCTGATGTTGATCATTATGAACATTATTAAATGCTATGTGTTCATATCTTTTAAAGCTGTTTTGTCATAATGTATCACCAGAACAGATGACTTTAGTTTGGTCTAATCACTGTTTTTGTTTTTAAAACTCTGCAGACTTCATATTTCAAAATCCTGAGAACAAAAAGTACAATTTAGTGGAAAAGATGTAATCTCAGTTTGAACAGCTGGTTTTCTTTATGTTTTTATTGGTCAGGTTAATGAACTTGTACTGGTGATTGAAGTGGTTGAACACAACGTTTAGAGAGCAGACCAGTAGATTCTGCACCAGCAGTGTCTAAGAGACTCTGAATCCGTCACCCTAGGATCGGCCATCTTTGTTGAGTCCTGATGTTTTATAACTGCTGATTTGTGCCAGAAAGCAGCTGCTGTTTAAATTTGATATGAGAACTGAGCTCGGATAAATCATCTTCACACCAATCACAAGCTGGTTCAGCAGCACAAAGAGCTGGTGCCGCTTTAAGTGTAGCGAATCATCAGAAAGCTCCTGCAGCAGAAAGCTCAGAGTTCAGGTTCACGTAGTCGGTTTGTTAGTTCTGCTGCTCGACGCCTCATTAAATACAAACCGCTCTCAGCTTCCTGTTTGCTCAAATTATTGATACATTTATTCTATTTAGAATATCCACGCTCGTTCAGTGTGTGTGTGTGTGTGTGTGTGTGTGTGGTGAGAGGTCTGAATGGAAAACAAGTAGGACAGCAGAGTTTCCTGCTACCAGACCTGGAGGCAACCTGGCATCACCTGCTTACCCTATGTGTGTGTGTGTGTGTATCTGTATCTTTATATGTTAGGTAGTGTGTGATCTAAGGTGTGTGTGATTTAGTGTGTGTGTTTTATCTATGTGTGTGTGTGTGTTCCTGGCACTCACACACTTTTGCCCTTTGGGTTTCAGTCTAACACAATGAAACAACACAACAGTCTCTGCAGTTTAATGAGTGTGATTGCATGTGTGTGACTTTTCCCTGCAGTGTGTGTGTGTGTGTGTGTGTGTGTGTGTGTGTGTGTGCATGCATGCATATAAATGCAGATTTACACAAATTTGCATCCATGTGAGTGTGTGTATGTGTGTGTGTGTGTAATAAGACAGGTAATTTTTGTGTGCTGCAGACCCTGTCGCACTCTGACAGATGGGTTTAGACATTTTGTGTAAGTGTAAAAAAGATAGGTAATAAGTGTGTGTGTGTGTGTGTGTGTGTGTGTGTGTGTGTGTGTGTGTGTGTGTGTGTGTGTGTGTGTGTGTGTGTGTGTGTGTGTGTGTGTGTGTGTGTGTGTGTGTGTGTGTGTGTGTGTGTGTGTGATGTATAAGCGTTTCTATACCATCTGTGGTGGGATGCTGGTTTAGACTGAAATATTGCTTCATTCATCACCCAGCTGAATCCACACTCAGTGTCATCTTTCCATGTGTGTGTGTGTGTGTGTGTGTGTGTGTGTGTGTGTGTGTGTGTGTGTGTGTGTGTGTGTGTGTTGGACCAGAGGCTACAGAGTGAGTGATGGTTTCCTGCCTGCATGAAGCAAACTAACTTGGGAGTTGCAGCTACTGTATGGCAGGCCAAACACACACACATACAGTAGGTTTGTAATCGGTGCTCAGACAGTAACGGTGTTGAGAACGGAGGGCTGAGAATCCTGTAAGAGTCAGTTCCTGTCCAAACAAACTAAAGTATTTAGTGAGGAAAACTGAGACTTTTTAAAACCCACTCCTCTTTTGTACTCTAGAAAACAAAACGACAACCGTAGCCATTTGTTCCAGTTTGTCTTGATGGTTTTTGTTCTTGATCTTGAGCCTGTCATCGTTAAACTTTATCATGTGTGAAATGTTTAACAGCTGAGAGAAAATGGCAAATGTTTCAACGACAAACACAAGTTTTGGTAGAATCTGTCTAGGATGAGGACATTCTGTCTATGATGTCATGTGGAGCCACTCAAGAAACAGAAAAATCTGATTTTGTTTTCCTTTTTGTAAACCAGGGCAAAGGCAAATATTTAGAAAACAGTCAAATAATATTTCTAGAATAAAGTTAAAATTGTCAAGAAACAAATTGAACTAAAAATAAACCACAATAAAATTGTTGTCCAGTTTTAGTTTACAAAACCTCAAAAAGGGTTTAGTTTAGTTTTAGTTGTTTTAGTAGAAAAGTATCACTTTTAACAAATGAATTTAGATCAATAAATATTTTAAAGGTGACTTTCTGCCTGACCAAAACTCCCTGCATGTGATGAATCTTTGGTTCAAATCATCACATCAGGGCTCTTCAGGGAGGGGAGACAAAGGACAGGAATGGACCAATCAGAGGACACTGTTCGTCAACCACAGGCCCCGCCTCCACAGTCTCAAAGTCTTCAGTCGAGTGAAGGCTGAGCAGCTGAGCGTGCACTGTGAGTAAAAACGGGACCAACACAAAGCAGTGAAACACTCAGGGATTCAAATCAGATCTGTTTATTTAGTCCTCAGTAACAGGAAGAGGGACTGCTCGTAAATAAAACACTGAACTTTCACTAAAACAAATACCACCCCGTCCAAAGGGGAGAAACTACTAAAAATCACTCTTTAAACTAAAAGAACGGGACTACTACTAGTCAACTAAGAACTACGACAAGAGGAAGTGAACTACTAAGGTGAAGTCTGGGGAGGTTAGGCTAGGAGTTTACATAAACAACACAAAGCACTGAGTGGAGTCCTAACCAGTGGCTCGGTTGTTAGCACTGTTGCCTCGCAGCAAGAAGGTCACAGGTTTGAATCCCGGCTGTGTCCTTTCTGTGGAGTTAGCATGTTCTCCCCGTGCATGCGTGGGTTTCCTCTGGGTTCTCCGGTTTCCCCCACAGATCACAACATGCCTGATAGGTTGATTGTTACTTGTGTGTACGTCGCAAAGCATCTAATAAATGAATAAAGATAAAAATACTAAACTGTCTAGCTACCAAAAACCGCCGTAGGCTCTCTACACGCGTCTCTCGACACACCCAGAGCCAGTCTGCGCCCCTGAACGACTGGCCGGAGCGTCTTTTAAGCTGTCCTGATGGAGGATCGACCCCAGAGCTGCTCTCTGGCGTGCTCTCTCCATGGTGCTGAAGGCAGAGGACAGAGCGGGAGGAGAAGGGAGGCAGAGCACCGGCGCTGTCCGAGGTGCTGATGGCTGGGAGCGTGACGGGGTCCGTAACACATTGAGAGAGTTGAGCGTGCGCTAGTCAGCGCTCTTAGCCCATAGTTGCACACACAAATAAGAAAAACGTTATTGCAATGTATATTTTCACTCAGAAGTCATAACTTCCTCTCTCATATTGCGCTTACTCCTTGTTTGATGTGCATGCACGTTTGCAAAGTTTGAAATTAATACATTTTTCTTTCTGATGAAAAAGTGTTGAAAGTTTGTCCATGTTATTGTTTCCAACCACCAAGACCCTTTGGTGATGCTGCCGCTGTTATACCGATTGGATACTAGTCACACACTAGTGACTGCACTAGACTAGTGCAGGTGTGTTATTCAGAATGTGCGCTACATGCCAGGAGTAGGGTGTGACACAAAGAGGACCGGATGCAGCAGCATGGCTGATACTTTTACTTTAGGTGGACAGAATAGAGACAATCGGCAGAAATGTTGTGCATTTCAAACGTCTGACAGAGAACACTAACATTACCGTCTCGTCAGTGAAAACACACACCTCGTTGTGTTTCAGTCATCAAAGAGCCTCGTCACCGTCTCGTTATCGTCCCGAAAAAAAGAAATAATTGTATCATCGTTGAAGAAAACAACAGTGTATGAAATGAACATGTTTATTGTTCCAGTCAGGCCAAATAAGCTGAAACGTCCCAGAATGACTCATTTTACTGTCAAATAATGATGGTTTGTAGATTATTGGGGAGTGAGATGCCTTCATGTATAATCTGACAAACAACCAGTGATTTCTTCAGACATGTGAAAGCTGTGATTTTAAAATGATAAAACATCTTGCTGTCTCTGTTGTTTGTTTGTTTGTTTGATGATTTTCTCTCTCTAGTCTCTGATTCTGCCTCCGCTCTGGTCGTCTCATTAAAACCTCTTTTAGTTTGTCAGCCTGATGCTCTTTTTTCTTTTCTGGTTTGTATATTCTTTAATTTTCTCATCTACCTTTTGCTGTCATCCTCGCTCTTCCTCGCCCTTCGCCCACTCTCCATCCCCGTTCGCTGTCTGAGGTTCATTCAATGGATGGAAGCAAAAATAGAGACGGGTTGAGAAACTGAGACGGAACAGAAACCGACTCCCCCCTTCCTGTCGTTCTCTCTGACACGTCTTTGATTTGCTTTATTGTTCAAAGCCTTGTCTGAGTTCAGACCCTGATTTCTCTGTACCGCTACATGACAGGACAAAAGGAGAGCCGTGGACGGATAGACAGACAGAGAAAGAGGAGGTACGGATGCAGACATGAGGAGGAGGAGGGAGAGACAGACGAGGAAGTTGAGATGTGAGAATCACTTCACGTCTTTGTGAAACCCTTCTGACCTTTCTCTGTTTTCATTGATCACTTTTAAACACATAAAACCAACAACAAAATGAACCAGAAAGCAATAAACAATTATGTTTTATTGATATCATGAAAAACGGGATCATGAACTCCAGGGATTCTAATTACATTTGTTCCAGTGATCCATGGAAAACACAAGCATGTGGCCCAAACTCCTCGATGTTCTGATCCAATCATTTCTCTTTGTGTATCTCTCTTTAACTCATTTTTTATTTTAGCAGCCTGATCAAAGCCTTTATACTGTATGTAAATATGACAAACAAACAACAAATCAGCAAAGTAGTAAATAAAACAATGCTCTAGTCCAGGAGTCAGCATCCTCTACGGCTATAGAGCTGTTTGAACCTTCGTACATCTAGAATAAAACTCTCATGGAGACACAAAACTGACCTGGCCCCATTCTGTGATGTGTTCTTATTTTTACTGTTGGCTACAGAAAAATACATATATGTTTATGCAGTTAGAGATAAATAAACTATTAGGTTTTATTGTAGTACCTTAAAAAAACATGTAAAAACGACATCAAATTGTAATGACTTTAAGCAGGTTTATCATATGTTTGCCTTCTTTATAATAATCGTATAGTACTACATCATGTTTGATGTGTTACAGTTTAGTGTAGCGTATTATAACCTGTTCTTATTGTTATGATACCACGCACTTCTGCAAGATTATTAGTTTAGTTTTGTAGGTTTTACTCTGAGCTATGCTAAGATACCCTCGCTAATCTAACGGTTATGCAGGGAAATTCTTAGATTCTGGATATTCAAAGTGAGTAATTACGTACCTTATACCTGAAAGATATAAACCGGAGGCAGACTTAGACTACACTTCTTTTATTAGGCAAACAAATTGAACGAATAAACAGAGATATGAGGTAGGAAGTTGCATCTTAGGGAGTTTCTTCTGATGGCATTAAGCTGAGAGTTAATGACGAGAGCCTGTGATATATATATATATAGATAGATAGATATAGATATAGATATAGATATATATATATAGATATAGATAGATATAGATATATGAGGGGAGTTTGGAGACTAAGTTAACGGGAGTGTTACTTTTCAAGAGAAGCCTCGGTTACCAGAAGGTGGTGTACCTGCTGAGACCGCTCCGTGGATCAATTCGGCGTGGTAGAGGAGGGTCGTCTCTGGGTAGGTTTGCCCTGACGTCCCTCGGATTCCCCGAGGTGGCCGGTGAAGCCGCCCCAAGGCACGGAAGCGTCCGAGAGTCGGTCAGCAGTTCCATATCTGGCTGGGAGAGGAGGCTCGGAGTTTCTTCCCCATGGCAGGTGGAACGAAACAGACGGATGATGTCTAGCTTCAATGCCGGGGAGATACCATCGACCTTAAACGGGCTTGACCTGCAGGGAAGGTCGGCACCTGAGCGTACCGTGTAGCTGAGAAACGGTGCGCTTCTCGTCTCGTTGCTGGCAGAACGAGAACTGAGGACGTCCGGCCTGGAAGTCTAACATGGAATCTTTTTGACGCGTGGACCAATAGGATACAAGCTTATTAAGTCACATGGCTCTCAGCTTTAAAGATCCAAGGCTTAAACCCTGAATGGATTATTAATATGATTTAACCTTTTAGCAAAAGTAGAAACATGAAATAATACTGATGCAAGATCAACATTCATTAATACTGGAAGAAAATGCATTAATCATATTAAGACATTTCTGGACAGTGGACTAAAGGTAGTGTCCTTTAGAAGGAGACATCAAAGAGTCTTTAAGTTTAATTATTAACTAAAGAAAGTCTTCTGGGTCTTCCGACACGACTGGGTCCTGGGGAAATGTTGATTCAGGTTACAACATAATAAAAGAGTAATTTTAATCCAAGTTATTGGGAAAAAGATGGGTTATTGTAGTGATGATCACAAAGGTCAAAGTTCAGAGGATATAGCGTATTTGTTGAGGCTACATTAGGTAATTACAGTAAATGTGCAAAACTATCTTCTGCTTTCTCATGAATTTTACAAACATCTGTAAACATTTTAGGTTTCCTGGTGGATTTTGAGTGAAACTGGTTTTAATGTCCAAATGCTGCATAAAGAAAGGAAAACAGGAAGTGAGCTAACAAACTGGCTCAGCAGTAAAACTTATTGTGGAAACATTTTAGGGGAAATTTGAGTTGTTTTTCTTTTTGTATTTAAATATGATTTTTGATATGGAAAGCTCATGTATTTGTTACAGACATTTAAAGGATGACTTACCATTTAATAAGTTAAACATAAATACTCTGGGTTATGAGGATCCTAAAATCAAGTCTCAGCCTTGATGGGTCTCATGTAGCAGCGATGGAGATTTTTCTGAGCAGACTGAGTGTTGTTTAGTTCATCCAGATGAATCATTTACCTGAACGAACTGAAATCCATGGATGGGAACGAGCACGATGCTGCTGCACCTGTTTTGTGTTGATGCAGTTCAGGGATTGACTTTAAGATGCATCAGTGAATTCCGTCTTTGCACCAAAGCTGTTTTGTTTCTTCGGGCAATAAAAACTGAAACAGTGCTCATGTTTGAAGAATTCACCTACAGTTCAACTCTCCTGCTGAGGTACAACTCTTCTTCTGGTTCTTGCTTTTTAGTTGTATTGTTTTCTCACTAGTGACACCTACTGTTAAGGAGGAAAACTGCTGCTAAAAAGTTTAAATCATCAAGTTTTTCACAATGATCATATAGAACAAATCACTGCCTTCTTGTTGTTTTTTATAGTATTTAAAATACATTTCTGTCGCTCTCTGCTGAGTTAGTAAAAAGTGAAATGTAGCATTAGCGCTGTTTTTGTGCAGTTTAATTGAGTCTAGCTTTATGAAAGATTGTTCATTTATAAAATACCTGTTTATATAGTTTTGCATAAATCAAATCAATATGAAACCCCTTTGCATTGGTTTTAGCTGCTTTTCAATCTTTAATAAATCAGATTTTTCAGAGTGCATAAATATCCTTTCATCACAGAGGCACAAAGAAAAACCTACATTACCCCAAACATTACTATAGTCTATTGATGTGTTTAGTTCTCAGATTCTTAAAGTTTTTATTCTGTAGTAATTATTTAAAGCAGTTAAACTGGTCCTTCTGAAACCACTAAACCAACTCCTGAATGGATGTCCTGCATCATCATCATCATCATCATCATCATCATCATCATGCAAAACTGCTTGTTTTGGTTGTAAATCTGAAGCTAATAGAACATATTGTACAAACTGCAGACAGGAAATGACCTTACTGCAGGTCGTTTGATAGGCTGAGTGAGTTGTGACACTTACATCCTTTAAATCTGTTGTTCTTGTTGTGGTTGCAGAGATGAACCATTTTACTCAGCTTGGTTGTTCCTGAGTCCATGCAGAGATTTATGGCTGCAGACTGAGTGGTGGTCTTTTTTTAGATTCTGGAAATTGCAACCATTACATACAAATGACATAACGAATCAAATCATTTCTATTAAAATGGCTGACTTTTCTCGACTGAAGCAGCTCGGCTCTGCTTCGCAGTGGTTGCATCTTTGTTCCTTCCCAGTGAAGAGAATCCTCGTGGGGTTTCTCCTGTCATGGCACAGATACCCACTCATGTGTGCTGTCAGTCTGTAAAGTTTCTTTAAAGAGATTTAGCTTCATAACAACGTGAAACAGAGGAAGAAGAGAGGTGGCTAACTAGATCCCAGCCTCCCACAGCAGATCACAGGGAGACCAGTTTCATCCTGGTTCGTCTTCTAGCTGAAAACTGAAAACATGTCATGGTTTCTTTAATGGCTCGTTTCATTTAACCGTTTTAGATCAAGTTGGGGCATTAAAATGTGAGAAATGTTTTTTTAATTAAGCATCTCATTTTTTAAATAGTTTTTTTTATTATTTAAGTTATAGCATGTTTTAATAAGATAAATGGATTATCACGTGTTCTACGAAGTGGTTGACCTGCCAGCTAAAGGGTTTAGGTGTCAAGCTTTAATAACTAAAATATTTAAATATGTAGTGATTAAATAAGGAGGACAGGAAACACAGAGCAGGTTTGGACATTCTTCCAGAGGCGTTTAGAGCTGCTGTTTCTATCAAACAAAGCTACACAGAGCAGACAGGTTATTTTTATTCAGACACCTCCTTTAACCCTATCTGGGTCAGCATCACCTGTAAGGTAGGTTTTGACCTGTCAGCTGTATTTACAGGTCAAATAAGACTTAAAATGGACCTAAAGAGTTCTGAACATCTGGTTTTTGCTCCAGGATTTTCAACCTGTTTCTTCAGCAAAAAGAAAAGTTGGTTTAGTAGAAAATAGTCCCATCGTTTATCTAATTTACTTTCAACTCCTTCAAAACACCTGTAAAATACACATTCAGATGTTCATAGAAGAAACCAGTCACCAGTTTTAATGGTTACAGTAAATTTTTCCTATGGTTAGTTTTATCGCTTTCCTCGCCTCGCTTTCCTCCACTTACCCGGGTCCAGGTCACAGGGCAGCATCCCAAGTAGACTGTCGTTCCCAGGCCAGCCTGGAGATACTTCCTCCAGCAAGACCTGGGTCGACCCGGGTCCTCCTGCCAGCGGGACACACTCAGGATCCTGACCAGATGAACCTCCTCAACTGGCTCCTCTTTATGTGGAGGAGCAGTGGTTCTTCTCCCAGTCCCTCCAGCATGTCCGAGCTCCTCACCCTAGCTCTAAGGCTGAGCCCGGCCATCCTGCAGAGAAAACTCATTTCAGCTGCTTGTATCTGTGATCTCGTTCTTGACCATAGGTGAGGATCGACCAGTAGATCGACCAGTGAGAGCCTTGTTTTCTGGCTCAGCTCCCTCTTCACCCCAACAGACCAGTTCAGCATCCATCACTGCAGACGTTACCCCAGTCCGCCTGTGGATCTCCCTCCTTCCCTCATAGAACAAGACCCTAAGATACTTAAACTCCTCCACTTAAGGTAGTACATCTCTCCAACCCAGAGTCGGTATTACTAATGTAAAATTAATTTACTATTAAAACCATACTGAGTGACATTTGGAGGTCAATGAAATCTGGTTCAGTCTGGTTTCTGCTCTTATCATGATAAATGACCTCATGCTAGGTGCATCGTGTTTTCATCCTACAGGTGAATTATTGTGACTGGATGCAGCTGGGGCTGAACTCAGAGTTTATGACTACCACTACTAATAAAGAACAAACAAATAATAATAATAACAATAATATTATATTTAGAAAAAATAACAATGCTGTTGGCTCTGCAGTTTGCACAATCAATTTTCATTGCAGTTTAAAAATGACAATAATATTTATATCTTTGATTGATTTCCTCTCAAAAATCATGTAATTTTTAAAGTTTCACTTCATCCTTAGTTCACAGAAGGTCAACGAAACATACTGGAGGTTCTGCAAAGTGAAGCTAAAATGTTTCCTCAGAAGTAGAAGTAAGTGCATCAGCTGTTGCACCCAGTCGGAGGCAGACGGTAGTGAAAGCGTAAAGCATGAATATGTAAGCAGCACCAGGGTGAAGCATCTCTCCCAGCAGCTCCAGCCTCATGTTTTTCAAACACTCAGAAAACTCTGGAAAACACGAGTCTGTTCGCTCCGCCGGGAGATCGCCGCAGCTCTAACAAGGAACCGGAGGAGCACAGGCAGTTGTTAAAATAATCTGTTTTTTTTTCTTTAAAAAACATCTTCCCATTTCTGTTTTCCAGCCTCACTTCCAGAAACCAGCTCTCACCTGCTGCTCGTTTCTGAACTCCA
>SSNR01000440.1:5317-115708 GCA_006937965.1 Callopanchax toddi | reverse complement strand
CATCCTGCAGAGAAAACTCATTTCAGCTGCTTGTATCTGTGATCTCGTTCTTGACCATAGGTGAGGATCGACCAGTAGATCGACCAGTGAGAGCCTTGTTTTCTGGCTCAGCTCCCTCTTCACCCCAACAGACCAGTTCAGCATCCATCACTGCAGACGTTACCCCAGTCCGCCTGTGGATCTCCCTCCTTCCCTCATAGAACAAGACCCTAAGATACTTAAACTCCTCCACTTAAGGTAGTACATCTCTCCAACCCAGAGTCGGTATTACTAATGTAAAATTAATTTACTATTAAAACCATACTGAGTGACATTTGGAGGTCAATGAAATCTGGTTCAGTCTGGTTTCTGCTCTTATCATGATAAATGACCTCATGCTAGGTGCATCGTGTTTTCATCCTACAGGTGAATTATTGTGACTGGATGCAGCTGGGGCTGAACTCAGAGTTTATGACTACCACTACTAATAAAGAACAAACAAATAATAATAATAACAATAATATTATATTTAGAAAAAATAACAATGCTGTTGGCTCTGCAGTTTGCACAATCAATTTTCATTGCAGTTTAAAAATGACAATAATATTTATATCTTTGATTGATTTCCTCTCAAAAATCATGTAATTTTTAAAGTTTCACTTCATCCTTAGTTCACAGAAGGTCAACGAAACATACTGGAGGTTCTGCAAAGTGAAGCTAAAATGTTTCCTCAGAAGTAGAAGTAAGTGCATCAGCTGTTGCACCCAGTCGGAGGCAGACGGTAGTGAAAGCGTAAAGCATGAATATGTAAGCAGCACCAGGGTGAAGCATCTCTCCCAGCAGCTCCAGCCTCATGTTTTTCAAACACTCAGAAAACTCTGGAAAACACGAGTCTGTTCGCTCCGCCGGGAGATCGCCGCAGCTCTAACAAGGAACCGGAGGAGCACAGGCAGTTGTTAAAATAATCTGTTTTTTTTTCTTTAAAAAACATCTTCCCATTTCTGTTTTCCAGCCTCACTTCCAGAAACCAGCTCTCACCTGCTGCTCGTTTCTGAACTCCATATGTAGCGTCTGTGTTTTTATTTCTGGCTTGAATCCTATCCTGTTAGAGACCATATTTAGCCCCCCCGATGGCACCGTTCCCCCCACCGTGTAGGTGTTAAAGTTAGCGCGTTAGTCCTATAAATTCTCGCCAGGATTTGCCGCATGTGTGACAACTTCGCCTCCTCCTCCCCTAAATTTAGTGCTCGGATGGCAGACTTTCAAAACGAAACAGACTCAAAAACACATCATGGTGGGAGGGATGTTTTAATAGCGTTTTAAAATGTATTTTAGGTGATCATTATTTAAATAAATTCAAGTTGTGATAATTTCTTGGAAGGAGAGTGGAGGTGGCGTCTGCTGGGGAATTCTACTTAAACGATGGATCAGAGTCTGAGGTTAAATCTGTTTATTTGGCCCAGTTTCACACAGATGAGAGGGAATTTTAACGCCGACCAGATTGAGAAATGTTGTAGATTTCTGATATTAGAGCGAATATCTGATGGCTGATAAGTCAACCATCTGCTTCTTCATTTTGTCTACAAACTTGGCTTCTAGCGACACACAAACAGGAGCTCACAGTATTTAGTCTTTTAAAGGACCTGAAGTATCTTAGCCAACCGGCTCTTTCAACAGGAAAGCTGTTGTGTATTTTATGCAACTGAACAATAAATAAGCCGAAGACAGAAGAACAAAAGCTCTCATTGCTCAGTAATTTGCTGGGCGGTGTCGTCGTCTACCTCTCAGTTTGTAGCAGTTAGCAGTCAGCGCTGCGCCTCAGCGTGTAGCCGGGACAGAAACACAGATTGTGTCTCGAATTAAATTGATTTTCTGTGGAAACAACTTTATGTTTAAGTGACAGCGGGGCTGTGTGTCGGGTCGGATCGTACAAGCAGCAAAGCGTACTTTGCTTTAGACATGGTGGGAATGAAACCCATCTTAAACAATCTGCCTGAAAATATTCAATCCAGTCACTTGTTTTAAACATGAACGACTAAAATGGTCTGTTTTAGGATATTAAACATAGTCTGACTGTTCAGGGAGTTCACAGCAGGGTGAAGATCCATGGGAGGCAAATGAGAAACCACAGAAATGTGACCATGAATCAGAAAAACGCCACATGAATCTTAAAGTCGCCTCGTTTTAACTGCTCTGCACGTCCAGCTAACTTAAAAGAATATTATTGATCAGAAGCACTGATTCTTTTAGAGATTTATTTCTAATTTCTAACATGATAAAAGGCTGATGTTTAAATCCACATTTGGAGGAACTGCTGAGGATTTTCAGGTTGAAATAGGAGGACGGTCTCAGAGCAGACGTCACTAAGTCGTTCCTACAGCCTTTAATTGGCCTCTAGAGCCGTCTCGCTCGTTCTTATTAAGGTCACATTTATTCATGTATGTCATTTGAAGAGAAAAACACAAGAAGTGACCAGCGTGATTTACAGAAAAGTAAATTCCCAATGGAGGCTTTTAGGTCACTACTGTACATACTGGGCTGTTATGGTTGGAGACTAATCCTAATCAGCGTTTGCTAAGAAGTTTCTAAAATGTTTGCAAAGATTCTCACCAACGTTTTAGGGCCCCGCTCTCGTGCTGTTGGTGTTTTGAACATCTCACCTCTCTTTCCTCTGCTTATCCGGGTCACAGGGGCGGCATCCCCAGTAGGGCGTCCCAGATCGTCTTCTCCTCGGACAAGTCCACCAGCTCAGGTGTTACCTGGACAACCTGGAGATGAACTTCCTCCAGGTTGTCCTGGGTCGGCTCCTGCTGGCGGGAATGCCTCAACCAGCTCAACTAGCTCCTCTTGATGTGAAGGAGGAGCGGCTCTACTCCGAGTCCCTCCCTGATGTCTGAGCTCCTCACCCTATCCCTAAGGCTGAGCCCGGACATCCTGCAGAGGAAACTCATTTCAGCTGCTTGTATCCAAGATCTCGTTCTTTTAGTCATTACCCAAAGCTCATGACCAGGTGAGGATTGGGACGTAGATCGACCAGTAAATCAAGAGCCTTGCTATCACCACGACAGACCAGTTCAACGTCCATCACTGAGACGCTGCTCCAATCCACCTGTCAATCTCTCTCCTTCCCTCACTGGTGAACAAGACCCTGAGATACTTAAACTTCTCCACTTGAGGTAGGACTTCTACCCCGACCCAAACCACCCTTTTCCGGTTAACGTTTCTGAAAATTCTGACAAATGTTCTCACAGCATAGTCACACAGTCACCTGGAATGCATCCACATTTAAATTCTCTGTGAAAAAATATCAATAATCTTTATTAGGGGTTGATGACTAATTAGAGACAAAAAGAACAGAATCTAACAGTCCAGGTGTGAGAAGTTTGCAGAAAAAGAAATCAGGATTGTAGCATTATCAAATATGCTATAACCTCTGAACTCTGACCCCTGTAACCATCACAAACAATAATCCATCTTGTTCCCAATAACTTGGATAATAATGACTTTTTATTATGTTTTAACCTGAATCAACATTCTTCCAAGGGTTCGGTCGTGTCGGAAGACCCCACCGGACCCTCTTTATTTATAAGAATAAACTTAAAGACTTTTAGTGTCTCTTCCTACGATGACACTTAAACTGTTCAGAAATGTCTTTAAAACTTGCTAGATCTCTACAGAAGTACGTGTTAATATAAACCATAAAAATAGAGTTTATAATGCTACAGGATAAACAGCGAAGAAGATGATTTATGTTCTGAATGGGCTCAAATGGACGTCTTTGGTTCCTTGAAGACGTTTCTCTTCTCATCCTGTAGCTTTGTCAGTTCTAACTGGAATATGGGAGAGTCAAGCTGATAAAGTGTAGCTGCTAAACCAGCTGAGGCTACCTGTGAATCTCCCCCACCCCGAGAGGCTCCACACACACTACGACATCAACGACTTCTCGGGGTGATCCGAGGCCACATTTGATATTTGTTCCATTAGCCAGTTTGTTTTATTTCAGTCAGACTGAGTGTTTGATTGGACGGAGAAGTTGTGAGTCAGCTGGAGGTCTGCTGATGTGATGAAGTCAGATGGAGCTTTTGTGTTGCGTTCACTGTCCCTCAGACAGCTGATTTCTACATTTTAATTGTTTTTCTCTTTATTTTTTTCACTTGACGAGGCATCAAGGCCAATTTTGATTGGTTGCTAAATCTGTGCCAAGTAATTAAAAAAGTTGAAGACAGCTCAAAAACTAAATCCACCTGAAAAAAAATCAACCACTAGTTTATTTATAATTTCCCCCCCCAGTGCTGTGAATAACTTTGTAATGTTATAAAAAGTATAAATAACTGGAGATTTGCTCAGTTCCTGCTCTGTTTTTTATGTCCTCTGTTTCCGTTTGCTGACTTCTTAAAGCTCTCAAAGCTTTTCAGGGATTTAACCTGCTTCAATTAAAACTGTCGAATCTGCAGAAACTATTCATTTAAACTATTCATTCATTGGAGTCATTGACTCGGAAATTTTCCTAATGGAATTTTCCAGTAACACAAGAAATGAGGCATTATCAACTGTCCCTCGCTCTCCTCCCTTTTCTCTCCTTTAGGAGAATAAAAAGCCCCCTGCTCCCTCATTCACCAGCGACGTGCGCGTTAGTGTGTCTGATTATATAAATATGTAAATGGCTTTTTGTCTGACCAACCAAAACTAGGCCATCATCTCCTCTGTGAACACCTGAATAAAAGTGAGAGATAGTGGAAGGAGAAAGAGAGGCCAGAGGTGAAAAGCTTAAACAATATCTCACTCCAGCAGGTTTGCTGCTTCTTTCCTTGGATTAAACCCGACACTGATCCACATTTTACTGCCCGGTTGGTAAAATAGACCCAACGTCCTTCTTGCAAAACGTTTATTCATTAGAAAAACACTCGATTTCTTCCAGAGTTGGTTTTTTTTTTTTTTGGTAATAAAGAGCAGCTCTTCAGCGCGATGCATTTGCATAACGAAATCCAACTTTTCCAATTTCCTCTGTGAAGTTTGTCACTGCAGAACTGTTTGTAAAAGCACACAGGAACACTTGACGGGTTCTTTTAGCTTACTGGGTTCCGTCCAAGTTAGAAATGTTGTGTGTCGAGTGGAAGCTCATGAATAAGTGATTTCCTCCGTGTGAAGTTTCAAAGTCAAATATTCAAAGAGTCACGTTTGCAGCCGAGTTCTGAGTCCAAACTTTGCAGAAAGATCAGCAAGTTGGGTTACGGAAACATGTTGAGGTTTTTATTTGAATCTCAGTGAAAATTAGTGACAATTTAAGGAGGAATTCACCGACGGAACCTCAAAGTTATGGAGTTTCATGTTTTAATATGGCAGTCTTTATTCAGAGAGACATTTTGTTACTTTAGAAGAAAACAGGAGGTCAGTTTTGAGTTTTTAAAGTTGAGCTGAAACTTTGGGACAGGAATGAGTTCAAAGTCAGAGGCTGCAGCAGAGAAAAGCTTTGATTTGATGGAAGAGACTCCGATCAAAGTGACCTTTCAGAATAAATTCTAGTTTATCTAAAACAGGATGTTTTATGGTTCCAGTTTAATGATACAGGGAGACTTGTCAGACTTATTACATGTATTGATTGTTTCATGTTATGTTTATTATAAAAGTTATTTTCTCAGATGATAATATTGTCAACTTTTTCATTTTGAATTCATAAATACTCAAAACCAAAATTTGTTTTATTTGATGTGAAAGAGTTCCTCTAATGTGAGGAAATAAAGCCTTCACATGAGAAACAGGAGGCTCAGGTCTGTAAATCCTGTAAACGTTGAATCTGGTTAAAGAGCTTTGAGAAACAGTATCATTATAAAACAACAGAGAGGTTAAAAAGAACTACACAAACAAAACTAAACCTAAAAGTTTCTCTCAGGCCGTTCTGAAATGATGAAAGCTCATTTTACCATAAAGCGTGACCAAAGTCTGAGTTCATCCTGTTGAATTGGTTTCAAACTGTTGGTAAAACATTAGAAGTCTGGAAGTGTGAAGGTTCTTTATAATAAGAGAATCCAGCATTTTCTCTGCTTTCATCTAAAATATGTCTAAATGGTGAACTGAAGGGGAGTGGAGCTAAATTATTCTCAGACATCATGAATCCAGCCGTAGATGAAGAGGCGTGCATATTTAAAAGTTACAGTCGGTGGATGAAGAGAGAAAAGTCTCAGGCAGGTGTTGTGCTTTAGATATAATTACTGCTGCAGAACCGCTGAGTCAGGATATGGTCGAGGTGTGTTTTTGTGAGCTATTATGTCACAATTTAACAGAAATAATGCAGCAAAGTTAATATTCAGTCTGTGACTTTTTGGGAACGAGTGATGACAGCTGGACTAGACGGAGGACGGGTCAGGAGAGGGCAGAGCGAGAAAATCCTGCACAAAAAAAAACGAGAAGAAAAAGGCTGAGAGGCAGAACAAGTGAAGGACAATGTGTTGGAGGTGTTAATCAGAGGCTGCAGGTGTGTGTGTGTGTGTGTGTGTGTGTGTGTGTGTGTGTGTGTGTGTGTGTGTGTGTGTGTGAGCCTGTCTGACAGTATCTCAGGGCTACATCAGTGGCCATTAGTATTTTTCAGCACGAACACACACTTTGACAGGTCGGCTGCCCCTGCCTGCAGAGAGGAACTCAGTGTGTGTGTGTGTGTGGTTTGACCTCTCCTTTCATCTGTTTATCTCACCTTCAGCTGAACTTTGATGATCCAATCTGCAGACGTACCAACACCGGCCGCCCCTCAGACAGATCAGCTCATCACGTTTGAAGGATTTTCACAAAAAGCACTCGCTCCACTCGTCTTTTCTCACCTGTTTTTCTTCTCTCTTCTCTCCTTTCTTTACAGCCAGCTCCCATTTTACCTGCTGCACACATTGTCCTCTATTTTTGCTTCCTAATTTAATTTTCACCTCCTGTTTTTTTGCTTTAATTGGCCAAAGAAACAAACTGTTGTTGATCAGCCAAAGCTAAAAAACTACTAAAACTCCTACAGTATTTCTGAGTTTTATAAAAGTTATGCTAACATCAGTGAGTAAGATGTATGAAAACTACAGCAACAAAGTGACATGGTTAGTGAGATTTTAAGTCTGAAGATGCTGATTAATGTATAAACTGACCTAATTTAGTTTCTACTATAAATGAGTTCATGTAATGTAAAAGTAATCAGTTGATTTATTTCTAATAAACTTCCTCAGACTTTTAGTTGTTATTAATCTCTGATTCTTAGTGAATTTTAATTAGATTTTTCTGAACTGATTTTTAAATTTTGGTTAATATTTCTGGTGAAATTTGCTCACAGCTATGCTCTTATCTTTATTAATATATACAAACATTTAGTTTACTTTCACTAAATGATGGTTTGTGTCACTTTGTTGGAAACCTTTTACAGTGCAGCTTTGACTCTTTGAGATGATAAATTATCAGTGGATTGGAAGCAGCTTTTATAAATGAGGCTGTAGGAAGCAGCAGCTGAACCGAAGTCCTGATCTGAACTGAGCTCGTTGGGATTAGAGGGACAGCGTGAACAATAGTGGCTCAAAATGTCAAAAATAAAACATTTCAAAGACAAATATGATCATTATTATTATTATAAAGACGTATATGCAGTTTTGACATCACTGACTTGCACTTCTTCCCAGTTTAGCTTCATTATTCATCTCTTCTGGTCTGGACTAGCTCTGTCTGAACAGCAGTGTTCTGTTACTTTAAAAAAATATTTAGTTATAGTTACTCATTACTTGTTCCAGAAAGTAACTGAGTTAGATACAGAATTACTCTCTAATAAAAGGAACTAGTTACCAGGGGAAATCATTTTTGCGTTACTATTGTAGTTGTGGTAGATCAAAGGGTTTGGATTGTTCTGAGCAGTTTTCATGACTAAACACATTCTGGCTTTTTACCTCAGTGAGTTTGAAGTACTGTAGTGGTTTTAGCTCCACCTTGAAAACTTTTCATCCAAATGCTCCAGACTCGCCGTTTCTGCTGCTTCGTCGGCGTTGTGTGTGTGTGTGTGTGTGTGTGTGTGTGTGTGTGTGTGTGTGTGTGTGTGTGTGTGTGTGTGTGTGTGTGTGTGTGTGTGTGTGTGTGTGTGTGTGTGTGTGTGTGTGTGTGTGTGTGTGGGACAGATGCAGGAGTGACAGAGACCAGGAAACAGCTCGGTTTGGTTGTTTTGGACTGTTTTTGGTGCAGCTAGCCAACAGCAGCTCTTAATGTTCTAATAAAGGACTGAACTACGGACTCATTATTGGAGAGAACGTTACATAAGTAACTCACTGCATTAACGCTCAACGTTCTTGTGATGGAAACGGTCATTCGTTAGATGACTCTGTACTGATAAGAGGATGGCGTTATTACAAACGGTGCTGAGCAGACCCTCCTTGGATCGGTTCCAGGTGGTTCAGAAAGTCTCTTCTAGTTTTCTGAGGAAGTCCTCCACGTACACCCGTCACCCCGCTACTCTACCAGCTTCACTGGCTGCCTGGAAATTCCAGAGTTCAATTCAGTAGTTTATGAAGTTCATCTCTGTAGTTTCTTTTCCTGTTTGTATTTTTATTGTCAGTATTTGTTGTGATCCTAAAGCACCTTGTGATTTGTAACCTATTTATAAATAAACATACTTATTATCACTTACTGCTCCAGTCGGAGGACTACTTCCTGTTTCTAGAGACGCTGAGTGATGTCACAGGGCGTGTAGATAAATAACTGACCACTTCAGAACAAGTAGAATCCACTTGAAGCGTGAGAGGACTGTAACACCCGATGAGGAACATCTAACTCGTCTTAGGGTTTCGTGTCTTTGAACGCGTCACATTCACCTGAGGTGAACTCACTGTGGCGTTTTATCTGACAGCTCAGATGTTTTAAATACAAACAGGTCAGAAATAAAGAGTGAGTCTCCAGCTGACCGTTAAGCAGCTGTTTCTACACGTGTAAAACAAGCTGGTAGGATCGATCTGCAAGGCTTCAATCTTTTGATTTGATGTGATCAGAACTGATCTGAGACCAGGCTGAGGTGGTGGTCTGTAAAGGACAGAGGATAACGCTCCTTTAGTCCTGATCTAATCTCTTTCTGTTCTCTCCATCATTATTCACTTTCATTAGATTTTTTTTTACCTTTACAGTATTTTAATCTACTTTCTTTCTCTTCTTGTATTTTACACTCACCTCTTCGCTCTGTTCTTCCTCAAACTGACTCTCCTCTGGTTGCATCTGATCTCTCTATCCATCCATCCTCCTCTTTAGTATCTTTCTCTCCTTCTCCTTTGTTCTTTGCCCTTCTGTTCATCCTATGTTTCCTCTCAAAGCTTTTTTTCCTTCTTTACTGACTTTCACTTCTTCCTCTGCCCCTTTCAGGTCGTCTATTGTTACCTTATATTTTATATTCTGTTCACTGTGTGTGTTTATGTGTGTGTGATCTTTGCTGCATCCGGAGGTGAACTCACACACACGCACGCACGCACGCACGCACACACACACACACACACACACACACACGCCTAAGTGCACAGTTTGGAAATCAGGAAGCATGTTCTTATCACCTCCACATCAGTCATCTGTCAGCACAACTTTTATCTGTACATCTCTGCTTGTCTGTCTGTCCGTCTCTCGGCCTGTCAGTCAACATGTCTCCCCACCTCGTTCGCCCTCTTTCACTTCCTCTCTGCAACACACACACACATACACACACACTCACTCAGAGAAGCAGCTCGTCTTTCTCCTTATCGTTCCTCTCTGGTAGAGCTGCTGAATAAATCAACTACAAGAAAAAATAGATGAAGACAAGGAGATAGGGGGATGGAGGATGCAGCGAAGGGCATGATGGGATATGATATGACAAATATATGTGCTGCTTATGTTTTTTATCCACATGCAGAGAAAGGAGCAGGCTGCAAACAGCAAGAGGAGAAGGAAATAAACAGATAAAACCTAAAACTGAGAAGACATTTTTTCATTGGTTTGTCAGTCTCTCTTCATTTTGATCTCACCTTTTCTTTATTTTTAAAAAAATAGTTTTTTTAAGCAGATCAAAAACACTCAACCTAAACCAGCTTTCACAGTTTTCAGGATTAAACCTTCTGTCGTTTTCAGCATGTTTTTATAGCATGGCTCAATTTGAAGCTTCCACCATTAAAAATATCTGTGCAACTTTTCTCAGAATAAAAGAAAAGATCGTCAAGGTCGACTGCTTTAGTGGAGCGTAGCGTTCACACACAGTCTGGTTCACGTTTAGAGAATAAAAAAGGATTCCTATTGGTCTGAGGGGAGGCTTTTACCTCCAGTGCAATCAACATTAAGTCAGTTTTTACCTTTAGGTGATTTTTGATATGGTGCTACTGGTTGTGTTGTTTACCTGTGCTTATGCATCTTTTCTCTTAGAAGATTAATGTCCTTGTTTCTGATCTATGACAAATAAATAAAGATAAATAAAATGTATTCATCCCCTTTGATGTTTCACCCTTTTATTCATAAATCAGTTATGAGCAACATAAGTTGGCTTCTTTGATTTAAAAACAAACAAAAAAAAACATTAATGTACAAGAGAAAACTGATTTCTACAAAATAATGATAATTACATAAAAATACATAACATAAAACAAGTGACTGACCTGCAAACTATCTGTTAGATAAGAAATAAGATCAGACCCTCCAGGAAGTTGTGGGGGTTTTTGTGATGGTTGCAGTATAAAATGACAAAATTGTGATATTTTTTTTTAGCAATTTTTTTTTTGTTTTAAGGTTTAATTTTGTTTATACGCACACACAGTTAACTTCTTTACACACACACACACACACACACACACACACACACACACATATGTGCTGTTTCACCATAACACAAAGACTACACGATGCTGTAATCTCCATGACAACAGCACTAACAGCCTGTCTCGGCGTCACTCAGAGGTTACAGTGACTCACTTTACTTTCACTTTCAGAGGTTCAGCAGAAAGAGCACTGACTGGATACAAACAACGTGTTTAAAAAATTAACAAAGTTCAGTAGAGTTCACGCTAGTTAATGCTTTCAAATTCTCTCACATAATATCAAACTGCTGTCACAGCACACAGTTCAGGACACAGATCAGTTCTTTTTAAATACATTGTCCAAATACGAACATTAAACAGAACTCGCCTTTCAGCACTCGTCTCAGACCCCCAGCCTCCCTCTGTGCTCCTCTCTTTTCAATCAATCTCCTGTTTTGCTGTCAAAAAGTTCTTGTCAAGCCACAGTTTTCATCTATAATCCACCAAGATGTTTGGTTCAGAACAGCTTACCACCAGTCTTGTGTAATACTTTGGGAAATTAACTGGCTCATATTTTAGACGTATATCTGATTGAAACTGACCGGCGTTTAGCGGCTCGGCTCAAAAACCAGAAGTACACCCAGCTCTAGGCAACAGGGATTGGTCCAAACTGATCCAAGCGGCAGTGATTGGTCAAGGTAGAAGGTGAAATACGGCAAACGCTAAGATGACTGGTCAGATTTGCAGAAAAGTTGCGGTGTTTGGTGAAAATTGCAAGGCCTCAACAAATTTGTGGTTTATGGTTGAATTTGCATTAATAGTTGCAACATCGCAAGTTCCTGGAGAGACTGCTGACACAGACTTTTGAAATTCTGCCGTTTACGACTCGAGAACAAAGACAAAATTCAAGAAACACAGACTCTCCGGCGCCATCTGATGACATTCTAATATTCAGCCTTAGAATTGTGCTTTTCTCTCTGGGAGAGAGGAAAGTCACTCCCCCATATGAGGAACGTCTTCTGTTCTCATCAAGAAAAACTGTGACGTTTCTCACTATCAACATCTGTGCTATAATGCGTTTCTTGTTTGAAGTTATTGTAGTAATATATAGTGGTACATATATTAATAAGGGGGTCGAATCAGATATCAAAGTGATGAAACACAATCTTAATGTTCATAAATTGATGTGATTGAACCTGAAGAAAGGTTCTGTTGATGTCCAGTGGACTTCCTCTGTAAACGCCCTGTACTTCTAGGGATCACAAGGTGCTTTACAGATAAAACTAAATTAAAATTAAAAAGCAAACAATATAACAACAATATAGTATAAAAGCAGATGAGATCAAGATGAACAATACAAATGTGCACAGAGCTTTTCTTTGCAGGATGAAGAGCAGGAACAAGAGACATGTAGGATAACTGATTCTTCAGAGTTCATGAGAAGCTAGTCTGAACAGGTGGGGTTTTAGCTGCTTTTTAAAAGAGTCCACTCAGTCAATGGATCTCAGACTCAGGGGGATAGGGTTCCAGAGCCTGGGGTCCACAGAGGAAAATGCTCTGTCACCTTTGGTTTTCAGCCTGGTGCGTCTCACAGCCAGGAGGCTCTGGTCTCCAGACCTCAGGGACCTGCAGGGGGCGTACGGCTGCAGAAGATGTAGGAGGGAGCTTGATCATGTAGGGTGAACCAGAACCAGGAGCTTACAATGAATTCTGGAGTTTATGGGCAGCCATAAAAGCCAAGTGCTTTTTTAAGTTCTAGGACTCCTTCACACTACATTCAGTCATTCACACACTCACACACACACCCATTCACACGCTGATGGCAGTGAGCTACATTGCAGCCACAGCATGAGGACGACAGTCAGAAGCTGGAGTCTTCTCACTCAAACAGTTCTTTGATAGACCTTTAAAAAAACATTAAGCTAGTTTAAAAAAAAAAGTTTTTCTTAAACTTCCTAAAACTCTTGCTGGTAAAAAGTGATTAAATTCCTCCTCTGATGATGACTCACGGAGCCATATCTGACTTAGGAGGTCTGGCTCAGACTCCAGGAGGTCTGAGAGCTCCAGATAGATCCTGTCAAAGCACTGAGGCTCACTGGCGTAGACCGCACAGACTGAGGATCATTTCCATGTGTGGAAGTATCATCACTCAGCCTCTGATGCACAAATCACAACCTGGCTGCACGCTTCTAAAGGCGATAACATTTACCAAGTCACTTCTTATAGAAAGTTCCAGAAATAAACTTATAATTTAACCCAAATAAATCATTATTAATGCTGATATTAATATGATGAACTTCAGACATTTCACCAATTAGGTTAAAAATCTATAAATCTAAGATCAATAAACATTGATTTCTAACTAATCTAGACATTAACTGGACCATTGCATGATGAATACATGATCTTGGATCAATAAATATTTTTGATTTCATGTCAAAACCTGAAAAAGAGGTTTAAAATTTTAAGCATTTAACTCAGAATTGTGGGTCCTAGTTAGTAAAACAGCAATAAAGGTTTGAATTACACTCCTCACTTAATCTAAGGGTCTTTTATGGCTTTTAAGGAAACATTAAAAAGAGAATAAAGTAAGAACAGTATCATGTAACCATGTATAAGAGGAGGAATGGGTATTTTTCTTGCTTCAGCTTTACTATGCTGTAATCTGGTGTAGAGTATTGTTTCCTCACTTAATCATTTTGCCTTCAAACTAAAGAAAAATCAAATGGTGAGTTAATGAGGTGCTGATGGTATTATTTCACAGCTGGGTTCCTTGTTTCGACCTGTTAATACAACAAATTAGAAGTTCAGCTGCTGTTCTTTCCTGCAGCTAATCTCAAGAGGAGCCTCGGTGTTTGGCTCAAGGGCACGTTGGTGACTCAGAGTTCAACTTCCATTAAATCACTCCTCTAATAATACCATTAACTGTTTATCTAGCAGTATTTGTCACTGAAAGATAACAGATGCCGTTTAAAGCAGAGATCCTTTCAGAAATGACACTAAATTGAATTCAAGTCAATCAGAAGCCAAACGGAACATTTTGAGCTGAAACTGTTCAGTTATTGAATGTGTTTTTATCTTGTTGCCTAATGAGAAGATCAGCTGTTCTCAGGAAAACTAACCAAAGTATTTTTGTGAAAGACTTCAAAGTTAAAGTTCTGATTCCTGCTGGAAAAACTTTTGTTTGAATTAGGGTTGCACCGATACCGATACCAGTATCGCCTCGATACCAATACCAGTATCGCCTCGATACCGATGTCAGTATCAGCTCGATAACAATACCAGTATCGCCTCGATACCGATACCAGTATTGCCTCGATACCGATGTCAGTATCAGCTCGATACCAATACCAGTATCGCCTCGATACCGATGTCAGTATCAGCTCGATACCGATACCAGTATCGCCTCGATACCGATACCAGTATCGCCTCGATACCGATGCCAGTATCGCCTAGATACCGATACCAGTATCGCCTCGATACCGATGTCAGTATCAGCTCGATAACAATACCAGTATCGCCTCGATACCGATGTCAGTATCAGCTCGATAACAATACCAGTATCGCCTCGATACCGATGTCAGTATCAGCTCGATAACAATACCAGTATCGCCTCAATACCGATACCAGTATTGCCTCGATACCGATGTCAGTATCAGCTCGATACCGATACCAGTATCACCTCGATACCGATGCCTGTATCGCCTCGATACCGATGCCTGTATCGCCTCGATACCGATGCCAGTATCGCCTCGATGCCGATGCCAGAATCGCATCGATACCGATGCCTGTATCGCCTCGATACCGATGCCAGTATCGCCTAGATACCGATACCAGTATCGCCTAGATACCGATACCAGTATCGCCTCGATACCGATGCCTGTATCGCCTCGATACCAATGCCAGTATTGCCTCGATGCCGATGCCAGTATCGCCTCGATACCGATGCCTGTATCGCCTCGATACCGATGCCAGTATCGCCTAGATACCGATACCAGTATCGCCTCGATACCGATGCCAGTATCGCCTCGATACCAATGCCAGTATCGCCTCGATTCGATATTGATACCATGTACTCGTATTTGTTAAAGTTAACTGATACCAATGCAGTTGCTTTGACTGCGGTCAGAAAGTGGCTTGTCAGTTTTGTTGTAGTTTCCTAGTTTGGTGGCTAGGGGGAGCTGTTGAGCTAAAGAGGGACAGTGCGGTTTGGAGTTGAAAACTGTGCAATAATTTCACTTAAAATTTTTATTTTTCACCTAAATATTTTAGTTATTTTATCTTTTTATCCAAGTCACACTCTTTTGCTGTAACAAGCATTGCTTTTTTTGTGTGCAGTAGACGTACCAGTATCAGCAAGTACTCAGATCCAAGTATCTGTATTGTACCGATTTGAAAGCAGTGGTATCGCTGCATCCCTAGTTTGATTTGAGATAAATCTAGACTTGCATTTATGTTTTTGAAAAGTCTGGTACTTTGCAGTCCATCATACAAGCATCAGAATGTGCACTGCTGATTGAAGGATCTGGAGAGACTTTCTCATTCTTAATGTTCTGTTTGGGTCTAATTATTGATTCCAGCACAGCCGGCGTCTCTAAATTTGGGGAAATAAGAGTTTTGTGAGATGATTAGGGTGGATTGCCAACTCTGAGTCAGGAGAGAGAGGTCCTACCCCAAGTGGAGGAGTTTAAGTATCTCGGGGTCTTGTCTCCGAGTGAGGGAAGGAGGGAGATCGACAGACGGAGTGATGGACGCTGAACAGTGAAGAAGGAGCTGAGCCAGAAAGCACGGCCCTCGTTTTACTGGTTGATCTACGTCCCAATCCTCACCTGGTCATGAGCTTTGGGTAATGACCGAGGTCACGGATACAAGCGGCTGAAATGAGTTTCCTCTGCAGGATAAGCGGCTCAGCCTTAGAGACAGGGTGAGGAGCTCAAACATCCAGGAGGGACTCATAGAACCACTGCTCCTCCATTCAGAGGAGCTATCAGCAGAATCTGTGCATTTTCACAAATATAAATAATAGATCAATATTTTTGTTGTATCAGAAATTGCTGGATTGGTTTATAAAATACATCGTAGTGGTTTGTTCATCACATTGTGTTTTAGGTCCTAACACACATTAAATGAGGCTAATGAGACAAGTCTTTATGTTGTTTCTGATGCAATTGTCTCAGAACTTCCATTTAAAATAAATACCTTTGGACAGAAATGGATCAGATGGGTGTGTTGTGAGTTTTGCCGATCTGTGAGAAAGGTGAGCTTTTTAAAGAAACATGAATCCATGAGAGCGAGCCGACGGCTTCTGTTAGAAAATGTCACCAATCCATCAATCTGATAGGTAAAGGCCACTCGTCTCATTATACTGTGTGTGTGTGTCTGTGTGTGTGTGTGTGTGTGTGTGTGTGTGTGTGTGTGTGTGTGTGTGTGTGTGTGTGTGTGTGTGTGTCTGTGTGTGTGTTGCTGACCCAGCGAACGTGTGTCCTGAACACACAGACACACACACACAGTGGTGTATTGTAATGAGCATCTTGGGGATAATTTATAATTCATTTACAACAGGTCTGCTCTAATCGCTTAGTAACCGTGTGTGTGTGTGTGTGTGTGTGTGTGTGTGTGTGTGTGTGTGTGTGTGTATGTGTATGTGTATGTGTGTGTGTGTGTGTGTGTGTGTGTGTGTCTACAGCATTCCTTTCATCACACAGATTTCAGAACAGCTGATCAGCTCTCTGCATCAACAGATCAGATGTCATGTTATTAATGCTCTCCTCTGGCAGGTGCACCACTCTTCACTACGACGCCGATCTTCCTCCAACATCCATCATCATCACCTTCCACAATGAGGCCAGATCCACGCTGCTTCGCACCATCAAAAGGTAAGACGTGGACACGATTCAAGCTGCTCGCTGTTGGATGGATTGAAGTGTTCTGGTTCAGATGTTTAAACCGGTGTAAACCTTAGGGCTGTGTGAGAATCACCTGCAGTAAATGAGCATGAAACAATGAACAAATTAAAAACAGAGTAATATCCAGACCTTGCTTCACACAGCTGCTAGACACCCTCCCTTTGTGAGCGGCGTAAAAAACTGCGTTTTAACTGCACATTGAAGGCCACGATAAAGGACACATTCAAACTAAGTGGCTGGTGTAAAATACAACATTCTGGGAAGTTTTTGACATCTTTTACAGAGTTCTGACTTTTCACCACTTCTTAACCAGACAGGTTGGAAATGTAATGTTTTGTGGCAGTTTTGGCTTGCCATACATGATTGCATCCACTGTTCAGCATGTCTTACAGAGAACCTGTGTTTGTAGAACGTTTTCTCATCTGTAACCAAAATATCTCTAAATGAGAGAAAATGCTATTGTTTTACCTCCTAGGGGTTTGTTGCTAATGTTTTCTTTACTCGTCTTGTTCTCAGCCATTGTGATTTTAAGCTAACTCGGGTGTTTGCCATCCAGCAGCTTCTACTCAGGGGGCAGGCATCAAACGTAAACGGATCCATCTGATCGGCTAAATATTGGAAGGGCTACATTTGAAGTGTAGCATGTATGGAAACTGTTAGGGAGAATATCAAACGACTCTGATGAACGGAGAGGAAACCAGTTTGTTCTTGCAGCAAGGGTAGATCAGCTCAATGCAACATGGCATTCAGAGCATCAGCTACAAAGAGAGAATCTCCCTTGTACGTTTATTTAAACACAAGGATTGTAGAAACATAACGGAAACACGGGTTCAGGAAATACAATGATGTGATTATAGGTCAAGTAAAGGTTTGTGTGTGTGTGTAGGTGTAAGTTGAAGAATGAGGAAGTGTAGGTGTTCAGACTGGTTCTGGTGTGTGTGTGTGTCTGAGTTTGTGAAAATAAGGAACTGAAAGTGAGTGTGGTGTGACAGTCATGTACAGAGAAGCAAGTAGGTCAAATGTCAACTGGTACACAGGGTTATATGCACAATATAATAAAATAAAAATATGAGTAAATATAAGTAAGGATAATAAGGAAATAAACTCTCTCTAACATTCCTCCCTGTTTATCATTTGAAGATAATTATGTAAAAAACATCAAACATAGTCACTTGACAAGCATTTTCAACCATGTTATCATACTTTACATCATTTTTTCTTGCATTTCCAGAGCAAATTGCTCTTCGAGATCTTTGTCATCAGAAGGGATTGCAACATAATTAACAAGAGAAACATTAATCATTTTCATCATCATTGAACGAAAACATGGAATTACACAGGAAATAAAAATACAAAATAATAAAAGAATAACTCCTAGAGGCACAAGAATTCTGAATAGTTTTTCTTTCCAAGAACCAGATGAGTGGTTTACCATTACCATATCCCATTTGAGTGGCTGTGGGAGTTGTTTTCTAATTGTCATTGGACTGTCCGACAGTGTGGAAGGGAATTACGACGGTTGTTGTCCTGTTGAGCGGTACACAGTAGAGGTTTACAAGTGGTGTGTTGGTTGAGCAGGTGTTGGGGTCCGTTATAGAGCGTCTCAGGCGTGTTGCAGTTGTTGTAGATGGAGCGTCAGGTGGAAGGAAGGTGTACAGCAGGAGAGCGAGAATCAGGGCTGATATGCCCAGGAACAGTCGTCTGTAAGACACGCTTGACATCATCTTCTTCTTTTCTTCACCGGTTTGAGACGTGGAGGTCTAGTCGGCCACTCCACCCCTTTGAAGCCAGTCTATGCGGTGCTGTTCTAGTAGCAGATCAGTTAGTTCTTCTCACCCAGTTGCACAAGTTTGCAGTGAGATTTGTGGATCCAAGATGATCGCTCTGCAATTTTGAATGATGTGGGCGTGGTCAATAACACCTGAAAAGGACCCGTCCACCGTGGAGACGCCCAGTTGTCACGCTTCAGGACTTTGATGAGGACCCAATCTCCTGGCTTTAGAGTATAGGAACAGAACATTCTGGGAGATCATTGGGTTCTTTAACCTGCTTTTTGTTAAACATATGAGTCATCCAATCAGCCAGGGTGTGTTCCCTGTCACTCTTAATGAGGTTATCGTTCATATAGGGAATTGGAAACCTTCTCCCGTGTACCACTTCAAAAGGAGTTAAACCACCATTAAAAGTCGTTATCCTCATCCACAGTTTAACTAATGAAATACAGTCTGGCCATTGGCGCCCTGTTTCTGCCATCGTTTTTCTTAGTCTTTCTTTGATTGTAGCATTTGTACGTTCAATTAGCCCTGCGGACTGTGGGTGATACGAAGTATGATGTTTTAAATTGAATCCTAAAGTCTCTGCACACTTTGTTAATACTTCATTTACAAAGTGAGTACCATTATCTGAGCGAATGATTTTTGGGATACCATAAGTGGGGAAGAAATGCATGCACAGATGTTTAGCTACTGTTATGGCTGTGCAGTTCTTTGTGGGATAAATCTCAGGCCATCTAGAAAAAACATCAATTATGACTAAGCAGTATTTGTACCCTTGTGCAATAGATAGTTCGATAAAATCCATGTGGATAACTTCAAAAGGATGGTCTGGTTCTGGAAACTTTCCTCTTTTTGGTTTTAATCTACCTTGAGCATTATTTTTTAAACATATCATACATTTTCTGCAAAAGTCTTTAGCAAAATCAGAAAAATTTATAGTATGGAAAATAGAATTCACTAAGTTTGTCATTCCCCCTGATGAGACATGGGTGAGTCCATGGCTCATTAATGCTGCAGTTTGATACAAGGACTTGGGGAGTATGGGTTTGTTATTTTACATGTTGAATGTCATTAGTGAGTACAGGATTAAATTTTAACCATGACTTTTGTTCATTAATTGGTGCAGATGTTTGTGCATCCTTCAAAACCTCATCAGGTATTGGATGAAGCACAAAAGTTCCTGAGTTGTCTTGAAGGCTGAGCTTTGCAGCTGTTTTTGCTGACAGATCTGCAAAGTTGTTCCCTTTGTTGATGGGTGAGTCATTTTGTAGATGAGCCTGGCATTTGCATAAGGCTAGTTTCTTAGGTAATTGTACAGCGTTTAACAATTCAGTTAGGATGGCAGCATGAGTTCATTTTTTTCCAGAAGATGTGATCACTTTATCTTTAATTTTGTGAAATTGGCTGTCATATTGAGGATCAGGGCCTGGAACTTGTTTATACCTCATTGTGACATGTAGGTCTTCTGGTTTCATAAATTCTGATTTAGAAAAATTACAATAATCCCTGCTGATTACTTTCTGTTTTGTGATTTTTATAAGTTCTCGTGCTGCGTGTTGCTGTCCTAAATCAAGGCTCCAGTAGTAATGGGGCTCATCGAGTCCCTGTATTACAAAAGCATCATCAGCATCTCTGGGCATGACCTCAGCCCTCATGCCCTGTGATGTTGAAATCACAGCAATGTTTAATTTGCACATCATGTCTCGTCCTAATAGATTAATGGGGCAAGATGGATCGATCAAAATTGGGCAATAAACTATCTGTCCTGTTTCTTTATCCACTATTGTCATTTGTTTTGTCAAGTGGTGTTGTTTTACATGTCCACTAGCTGTTTTCACAAACACCGCCTCCTTAGAATATTCAACCCTGGGAGGAGGTGAGGTCAAAACAGTTCTGCATGCTCCGGTGTCACACAGACAATGATATAATTTTCCATTTATCATTATATCTCTGTATGGTAAGTCAGTTCTATCCTCCCATGTGAGTAGAGCTGCGAAAATGTCAACATCTGGTATTTTTGTGGGCTCAGCAGAATCTAGTCACATCTGAGGTGAGAGGTTGTAGACACTGTTTGGGTTGTAGGGAATTTTTTGAGATTGTTGTTGAGTTTGATTTTGCTGATTTTGGGTCTGCTGTTGATTCTGCTGATTCTGTGGATTTTTTCTACAATCTCTAGCAAAATGACCTGGTCTTCCACAGTACCAGCAGTTTTCATCAGCATTTTGCCTAAAGTATGCTCTCCCTCCTCTTCCACGGTGGGAGTTTCCTCCCCTTCCCCGTGGATAACCACGTCCTCTGCTCGTGACTTGACCAGCAAAAGCGACGAGGTCAGGAGCAACAAGGAAAGATTGTTGGACTTTGGATATAACAACTTTTTGAGCGTGTGTCGCATATTCAACCGCTTGTTGGACAGAACCGGTGTCTTGGTGCACCCAGTTCTTTTTTATGAATTTTTGTATGTCAGGAGTGCATCCTTCTAAGAAGGCACGTTTTAATTGTTGTTGATATGAGCTGTTTTGATCGTCATTTTGTGGGATACCTGAATTAGCCTTGAAAATTGGTTCCAGTCTGGCTATGTAGTCAACTGGAAGTTCGTCGTCTTTTTGTTTACACGTGGAAATTTTGTCGTAATTGGCGCGTTTTTGAAAGACGGTTTTTACTCTGTCACCGAACTGGTCGAGAGCCGTTCTGAGTTCGAGTGAGCCAGCTCGTAAAGGGTCAGGATTGGCACCGGCGTTATGTCCGGTGAAGTCGCCGCGAACACGACCAAATTTGTGTCCAAATTTTAATTGGATCACGTGATAGAGCTCAGCGCCGTTTAACTGGAAACTTTGAGCGAGTTCTTTTAGGTCGTTCACAAACAAGTCTGGGTCATCCTCAAAGTTCCCTAGTCCGTCAGCTGCCTTTCTCACGTCCTCTTTAGTCCATGGTCTAAAAATCTGAATGGTTGGACGAACGTCAACTCCCTGACCATATCGTGGGTTAGCAACTTCGACCAAAGGACAAACAAGTTGGTCTGAGTCATCGTTAGATAGGGTGTGTTCTCCTGTAACTGGGTAGAGTCTTGGCTTACATCCATCTACTTTATGCTGATCCTTAGCTTGTCTATTCTGTTGTTGTCGTATCTCTGTCATCTTCCTTTCATTGTCTGAAGTCTGTGGTTGAGTTGTGTCGTCATCTGAGTGAGGACTGGGGGAAGGTTGTTGTCCAGTCGCTCCTTCTAAGTCCTGTCTGGGTTGTTGTTGTCTGGGCCTATTGGCTCTACTAACTACAGTCTCTTCATCCTCATTTATCAAGGCACACACTTGGTTTTTAAACTTTTTCTCCATGTTCCTCTTTTGTCTTCCCTCATCTCGTCTCTTACTTTCTGTCAACCAGTCTTCTGACAGTCTGTACTCTTTTTTCAGTTTTTCCTTTTTCTTTTTGTTCTTTTCTGCTACAATTCCCAGTTTTAAAGATCTTTGTAGAGATAAAACATCTGTGGTATTAAGTCGTCCTGAAAAACAATGTTTTTTCTTCCATTTCTGAGCCATATATCCTGAACCTTCACTTTTCAACTCCATGTACTTCACATCACCTTCTAAAATGTCTCCTTTTGAATTATTAGTTCCCATTATTACACTGGTCTGTTCAAAATGTCACTGGCATGAGGACAATAATAGGATAATGAGTGCGCCCTTCTACTGTAACTAAATTACAGCGGCACCCACTTTACGGGACTGAACCCAACCTGTTGAAATTATTGTCCACCAGTACGTGATTTTGTCCAGATAAAACAACAAAAATAAGATAACGATGTCCCTTATATTAGACACTCGTGATCTTCATTCACACACCATTCATTCCTTGACATGAATTACGTTTCTATTCGGTCAAAACGCTTAAAACCTACCAAATACAGTATTACAAAGTAATCTGTCTTATGATCCGTTCGGTGGACCCTACCAATTTGGAAATTCAATGTCAAAATGCCTACAATTAGGTCTTATTCCTCTGGCCTTAACTTATCTTCCATATTCATCTTTACAGCGCGCAAAAACAAGTTTACGTGTATTAATCTCACCGTCTCAGGGTCGCTGATATTTGAGTTCGTTGGATCCGTCAGTCTCCCACCGCCGTCGAGGACCAGGCTATGACCACCGACCTACGGCGAAAGCAGAACACCGGAGGATTTTGTTGGAGCACCGAAGGACAGATGTCCAACGATGGCTGTCGACAGTCTTCGGTGGTGGTGATCTCGGCGTCAGGAGGAAACGTCTGGACCCAGAGACTCGAAGGACCAATTAAATGTTAGGGAGAATATCAAACGACTCTGATGAACGGAGAGGAAACCAGTTTGTTCTTGCAGCAAGGGTAGATCAGCTCAATGCAACATGGCATTCAGAGCATCAGCTACAAAGAGAGAATCTCCCTTGTACGTTTATTTATACACAAGGATTGTAGAGACATAACGGAAACACGGGTTCAGGAAATACAATGATGTGATTATAGGTCAAGTAAAGGTTTGTGTGTGTGTGTAGGTGTAAGTTGAAGAATGAGGAAGTGTAGGTGTTCAGACTGGTTCTGGTGTGTGTGTGTGTGTCTGAGTTTGTGAAAATAAGGAACTGAAAGTGAGTGTGGTGTGACAGTCATGTACAGAGAAACAAGTAGGTCAAATGTCAACTGGAACACAGGGTTATATGCACAATATAATAAAATAAAAATATGAGTAAATATAAGTAAAGATAATAAGGAAATAAACTCTCTCTAACAGAAACATTTGAGCCAAACATTTATCATAGTTGACTCTGTTTTTTGTGAGATGCCTATCTCACATGTTAGTCACAATTAATGCACCAATAAGTGCAGTTGCTCTATAATCTGAATATGTCTGTAGGAACATTATGTGACATTATTCTAAAATGCGACATATTTTCATTCAGATTCTCGTTTTTATTCTGTTCAGAGACGGGATGGAGGTGATGGTTGGTTCTGTGTGTGTGTGTGTGTGTGTGTGTGTGTGTCTGTGTGTGTGTGTGTGTGTGTGAGGGTCTACTAGTCTGGAATTGTGTCTTAAATTCACCATTTGTCCATCTCACCAGCTGCTCTGCCAGGTTTCCTGTCTCCAAAATGAGCTTACGCAAGATTCAAAGTTTGCGTAAAGTTATGCACATTTTTCCGTAACGTTTTCTTTTATAAATCCCAAAGTTTGCGTAAAACGTGACTTATGCAACTTTCAGGCCTGTTTTTTTGCGTAAGAAAGTTTTATAAATGAGGTCCCAGAACTTCAACAACCTACTGCAACAACCTACTTATGCATATAGTAATTAAACATCAAGGCAAGTTGTACAGCTGTGCACTAGTTTGTCAAACTGAGGTATGTAAATGTAGTGTAGCTGCTGAACAAAAATAGAATGAAACACTGAAAGTAGTAACTTTGTAAAGAAATGAGTTTTTCTCCATGCTTTTCATAGGGGGGGGGGGTATGAGAACTGGTTCTGACTTAGAACCGGTAACATAACAATTCCATTGGAATTGTTCACCTCCAGCTTTATCAGTTCTTCTTAACAATTCTCTTGTTTCTGGTTTTCTCGAAATTTTGCATCGCAAATGGAGCTGGCGTTGGGTCCAAACCCGAACCGCTGCAGCGTCTTCACAGACAAACGAGATTAACTTACAACAATCGATACCGTAGACCACACTGTTCTTTTAACCCGTCTAAAACAGATCGGCATCTCCGGTGCTGTTCATAGATGGTTCACTTCCTGTCTCACAGACAGGACTTTTATGGTCAGCATGGACACCTGTTTCTCCAGGGTCCATAGCATCACATGTGGTGTGCCCCAGGGTTCCATTTTAGGCCCAGTGCTTTTTAACCTTTATATGCTCCCTCTGGGCAGCGTCATCAGGAGACACGGGGTGAATTTCCACAGTTATGCTGACGACACACAGTTGTACATCTCCGTGTCTTCTGATGACACACAGCCAATGGATGCACTTTTTAACTGTATTTTAGACATTAAATCCTGGATGGCAGAAAACTTTCTCCAGCTCAACCAGGGCAAAACTGAAGTTTTAGTCATTGGTCCTGAGGCCCAGAGAGAGAAACTTTTACCCAAATTACAATCACGGTCTTTTAATCCTTCCTCAAAAGTTACGAATCTGGGCGTGATCTTTGACTCTGAGCTGACTTTTATCCCTCACATTAAAAACGTCACCAAAATAGGTTTTTATCATCTCAAAAACATCGCCAGAGTCCGCCCCATTCTCTCTCGGGCCAATACGGAGATGCTGATGCTTTTATCACCAGTAGAATCGATTACTGCAATGCCCTGCTTTCTGGTCTTTCCAAGAAGAGTACTTCAGGTCTACAACTTTTACAAAACTCAGCAGCCCGTGTCCTGACAAAGACCAGGAAGCGGGAGCACATCACTCCGGTTTTAAAATCACTGCATTGGCTCCCCGTATGTTTTAGGATCGATTTTAAGATACTGTTAATGGTTTTTAAGTGTCTTAATGGTCTTGGCCCTTCTTATCTTTCTGAACTGCTTTTTCCATATGAACCCCCGCGGTCACTGCGCTCCTCTGGCAGCCGTCTCCTAGTCATCCCTAAAGTCAGGACACACACCCACGGCGAAGCTTCTTTTAGTTATTACGGCCCTCGCCTCTGGAACGGACTGCCAGAGGACCTCAGGACCGCAGAGAACGTTCAGGTTTTTAAGAATAGACTCAAGACCCACCTTTTTAGATTAGCTTTTAACTGATTATTATTTATTTAGTTTTTTATTCACATTTTATTGGTCATTTTACTATTCATATAAGTTGTCGTTATTTTATATGCTACGCATTTTAATCCTCCAGTGTTTCCTCTGTGGAGCCCTCTGCCTTGGGACCGGTGATCGGCGGTGGCAGCTCGGGCGCTCCCCGGTAGGGCCCGGGCAGTGGCGGGGGTTGCCACCCTCCATTCCCAGGTGCCCTTGGTTGGTGTGTGGCTGCTGACCTGGTTCTACAGCTGACGAGGCAGAGGGCCCACTAGATGGCGTGTTTCTCATTACTGGAGCCATCTGAGCTCAACATAGTGTTTACTGTGGTTTTGATGTGTATGTGTGGGTGTATGTGTGCCTGGGAATGGGTTGTGGACTGGGAGGGGAGAGTGTCATAATTGTTCTATGTGTGGGAAAGGGAGGGAATGTGGGTTGTATGGGTCATTTGAATCTGTCAAGCACTTTGTGTTGCTCGCTGGGGCATGAAAGGTGCTATATAAATAAAGTTTGATTTGATGATTTTATTTGAACAAATGCCGGAGGAAAAGGCGCTGCAGCGGTTCAGGCCTGGACGCGGTGCCAGCACCGTTTGGACCGAACTCCGTCATGCCTGCCCCGCTCACTCACGCTGTACCGACCAGAGCGGATTGTTGGACAGCTGTCGGACCAGTGAGAGCTGCATGCTGTAAGATGTGCGCTTGTTTGCCACTCGGAACAACGTGAGGGAGGAGCTAATAATCAGCTGAGTCAGTTTTAATAATCGTGTAAAACCTAGATCGTAATTGCGATTAAAATTAGATCAATTGAGCATCTGTAGCCCTAGTAAATATCTTAGTTCAATCAGATTGGTGCTGGTTTTTATATGTTGCTTTTCTTAAGCTCTTGTTTTGTTTTATCCAGTAGACATGTTGTTTCCTGGTTGCAGGTCTGATTGAATCCTCGTTCATTCTTTTCATTTTCAACTGAAAACCAAAAGTCAAAGAGTTCTTTAATTTTTGTTATTTGTTTTTTAAATGAATACAAAACAAAAACTGTCTTGTTTTTCATAGTTTTAATTCTAGTCTCAGTCAACGCCCTTTTTAATGAACTTAGCACAAAAAGGAAATCAATGTGTTTCCTCATTTATTTTTGTGCTTCTTGGTGATAAGTCTTATTTCACCACAAAGCCTGATTCGTCACCTTTTCTAGGAGGTAGAACCTGTAAGGTTTGTGCATCTGTGGGATGAGAAGCAAAGCTCAACGTTTGAGAAGCGTTGTCACAATAAAGAAATAATCAACCAAATATGCAAATCTCCAGGCTTTTTGTGCTAAGTTAACTTTTGTATATTGTTCCTTTTTAAGTGTTTTTACTATTAGAGTACACTCTGTAACTATACCCCGTGACTTGGAGCTTTATTTTTGTTAGTGAAATGCAAGAGCTTATGATGATGACAGACTGCAGTGCTGTGACTCTTCCTGTTGTCGGCATTTTGGGAAAAAAGTAGCACTTATATGCATCGCAGAGATTAAATCCAGCTGCCAGTAAGGATTAACAGTGCATGAAATAAAGGACGTAACATTGCAGTGCAGAATGGAGCTTCATTCAAGTCATTCTATAAGAAAAAAGAAGCATTTGGGTGAAGTTGGTTTTATTATTACTCCATTTTTTTATCCAGTTAAACATTTTTCTGCATTTCTAGACTAAAAAATCGGTGGGAATTTGAATTTAGAAATCTACAAAGTGCATCATACAACAGGTGTTAACATTCTGAAACACTGATCAGAAATAAAAAATATATAATATAAATAAAATTTAACTATAACTAAGCTAGGAAACCAATAAAAATGTTTATAATAAATCTTACGGCTGGTTTAAATATCAGGATCAAATGACTAAATTACTTGTTGCACAACAGAAACTGTATGGGTGTTATGTTTCATCGGTTTGGATCCGTCAGATTGTAGTTTGGTGGATTAGTGACGGTACAGCAGAACTAAATGGACGGACACACACACACACACACACACACACACACACACACACACACACACACACACACACACACACATATACAGTATATAGTTTAAAGCAAGAACCTGACCCTGACTCCCAGAGCCTTTGTTCTGTCTTTTATTTTGATGTTATCAGCAGGTTACCAACCAACAATCAACACGAGGCATATACACACACACACACACACACACACACACACACACTCACACACTTTCAGTGTTGGCTCAGGTTCAGCTCATTATGCTGGTCCGTCAGCAGGGACCAGCTACGTCTCCGTACTATCACAGAGGACATTGTGTGTTTTATGTGTTTGTGTGTGTGTGCGTTTGTGTGTGTGTGTGTGTGTGTGTCCTCCCCTTCAGCTCTTCTCAAAGCTCTGCAGTTTTCAACCAATTAAAAGACAATCTGTCTCTCTGGGCCACCGGTCTCCCTTTGGCTCTGTCTGTCTTTGTGTGTGTGTGTGTGTGTGTGTGTGTGTGTGTGTGTGTGTGTGTGTGTGTGTGTGTGTGTGTGTGTGTGTGTGTGTGTGTGTGTGTGTGTGTGTGTGTCACCAGTGACTTAGAGCTGGAAGTCGTTTCGCTTCCATTTATTTTTATTTTGTGATTTTGGAACATTTTCTCTCACCAGGGTGCCCTCCATCCTCCGAGGCTCGACAGGAAAACGTTTGAAGAAGAGCAGAAATTCTTCCTTGAAAGCGTTAATTTGTTCTATATTTCTGTCACAGTTTTATTTAGACTTATGTTTAATCTTCTTTCCATAAATGCCAGTTGATTTACCCCAAAAATATTTGTTTGTAGCAAAAAATGTAAATCTAATTCAAACGTTTCCTGGTCTGAAGTAAAACTTTCATATTAAAAACCAAATCAGGGGAGCGATTATTGTACTTTTTTAAAATAGAGCATATGGAAAAACTTTTTAAATAAAAGTTATGCAAAATGTGTTAAAATAGCAACATCCTTATTCATTCTTATTTAAAACACTCTGGATTATTTCAGCAAAAGAGCAGTTTTTTAATCCAACGTCCAACGCTCCTCCTCCCACGTGCGCGCGTGCACACAATGCATTACTTCAGTCTCTAAGCTGGGCATAAATTGTGCAACTCAAACTATGATTACATTGTAGGGCTTAATCACTCACAGTTCACAAATCATGTTCTCACACTGTAAGAGGCTGCCCTCTCTCTCCCTGCTGACTGTGTTTGTTACGTGGTTTTAGAACGGCAGCTGATGTTCTGAAGCTTCAGAAACCAGAAATAAGAAAACGCTCAGTCCAGAATGAGTCCTCCACCAAAATAAACGTGTATCCTTGGCAAGCCTTGCCATTCTGTTAGGAGAAATGTTTAAAAATAAATCTCTCAATATCCGGGGAATGGATGACTTTTTAGTAGAAATGAGCTCTGACTGACTCCTCCATGTCGGCTGAGACAGTAAACAGAGGAAGATACGGAGCATCCTGTACGAGAGCGCCCCCTGCTGCTCAAAGCGCTTGCATGTTGACTGACAGCCGACAATGCAGAAATTAGAATTTTGTTGGCTGAAAAAGTTTGGCGGCCAGAAATAATGCAAAGGAGGCTATAGGAGGAAGGAGGGTCTTCATCAGAATGACAGATGTTGTGGAACTCTACCCATAGATCATAGTTTAGACCTGAAATATCATTTAAAACATTTAGAAAACTCAGATACATAGAAAAATACTCCACATTTCACCTTTAAGTTCCCAAAAATAGAAAAATACAGATTCTTGTCATTTCAAGACTTATTTCTTGACCTCCAGTCAAAATTCATAAAACCAGTAGTTCAGCTGCATCTGGTGGCGACTAGTTGGAGGTACAAATATGTGAGAAAATATTTCATTTTTCAGTTGGAATCAATGAATTGGTACAACATATTTTCAAGAAGCTTTATAATATACATGGGGGCAGATGATGTCATTGCAAATAACTTGCAATGTGTCAGTTCTCTTTCTGTATTTTTGTCCTAAAATGTCCTATCATGTCTTAATTTGTTTGTTAGTCACAGTTTAATTATTACTCAAAGTTTCTCACCTCTTCACTTTCAGACTCACAAGAAATTAACTCAGAAGGATTCCAGACACCTGCCTTCACTCAGCGACTATTAAGTATGGAAAAATTAGGAACCCTGAAGAAGTTTTTGTCATTGAGAGGATTTGTCTTCTTGCGTACAAAAGTAAAATTCATTCAATCAAGTCTTTATGCCCTGGAACGTCCTAATTTACCTGAACTGTCAGTTTTCACATCTTATTTTAGTATCAGTTGGACAAAAACAATCAGCCTGGCTTTAACTTCAGTAACCCTTCATAAAGTTTTATGAACGTTTTCTTGCTTCAGCATTTAGATGTCTCCTATTTCGTCTGCAGACAGCTCTGAGATGATGTTTCTGTCACCCATTTTCTACCAGCTCTCCTTCATTTCAGTTCTACCTCAGGGGGTTTTTCTATTTGACCTTCACAGACTTTCTCACATAGGGAATCCCACACACTATAGTCCACTGGATCGCAGTCCGGATTTTATGGTGACTGGTCATCCTTATTAATAAGGATGCAGGAACCCCTTCCTTCTGATGTGGTTGTATTCTATGGCTTGTATGAGATGTTGCATCACCTTTCTGGAAAATGAAGTCATTGTCAGGATTCAAATGGAGACACTCTGGGAGTAGTCTACGAAAATGGCACCCAGCCAACCGCCTATTCAGGTGACATCAGGTACAGAACTGCATTTATTGAGGATTGATCATAAATTTGATTCCACACAAAGATGGTTAGAGACACTAAGGAAAAATGTTGGTATCGCCCATCACTAAAATAAATAAACAAATGAGGAAATAGATCAATTCTAAGAAAATCTCTAACTACTGTAGGCTAGTAAACTAGACCGTCAAATTTAACTCTGCAGACTTTGGTCTAGCCAAACTCCAATGGAACCTCCTCAGCCCAGTGATTGGTCCGGTCAGTTTCATACCGGGCCAATTACAACGCTTTAATGGTTTGGTGGGCGGGATTAGTCGATGACGGCAGAGCTTTGACTTTGAATTTAAACAACATGGCGGCAGCTCAGGAACCGCGTTCATTTGAAACCACTTAGTCATTCACTTTGGACGATTTAGATTTGGGCTTTTCTTTAAGACACAAACAGATAGAGGCACTTAAGTCTTTTATTTTGAAAAAAGGATGTATTGGCTGCTTTGCCGACGGGACACGGTAAAAGCCTAATTTACCAGCTGGCTCCGGTTGTTGCTAAATGGCTCTGATTGGTCCTAGCACTATCCAATAGCATGTGAAGACAGTTTGATTATCGAATCGGCGACCCTCCGGTTGTCAGATGGCCGCTCTACCTACTGAGCTACATGCTGCCCCACGCAGGTTTTCATTGTCAATTTCATTTCATTTATTTACTTCCTCATTTATTTATTTTCAGTTTTGGTAGGATCAGTCCTCCATACGTTTGAATGTCTCTGGGTAAAATTCACAGACTTTAAAAAAGACCAGCCCTCAGAACACAAGATATGTTGTGTACTCAACAACAATCTGTTTTTAAGGCTGTGTGAGCTGTATTATATTCCTGGTTGTAAACAACACAAGTGTCTGTGTTTAAGCTGCCATATATTATTTCTTTTTGTTTTGCCATTGACTGGAGGAGCAGGAGATTTACAGAAAGTGGCCACTTTGATGGAAGTGCTTCACTCGTCTTTACGGGATGGTGAAGTGTTCTAGAGCTGAGAAAAGTCAAGAGATCTCCTTACATTCATGGTTTCATGTGAATCAGAGCAGCTGACAGGAGCAAAAAGAAAACATGGGGACACGGTGGGAGATGAGACATTTTTTCTTTTTTTCTAATATTTTTATGACATGATTTCACTGCAGGTTAGCGATCAACATTAGACTCTTTTGGCTCAGCTTGCTTCAGAACATTTAATGGTCCATCATATATGGATTTGCATATTTTGGCCCATTAAACACAAATTGTGTGTAGTTTACATCACTGCTAACACTGCTAATCCAAAGCAAGCTATTCTGTTTCTAATGTTAGATCTCTCATGTTGCCATTGACTGATTTCACTTCATAAGAAAAAAGTAGTGTCCGAAGTCATATTGTACATGAAATATTATGAACCGCTGTTTGTTCTATCTGTGAGATGGATATTCACATCAGTTAATTACATGCCTATTTCCAGTGAAAAACAATAATACCTGGACATTTTCATTATTGTGAGAATCGGTGCAATTAGGGGTTGCAAACAAACCTGTTTCTCCCCTCCCTGAAAGACTCTCTGGTCTTAACTGGTTCAGTCAGCTAAAGCTGAAACTGCTGCATCCAATTAGTGCCTTAGCATAAGTTTGGTGGCCACAACTGTAGCGTCAGTGGAAGCATCAGCCCTTGTGTTGAGCCCTTCCTGGGTAAAGACATTCCTGGGTAAAGACATACGTGTCTACCTGTGCGTGTCCATCGAGCAAGGACACCAAACAAAGCTACTGACTACCCCATTCTAGTTTCTACCACTGCCACAAGTCTTTCTTTTAAAAAGCCTTAATCCTATTTCTGTTGTCACAGGATTGCAAAGAAGGTCTCACACAGCCAAACGGCACCGCAACCCTCAAAGCCTCCGCCCTTTAAATCATACTTTCCACGGTGACACTTACCTGTCTGTGGGACTGTGGAATTGTCAATCAGCGGTTAACAAAGCAGACTTCATTACTGCATATGCCAACCACCTGTCACTTGATGTCCTGGTTCTTACTGAGACCTGGATCCAAACTGGTAACAATGCTACTCTGCACTTTCAAACCACCACACCCCTCGTGAATGTGGACGAGGTGGTGGAAGAGGCATGCTAATTTACAACAAATGGAAGTATAGTCAACTGCTACCCATTACTAAATACAACACATTTGAATACCATGCCATCCTGGAAACTACACCTGTCAAACTCTTCATGGTCGTCATATATCGACCACCAGGACAACTTGCTGATTTTCTAGATGAATTAGACACCCTGCTCTCATCCATTCCTGAGCATGATTATCCCATTGTGGTCCTTGGAGACATGAATATTCCATCCATCCATCCATCTTCTATACCTGCTTCATCCTCCACAGAGGGTCACAGGGAAGCTACACCCTCCACACCACGGCTGCTCCTAGAAATCCTGTCCATAAAGGTTATGGAGAGGACCGGGGACAAAGGGCAGCCCTGGCGGAGTCCAACCCTCACTGGGAACAGGTCTGACTTACTGCCAGCTATGAGGACCAGACTCACACTCCTCTGGTACAGGGACTGAATGGCCCTTAACAAAAGACCATCCACCCCATACTCCTGGAGCGCCCCCCACAGGGTGCCCCTGGGGACATGGTCATAAGCCTTCTCCAAATCCACTAAACACATGCGGAATGGTTGGGCAAACTCCCATGACCCCTCCATCACCCTTGCGAGGGTAAAGAGCTGGTCCACAGTTCCACGACCAGGACGAAAACCACATTGCTCCTCTTCTATCTGAGGTTCAACTATCGACCGGACCCTCCTCTCCAGGACCCTGGAGTAGACCTTCCCAGGGAGGCTGAGGAGTGTGATCCCCCTATAGTTGGAACACACCCTCTGGTCCCCCTTCTTAAAAATGGAAACCACCACCCCGGTCTGCCACTCCACAGGAACTGCCCCCGATGACCACGCAATGTTGCAGAGACGTGTCAACCATGACAGACCTACAACATCCATAGCCTTGAGATACCCAGGTCGGATCTCATCCACCCCCGGGGCTCCGCCGCTGCATAGTTTTTTGACTACCTCAGCGACTACTGCCCAGAGATTGGACAGTCCGTCCCCAGGTCTCCCAGCTCTGGTTCCTCATAGGAATGCGTGTCGGTGGGATTGAGGAGCTCCTCAAAGTATTCCTTCCACCACCCGACTATAGCCCCAGTTGACGTCAGCAGCTCCCCGTCCCCACTGTAAACAGTGTGAGCAAGTTGCTGCCTTCCTCCCCTGAGGCGCCGGATGGTTTGCCAGAACCTCTTTGGATCCGATCAATAGTCTTTTTCCATGGCCTCGCCAAACTCCTCCCACGCTCGAGATTTTGCCTCGGACATTGCCACTGCTGCACCCCGCTTGGCCCTCCGGTACCTGTCTGCTGCCTCTGGAGACCCACAGACCAGCCACGTCCTATAGCCTCCTTCTTCAGCCTGACGGCTCCCCTAACCTCTGGTGTCCACCAGTGGGTACAGGAGTTGCCGCTTCAACAATTGCAGAGCGGAACAAGGCCCATTCAGACTCAATGTCTCCCACTGCTCTCGGGACGCGGTCAAAGCTCTGCTGGAGGTGGGAGTTGAAGACCATCTTGACAGGCTCTTCTGCCAGGCGTTCCCAGCAGACCCTCACTCTATGTTTGGGTCTTCCAGGTCTGCGCGGCCTCTTCCCCTACCATCTGATCCAGCTCACCACGGGGTGTTGATCAGTTGTCAACTCCACTCCTCTCTTCACCCGAGTGTCAGATGATACAACTACAAAGTCAATCATCGACCTGTGACCTAGGCTGCCCTGGTACCAGGTATACCAATGGGCATCCTTATGATCAAACATGGTGTTCGTTATGGCCGAACTGTGACTTCCACATAAGTCCAATAACAGAACACCACTCGAGTTCAGATTGAGCGGGCCAATCCTCCCAATCACCCCCCTCCAGGTCATGCTGTCATTCCCCATGTGAGCATTAAAGTCCGCCAGCAGGACAATGGAGTCCCCAGTCGGGGCGCCATCCAGCAATCATCCCAAGTTTGCGGTTTGAAACATACAAATATTAATATGAAATTGCAGTTAAAGTTTTAAGTGTCAGTATTGAAACAGAAATCCTTAACAGATAGATAAGAGAGATTTTCTCCTTCTGCAGTTTCTCACTCTCCAAACTGAAACACTGAGGGCAGATCGAGCTCCTACAATTACATTAAAAGGGGATCATTTTGGAGTTTCGTGCTAAACTTAAATAGGTTTGATTTCTGAGACAATGATGGGCGCTCTGAAATCTTTTCATCTCCCGATCAAAGAGGTTCTTTCTGAGGGAGATGCGGCTCTTGTCGATATTTAATCAAGCTCTGATCCAAAAATTGATCTCATCTTTTCTGCCTCTGCTAAGCGCGAGATAAGCAGCCTGAGAGATAGTCAGGATGAGAGCGGACGGAGGTGTGGAGCTCATAGGGACGTGTTTGGTTTGAAAGGGATTCTTCTTTCTGTGTTTCCCCCAAAAAAGTGCAACAATATTTACAGAGGAGACAAGAGCATAAATATATAAAATGTAATTACTGTTACAGAGTTTTAGATTTGGCTGGTGTTGACAGCCAAACATCTTCTCCTACAAAAAGGATTTGAATTTAAAACACTGTGACGGCACAAGATGTTCCAGATAAAGATTTTTTTTTAAATGATCCGCTCCAATGCGTCTCTGTGTTGATTATCTTGTTTTAAACTCATTTTCCATGCCAATCCAGTGCAGACGTGCACGAGCGCTGAATGCTAACGGACTGCTGAAAAGGTTTAATTAAACATCTGAATATGATGTTTGTTTTGATCTGCAGACAGCACTTATCTTTTGTTTCTGTGTACATGCATCCATTAGCATTTGCTTTTTTTGTGTGAGTGAACTCAAAGCACAATGGCCCTTTTACTACAATACATGCAACACACACGTATATACAAGTGAATCTGGATTGGATCTTTTTGTTCTGCATGCTGCGTTTTATAAACACTTCTCGTTAAAGCCGAGCTCCTCTCTCTGCAGGCCTGTTGTCTTATTTCAAACAGCACTTTTGTGTTGGTTCAGCGTATCACACACTGCTGAGCACATCGGGGTGTTTTTGGACTTTAGTGACTTGCCGAAGGACAAACCGACATGTGGGCAACCTGTTCTACCACCTGAGCCACATTAACCTCAAAATAAAAGGAGGTTAATGGCTAAAGACCAGAGAGTCCTGCAAATGATCCTGTGGCTGAAATGTTGGACACAGAACAAACACTGAGGTTCATTCTGGAGACACAGGATTGTGAAAGAATATTCTATTTTTACCATGGAGTCACTCTAAATTGTTACTGGGGACACTGTTGTATGTCAAAAAACTGCTAATAAATTGTGACATTTCTGCAATATTCATGCAGATGTCATGCAAACCTTTATGCAATTTATTTGTTGACATTCTAGCAGCATTTTTAGGGCTGCTGGGTTATGGAAACAATCATCACTAATATTTTTGTCAATACTGAAACCATGATGACTGAGTTGTAAAACTTTAATTTCTCCTATAAACACACTGTGTTGCAGTGTCGCTTGTCAAAATAAGAGCATAAAGGAACATCCACTAAAACTTAGTTTTATTTCTTATTGTGACCCATCCTCATGTACTGTATAATCTAAGTTTTTATGGCATTATGGAAAGCCTAAAATATCCAGACTCCACATTTTTAGGAGCTGTTTCTCATCCTCTTTTTTTGAGGCTGCTAAACCTTTTGCTTGAGGGAGTGAGGGTGAATAGTTTGTGTGCTGGATGGGTGTGGTCTGTCATCTTCTTTGCTTTGGTTCCAGATCTGTTCCAGTAGGTTTGGATAAACAGAGCACAGTTCTGATTGGATTGATAGGCTAATGGCTAGTCACAGCAGGAGCTCCAAAGTGGATTTTTGTCGTTTTAACGAAACTAACAAAATGTATTACAGTTTAATTCAACTGTTAATTTATAAACCTTTAGTTTGCTGTCAGTTTGACTTTAATTGGTTATTCAGTGAAAATATTTTTGAAATCCTGGTCAAAGTGACAGAAGGTGCTACAGCTAGCTGTCCATGCTTCTAATTACTGCAGGTAACCAAGAATTATAAATCAATGGCTGTTGTTATTGTTATTATTATTATTATTATTATTATTATTATTATTATTATTATTAACTAGAGTTTTTATGAACCTCTATAAACTTTTTGACGTCAGAGTTGCTTCAAATCAGCAACGATCCACTTTAAAGCTTACTCCACTCTTGACTAGCCATTAGCCTGTCAATCCAGCCTGAAATAATCGCTGTTTCTCCAAACTGAGGTCACTCAAAGAGCTAGCTCTAAGTTAACTCTCTGACCTTCGTAGAAATCAACTTGTGAATTATTGCTTTAAGAAAACAAAATCTTTTAAGCAAGTTCAGTAAATATACACCTGGCTAACACTCTAATATTTTATTAGACCACCTCTAACATGGATTACGACACACATTCACCGTGGCATCGTTTTGATGAGCTACTGCAGTGTCACAAGTTTTATTTCCGCCCAGAGTTTCATACATTTTTCAGATAAGTCTTGTAGAGATGATGGGAGAGTCGCACCGCTCTGCAAAATCCTCCCAAAGATTCTGAATGGGGTTAGAGTCTGGACTCTGTGGTGGTCAGTCCATGTGTCACATGAGGTCTGGTGCTTCTTCAACCATGCATTCAAAATGTGAGACTGATGAATCCTGGTTTTGTCATCATGGAATATGCTTGTGCCATCAGAGAAGACATGTCAGCTGACCTCATTCTTTGAGCTCATAATGTTGCTGAACCTTGACCTCTTTTCTTTTTAACTCCATATCCTATCCGGCTGTAGAGCAAACAGAATTGATGTCTGAGTGCCATACCCTTTATACCCAGGACCGACTACCAGCACCCTGAGGGAAGGAGATGGTCCCTACCGTACTGGAGTGGGGATGAGCAGACCGCCACTGCAGCAGCCGACCAGCCCCCCGCCACAAACCCCGACCATATGGCCCGCTCCACTTCCAGCCCCAGGTGGAAAGCAGAGAACCTTGACCTTTTGACCAACTGCAACCATAGCACTCAGCACAATGGGTGCTTCACTTCATCCACCTCTCCTTTCCTAATCGGCACCCTGCACTGGCTTATGTCAAATCCCAGAAAACAGGGAGGTTCCAACCTCTCTGCTGATTTCTGTAAGAGTTTTTAAGAAGAGTCCAGAAATCTAAATTGATTAAAGTCCTTTCTGCTAACACATTTTTATCCTATTTCTTTCAGAAACCTATTCTATAAATGATTCTATTTGTCTGATTTTCCTTCTGCCTGACACATTAGCAGCTGCAGACGGATCACAGGTCAGTGCAGCCACTACTTTTTACTTAGAAGCTGCAAAATTTAAGAGCCTCTTCCCTAGAACAGAGCTACCCAAGAGCTCCGTCCCTGCAGCAATCAGCGAGCAGAAAATCGACCCAGTTTTGTGGTTTTCTTATCTTTGTGGCTGAAGTCAGACTTGTAAATGGCCAGAACATAAAGCTGGTCATCTAATCACCCATTTGGTCCATCAGACAGTTTACAGTCCAGCCAAGCAGCCATCCTGCTCCGCTCAGCAGCCTGCATTCATCGGGGGCGTAGAAATACCACATCTAGATCAGCACCAGCTCAGCACTTTCTGATTCATTGGACCTAAAAATGCACAGTAAAGAGTTCAGATCACTTCCTCCACAACTGATCACTGAGGATTTATTAGGAACGGGAGGGGGGTGATTTATAATCGCTGCCATTTACTGCAAATTTACTGCCGGATTAAAGCTGCTGTGCAACTCTGTCGCCCACTTTTTATCTAATTATAAACATTAACCTTTAACCCTTTATGTATATCAGACACACAGATCAGAAATAAGATCTATGCAAAGCTTCACCACGAGGTGTAATTTCTCACAAACAATCGTGTTCATTTTCAATCAGCGTCTACCTTTCTGATGAGACAGTCCACCCGGCTTTACCCATCATCAATACTCTGAGTTTTTTATCCATTTAGATCCCATTCATGGCTTCTATGCAGCATAGATTAACACTGATGAGCTGAAGCACAGAGTATCCTCTAAACAAACGGTCATGAAGAGTAATCAGAGGAAGACGATGTGGATGTTTGCAGATTAGCAGGGACAAGACGTTATTTAGTGCAGACAAACTGGCCTTTTGAATTCAGACACAGACTGATTAGATTTAGACGTATGCTGCTGTAGATCAGCCGCGATGGGAAAGTATTTGCTCGCTGCTGATATTTAACATAATGCATCACTGAGGGTTTGACAGAACAGGATGCATTGAGTGGCTGAGGGAGCAGTCACTATAGATCTGCAGGGAGAGGCTTTCAGTCAGAGGAACGCTGCAGTAAAAAGGGTAAAGGTCAACAATTAAAACATTTAACTAGATAGTTTTTAACGTAGATGTTTAGCAGGATGTCCCTCCTTTACTGTTGGAGCTGGATAGAGAAATAAGTAGGAGTTAGACGGCAGAGTGTGGACAAATGGAAAGGGTTGTAGATGCAGAGGTGAAGACAAAAAGTGATGAATGACTCCAGCAGGGTGGAGGAGCCGGCTGTCAGCCGACCAATCAGGCAGAGAGAGAAGAAGAGGAGGAAGGAAACCAAGCTGAAAGGAAAGCAATATCTGAGCCGAGTCTAATGGAAAATAAAAGTATTTGACTCCTCTTGTAAATATAGTTAGAAAAAAGAAATAAGATATGCAGCTGATTAAATGTCCTGTCACAAAAACCATTATTTTGTTTGTTTTTCTTCTTGTAACCAACTGAGCAGAAAAAGTACGCTGAAAGCTTCACCTCTCAGGTGTAAAACCCACAAGTCCCAGGCAGCAGAGGCAAAACAATCTGAAACCTGTAATTGAGCTTCTCTGTTTGTGTCACATTCAGAAAAAAATGGAGGTGAAATCTGTGGCTTCAAAACAAGAAAATGCTGAAAATGACTTCGTAAATCTGTAAACAGTCGACTGCTTGCTTGCTTTAAAGTGGTCTTGATCAATAGTTCTTCAGAGTTTCTACAGATTTTTTTCAATTTTAGCTGTATTTTAACAGATTAATTTACGATTTGTTAATAATTCAGGCAGGAATTTGCGTCTAAACTCGAGGGATGAAGCGGATGTTGATAGCCAACCTAAGAAATCCTTTGAGTTGGATCTTCAGGGTCTTTCTTTCCAGCAGCTCATCATAAAACCCTGATTTTTTCCCCCTCCATTTCTTTATTTGATCCAGCATGTGTGATATGACAAAATTAGATCATGAAGGATTAGAACGTGTTGACGATCCGCCAAAGCAAAGACATGGTTATGTCCATAGGGCGTGTTCTAGTTCTAGATAAATTACACTGATTCAAATCTGTTCAGTACAAATACTATTTATGTATGTACTGCTTTTTAGTTTAAAGACTTCGGGTAAAATGTTTTAAAATAGTAGTTTTTACTATTTTATATAAAATGTGCTGCTTATTCTCGCAAAGCAATGAAGATCAAATGAAACATCAGCTGTTAAAGGTGGATTTTTAAACATCATGGTGTGTAATGTGTGCAGTAATAAAACCCCAAATATCACTTTATTATTTTTAGATTGCAGTTCGCCCAAAATACCAAAGATAACTCAGATGAACCAAAAACAAGAGTTAAGCACCAAGAAGGTGATTCATGAAGAGCTGATCACTCTTTATAGAGCAAGTTTAAATATTTGATCACTTAAACCAGATTGGAAACCTGAAAATGATTCAAACATTTTTATAAAACGGAAAAAACTAATTAGGTAAACTTTTGTTGTAATATACAAGTTGGCAACAAGTTTTTCAAAGGTAAACACATTAAACTAAGTATGAAGTAAATAAAAAATTGTATTCTAATAGTAACACTCTTTAACTTTAAAGGTAGTATAGTTGGTAGTTAAAATATTTCAGTGAGTACCCTTTAAAGCAGTGGCCCCCAACTTTTTTGCACCACAGACGGTTTAGTGTTGAGCAACACGCCTACAGCGTGGGCGTGTATTTGTCATGGATGGAGGTGACGTGTCCCTACCAATAACTCGATCCAAGGGTGCAGAAATAGCTCTGCATCCCCACCAATAATACGTACAGTCCAACGGACAGGCGCTGTGCACGGATGGACCTGTGCCCAGGGTAAAGAGGCGTACGTGGTGCGAGCCCCTCACAGCCCGGGCAAAGCCGCTTACGCCGATGGCACCTGCTCTGGGTCTGAATGAGGAAGTGAGGACTGGCCATTGGGCAGTTTCCCAGTGATGGTAATTTTGGCTGGTCCCTGGACTGGGACCAGGACAGATCGCTTAGATCTGCACTTCCTAATTTGGCGTACAGCGCAGCAGGGAGTGAGGATTACAGAGCTGCTCAGCTCACTCAGCAGCTTGTTGGTAGGTGATCACAGGCTGCAGGCTTGATACCGTAACGAAACACACCGGTGTTTCAGACGCGATCAATAAATCAATTATTTTTTTAATTCCATCATTCTGATGGTCCAGTACCATATGATGGACCAGTACCAGTCCAGGGACCAGGGGTTGGGTGTGTCACTAGGCTGCTGCTGTTGGTGACACATTTATGAGGGAGTTTTAAAAATGTCTCAAAACATTTGCAAAGTTTTTAATTCCTGCTGCGAATCTCAGAGCCTTTCTTTCATTCCACAGGAGTGTTAAACAATTTTGAAGAATTTATACAACAAATTTTCTCTGTAAATAGACTCATCACACAGAAGATGAGTCAAAAATCACCAGAAAAGCAAAACAGCTTTAGGAGGAGTTGATGCTCTAACTACTTTGTGACTGATTTGAGACCAAAAAGAGACAATCCGAGTGTGACCAAACCCTGAGTAAGAGTAGGCCTATTTATTAATCAGACATTTTATAAATGAACTGCAGTGAGAAAATGAACACAAATTTACCAAAATGTCATATCATACCAAATCAGTGTGAATCCACCTGAAAACGTGCGTATATTCTTGCATCAAATGATGCATAATGTTGATCTCAGATCCTGTTTCAGGCCTTTTCTTTTAAAATGTGACATCATGTTTTTTTAGTCCTGACACTTCTTTTGTCCTCCACTCCTCCTCTGTTATTTTTGTTGTTTTTCCTTTCAGTAAAGTGTATTTTGATAGCAGCTTTTATCACCTTCATCCAAAATGCTTCACTTCACTCCAAGTACACGCACAGCGAGTCGGAGTGGCTCCTGTGGGATTTGATCCCGTCACCCTGGCAGATAACAGCAGCACCCATTTAGCATCAGAGTGAGGGTTAAAATCCCACCAGGGCCTCGCCTGCGACTCTGAAAACGCTTGCTCTCCAGGCACTTTGGATGAAAGCTCTCTCTCTAAATTGCAGCTGTAGGTAATAAAAAATTTTCATAAAATAATCCCCCCCCCCTCTAAAATTGATATATAGAATGTTGGAAATGAGCAGTGCAGATATAGAGCTGCCGCTCTGTGACAGCCGACTGCAGTATTGTCAGCGGTGATAATATTTTCTGTGAGCTGCAGATAGCTTCTCCCTCACCGCTCCTGGAGGAGGTTCAGCCTCATAGCCTGTGAACCACTAGGAACTCCAGTGTGTAGAAGTGTGTTCATCAGAGGGAACAGAACAGGATGATGTGAATGAGACAAAACTAAAACAAGAGAAGAGAGACTAACCATTTAATCATCTGCTTTACTGTAGCTGCAGACAAACAAACGGTTAGATGAAGATTTTTTTCTGATTAAAAGTTGTGGATAAAAATTATTTTAGTCATTGCAGCACAGCCTTTGTTTGGAGAAATACGAGTTTAAATCCTACAGGACTGATGAGCTAATGGCTATTCAGAGAGCAGCAAAGTGTGTTCTGCCGTCTTAAAGGTACTTAAGCCTCCTACAGTCCACAGGAGTTAACTGTTGCTGCCTTCTTAAAGTGACTTCAGCCTCCTACAGTTCACAGGAGTTAACTGTTGTTGCCTTCTTAAAGTGACTTCAGCCTCCTACAGTTCACAGGAGTTAACTGTTGTTGCCTTCTTAAAGTGGCTTCAGCCTCCTACAGTTCACAGGAGTTAACTGTTGTTGCCGTCTTAAAGTGACTTCAGCCTCCTACAGTTCACAGGAGTTAACTGTTGTTGCCTTCTTAAAGTGGCTTCAGCCTCCTACAGTTCACAGGAGTTAACTGTTGCTGCCTTCTTAAAGTGACTTCAGCCTCCTACAGTTCACAGGAGTTAACTGTTGCTGCCTTCTTAAAGTGACTTCAGCCTCCTACAGTTCACAGGAGTTAACTGTTGTTGCCTTCTTAAAGTGAATTCAGCCTCCTACAGTTCACAGGAGTTAACTGTTGCTGCCGTCTTAAAGTGACTTCAGTCCAGATGGATCAGAGTCCAGATGGATACGAGTCCAAATGCATCGGAGTCCAGATGGATCGGAGTCCAAATGGGTCAGAGTCCAGATGGATCGGAGTCCAGATGGATCGGAGTCCAAATGCATCGGAGTCCAGATGGATCGGAGTCCAAATGGGTCAGAGTCCAGATGGGTCAGAGTCCAGATGGATCGGAGTCCAGATGGGTCGGAGTCCAGATGGGTCGGAGTCCAAATGCATCAGAGTCCAGATGGATCGGAGTCCAGATGGATCGGAGTCCAGATGGATCGGAGTCCAGATGGATCGGAGTCCAGATGGGTCGGAGTCCAGATGGATCGGAGTCCAAATGGGTCAGTGTCCAGATGGATCGGAGTCCAGATGGATCGGAGTCCAGATGGATCGGAGTCCAAATGGGTCAGAGTCCAGATGGATCGGAGTCCAGATGGATCGGAGTCCAAATGGGTCGGAGTCCAAATGGGTCAGAGTCCAGATGGATCAGAGTCCAGATGGATCGGAGTCCAGATGGATCGGAGTCCAGATGGATCGGAGTCCAGATGGATCGGAGTCCAAATGGGTCGGAGTCCAAATGGGTCAGAGTCCAAAACAGATTGCTGCCGTTTTAAATGATAAATGTCATTCACCCATGCACACACACATTCACACACTGGTGGTGATGAACTACACTGTAGTCTCAGCTGTCCTGGGGCACTCTGACAGAGGTGGGGATGCCATTCACCGGCGCTCGCCAAGTCCCTCTGACCACCACCAGTAGGCAGGGTGGGAGAAGTGTCTCCAAGGACACAACGACAACATAATCCAGCTGGAGCTGGCATCGACCTGGCGACCCTCCGGTTGCCAGACCGGCCACTCTGAGCTATAATTCCACCCAACAAGTAAAATAAACAATGTCTGATGATTTTATAGCAGTTTTTATGTTTACTTTTGCTACAGAGTTGTCCAGAGGCTAGTAAACTTGAAGAGGTCACGATTATTTATAATGAATATTTAAAACATTTATAATAAATAAAATAAGTCTTTACATGTCCTCATGTCTCATTCTTCTGACCCAACTTCTCTTATGACATTGAGACAGGAATTCATCACTCCTTGTGTTAAAGCACTGACCACATGAGACCAGATCATTATTATTATTATTATTATTATTATTATTATTATTATTATTATTATTATTATTATTATTATTATCTGATGCCAAGAAGTTTTGAAAAAAGAGGTACTTCGTTTGAAATGAGATGCACAGGTTTAAATTGAATCGCTTCATTGCTCCATCTTTATACATCTTTATTTCTCTCTACCTTGAGTCCATCCTTCTCTCTCTTATTTATTTTCTTGCCCCTCACCTTCCCTCGTCTTTCTACCCGTCTTCTCTCCTCCCTCCTCTTCTCCGTCTCATTCATCAATCTCTTCATCCATCTCTCCTGATCGGCTCTCGGCTCCACGGGGAGACAGACTTACAATCAGGCTTATTTGTCTCCCTTACCAGCCTGCCATCCCCCACTCTCCCGCCCTGCCTCTCCTTTATTATCCCTCTTTCTTTAATCTCATCCCCACCTCTGCTGCCCCTTCCTTCCAGCATCCATCCATCACTTTCCTCCTGATGGGGTCCAATTCTAGTTCCTCACAACTGTGAGCTGATCCTGTCATATTCTGTGGTTTTACCTTAACTTTAGTTTGAGGTTTCTGTTCCTGTTTCATTTCCACAGTCAGTTTTCTGTTTTAACCAAATATTTTATCTCCAGGCTCCAAACTTTACGTACTTTTTCACCTCAGATCAGTTTATCCTGCTTTAACATTCTGATCTCATGTTTCTGTTCTCCTTCACTCCTCTTTTCCTCTCTTGCCCTTTAGACTTTTTTTGTCCTTTTGTCTTCTTTGCGTGTTTCAGTTTTCTGCCTCTTTGTCCCCAGCCTCACTTAAAAAACATTTTTTTAAACCTTCTCCCCTACATCTTTTTTCCTTATATCTATTCATTCTTTATTATGGATACCTGATGCTTTTTTTTTTTGTCTAATGAATTTTTTCTCCTGTTTTTATTTTTGGTGGTCTTTTCCTGATACCTGATGGTTTTTTTATACCCAACAGTTTTTTCCTGATATTTTTCAGTCTGATGGATTTTAACCTGATACTTGATTCGACAGATGCTTTTTCATCTAAGGTCTGACGTCTGAGACAGTTTGGTCTGAAGTCTGAAAATGTTTTTCCGACACCTAAAGATGTCCTTAAATGGACACCGTAGTCTTTATCTAGTTCTATATTTCATATCTCATTTCCTGTAATACTTTTTGCAGCTACCTTCTTCCTGCTTCTCATTCTTTCTTCGGTCTCCTCTTCATAACCTTATCCTTCCCACACTTTTCTGGTACTTTCTTCAGACTCCCATCTTTTTCTTTATTGCCTCTTCCAGTCATCTCTTCACCTGCTCTGTTTTATTATTTTCTCTTTCTCCTGCATTATTATAATCACTCCTTTATCCCTGTTTTTTATTCTCCCCTGTCCTCCCTTTTCTCCACTCCCCTCTGTCCCCCCCCCCCTCCCTTCCATCGTATCCAGAGGGGATAATGAACAAAGGTTATTGAACAGCAGAAATAATGAAATAAAGTGGAGCCGAAACCCACCCAGAACAAAACACATTTTCTCATTTTCCTCCTGTAAAAGTTATGAATTTTTTATGTTTCAATCTCCGGCTTTAATGAAATAGTTTCTTAGATGCGACACGTCGTACATTTTCATAACGGGAATTTGGGCTGACATTTTCAATATGTTGTTTCATGTGGTGTGCTGTGCATATATAATGGCTTCATGAGCACCTGACAGTGTGTGTGTGTGTGTGTGTGTGTGTGTGTGTGTGTGTGTGTGTGTGTGTGTGTTCTCTTTAATCCATGCGTTTCAGGATGTGTAGTTGTTGGACTAATGTCTTTTTTGTCTTTTGCAGTGTTTTAAACAGAACTCCAGTTCATCTGATCCATGAGATCATTCTGGTGGACGACTTCAGTAACGACGGTGAGACGCAGCTGCACACACACACACACACACACACACACACACACACACTGCAGGTCTCTTCCAGGTCAGAGATAACAGAGATGAGACCTACATAACAGGTCAGAGGAGGAATCGTGTCCACAGCAGCTGCCTCCATCGTTTTAGGATTAAAGTGTTGATAGAGGGAAAAATAGATCCGCTATGGGTCAGAGACTTTTAAGCTTTCTGAATATTATTTTTTTTGTCTGCAGCTGTGTTCTGTTCATCTTTAGCAAGACACAAAATCCAGCTGAAAGGCACCAAACGGACCAGAATTCTGCATGTTTCACTGGAAAATCGCTGGGAATCAACTCAATTAGTTTGTTTTTCCTGCCTGATTGATTTGTATCCAAATATAATATCTGACCCATTTAACCTCATGTTGATCCTGCTGTTAGGGGATGTAGCTTCAGTCAGATTGTCTGTGGTTTAGATTCTCTATCATCAAGAACACGAGTCAAACCCTTGTTTTGTTTTGTTCGTTTTTTAAAGACTAGAGTTCTGTTTTTGATTTTTAGAAGACATTTTGCTGACCTCAGAAACTTTCTCAATATAAAACAAAAAAGTCTCAATCTTCTTTGAATTAGGGAAAGATCTGCCAGTAATGATGATGTCACACAGTAAACTGGCGCAGCCCTCCTCCCATCACTGCCTCCTTTCCTTCATCATACGCCTGGTTGCCATGGTTTCCAAGGTTCCAATCCTTGACCTCCTACCATGAACTCACTCTTTATTTTACACTAAATTCTGATCAGACCCACATATTTAATCTTATCCTTGGCTACTGATACATTGTTTTAAACTGTAAAATCCATAAAATATTCATAAGTTGTCTCCACAGAGTCAAGTCGTCACTTCTGTAAAAATCCCACCTTTTAAACCAGGGTCCTTTCTGGGTGGTGACTGGTTACGTTTTCACAACAGAGTTTTAAAAAGATCTCAAAAGAACCTCCCTTTTTATTTAGGCTGTCATGTGTGCTCAGAACATTTACTGTAATATAACAAAAAGGCAGGAATCTTTAATAAATCTGTCACATCACATTAAATTTAAATGATCTTCAATAATTCAGTGTGTTATTTGGGCACTTGATCATTTGTAGGTCAATTAAAAATACTAAGACTTCTACGCTGACTTTTTGATTTGATATTGATGAACATTAGGGAACTAAAGGTTCATAAAAACTTAGTTTCCATCAGAAAGTAAAATATGAACTCCTCACATTCCAGCAGGATATAAAAACACCCCCTGAGCAGCTGCTGGCTCCCTCCTATCAGCTGATGAGTTCACTCTGTCGTTTCTCACATTTCCCATCTCCTCAGTCACCAAGCTGACAGCCAGTCAGGATGGATGGAGCTACGAGCGCAGATACAGAAGTGAGAACTGAAGTGATGGAGGTTAAATAGTACCACATTTAGACTGAGGAGAAATTATCAAGACAGATGAGCCAGCAGGATGGATGGATGCAGACTGATGTGTGTGGGTAAACAACTAGAGATGGAGTCTGTGTAAATGAGCAGCAGCAGGATAAACAGCGAGGACCATTTAAGGTGGACCTAAAACACCAGCCAGTAAAAAGTTTGTGTTCCTCCGTCTAAACATGTTCAGTCAATCTGGTGTTGGTGTTTTTGTTGGGATTTATGTTGGTTTAGGCTGAACGATGAAACAAGACCACAGGCTCATAAGCACTCAGACGTTACCGGTGGCCCTGGAGGTTTATTACTACAGTATTTATTTACCATCAACATGTTGTCTTTGTAAAGTGTCAGAGCTGCCATTTATGAACTTATTATTTAATATGATTGCAAATTGTTGCTGTTGCAAAAACCTCCAAAACACCCAACTTTTCAGGTTATTTTACTAAGAATGAACTCTGGATGGCCACAAGCTCTCTACCTGACACCCTAAACCTTAAATTCAAACCGGGTTATTATGTTTATAGAAAGTCATGTGTTTCATCTAATCCGGGGGTGGGGAGTTTTTCCTTATTTAGGGGCCAATTTGTATTACATAAAGTCCTCATAGGACCACATTCAGAATAAAAGCCAGTGCGTTAAGATGCTGCAGCGATTCAGATCCAGACCCAGTGCTGGCTCACTCCGGACCGCATGGCACTGCAGCTCAGACACGCCCCCTTTCTCTTGACAAGAGGCCTCTTGCGGCATCCTGGACCGCGGAGCAGGTTGTGCATGTCGACCAGACGCCTTCTGTAATGGGAACGAGCTGCTCAGATCACTCTGCAGTTTGGCCATGTGTGATCAGGCTGCCCGCTTCATACCGCAGACTAACACACCGGTACCCAGGCCGGCCCAAACATCATGCCTGGTCTCCCCGTCTTATCTTCTCTGGAAGCTGGAGGTTCCCACCCCGATCTAATGCAAAGAAACGACCCACTGCTGCTGCATTCCTACCCCAGATCGAATATGATGAAGTTGACTATATGAATGCCTCCATTACCAGTCTAAGACCTGACATGAATAGAAAAAAACCAGTGTATTAATAAAGTTTTTATACTTCACCACATGCACCTGCTGCTGTTAGTTTGTGGGTCAGACTTAGAACCATTAACATGTATAATAAATTGACAGGTCACATGGAAGATGAACCTAACTAAAATGCCCCCTAGTGGCTGGTTTCAGTACAGGTTTGAAGCCCCGCCCACTCCATATAAACAAATAGGACGTTTTTCTGACTAGAAAATCTAATCTTCTTGTCTAAGAGTTGACTTGTTTATTCAGGTAGTTCTCACGTTGCTGCTACTTATTCAAACATACATCTTTATTTCATGTTTAGTTGTCAGCTCCTCTCACCCCGTGACCACTGGAGTTAGGCACCAGACCCCACCACCCTCTGTGGAGGAGGAAGATGGATGGATGGATGGATGTTGAGTTGTAATTAGTTTCTTGATGCTAAAAAACACAGTGATTATTTTTGGGTCCTCGTGTATAACTTCAAAGAAATCAGTGAAAACCAAACTTTATTTCTGTACCTTTTCATTTTGACATATTAATAAAACCTTTTTGGCCTAAAATTTGAGTTGAAATCACTGGTTGTTCTGCCAGACGGAGACGATAAAACATGTTTGTCAAAGATGTAAAATAACTGACTCCATGTCGCCGTCTTGAATTTGGCTCATTGTTGTTCTTTTCTAAACCCTGGAACTGTGTTAAATCCAGACGATGGTGTAAATACTGGCATTATTTTCAAGCATTACTATTTTACTTCCTGTTTTATGCATCTATAATCCATGTATTATTTAACTGCGTGCATTAAGAATTTATTTCCACTCCTTTAAATGACTTATCCAGCGGATTCTGTTTCCTTTTCTTCTTTGACACTTTCCACCAGGCTGTTTTCTAAACATCCATTCAGCAGGTGGTTAGATTTAAAGCTTTATATTAATGCAACTCAAAAATCCAGCGGGGAGCTCACAGTCAGCTGAGCAGCAGACAAACGTCTGATTCATCAAACTGAAAGCTTGAATTGTTGTCCTGCTGCTGAGGAGCTTTTTCAGTAAACCCCAAACATCCTGCTGAGTTTCAGGGAAATTATCAAGACACACATATTTCACAGCACAATGTTCAATATTTATGTTATTCATGGTGTTTTTTCATCTTCTTTTCAGAAAGCGACTGCCAGCTTCTCACCAAACTGCCCAAAGTTAAATGTCTCCGGAACAACAAGAGAGAAGGTAGTGTGTGCGTGCGTGCGTGTTGAGATGAGCGTTTTACTTCGTTTAGATTTAAGACTAATTCATCCTCCGTGAGAAGCAAGAACTTTGTTCTCGCTGGGGGAGGTCCGAGAACGAAAAATGTTTTAGTTTCAATTGTAATCATTCATACTCCCCGAGAACTCAGCGATGTGTCATACAGGTGTGTGTGTGTATGTGTGTGCAGATTAAATGATCCTGCATTCAGGTCTGGATCAACCTGCGCAAACCCTCACAGCCTACACTGCTCCGCCGCTGGTCCCGGACCAGTGCGGGCCGCGAGGACCTGTATGCCTCCTCAGGTCTGTCACGCAAGGCGCCGGAGAAAAAGTTACATCAACATACAACGTCAACCGCTACCTGCACTAACCACGCTCATTCTCCTTTTCTGACCAATCACAGCAGTTGTTCTCAGACTTCCTGCAGAAAAAAGTTCGCCTCAGCTGATGTGTATAAGAACAAGCCGTTAGCGCTGCCGAACCGGGTCTGCGAGAACAAAATGACGTCATGTTGTTCTCGCAGACCACCAGCGAGAAGAAAGTTCTTTCTTCTCGTGGAGGACGAATCGGCCTGTACAGGTTAATGATCGCACACACTCTCATTCCAGTTTGACATCCTGCTGGCCCTTAGTTATTTTGTGTTAAACAAAGACAAACACTGAGCTAACTTAAACAGATCTGTTTTTCCTCTAACTACATATAAAATTACAGAAATCATCAAAGGTCATGCTGTTGAAATGAGGCTAAGAAAAAGGCTTTTTAATGGGGATCTAGTGGAGTTGGTTTTCTGCATTTGACCAATCCCTGAGGAGCAGAGGGCAGCCATTTATGTTGGTGCCCAGGAGGCAGTTGGAGATTCTGTATTTTGTCCAGTGATGCTTTCGCCACATGGTTGGAACCCTGGTCTCCCTCATACAGGATGCAGCCATCGACCCTGCTACTTCTTGCATGCTAAGCGAGCGCTCTACCATTTGAGCTAATCCTCCTCAAACGTCCCAGGAAGCAGCAGAATTCATAAATAAAAATCACAACTGACAACCAGCACTGAGTTAGTTTAGTCACAGTAAATCTGGATGTGGTTCCTCATTGTAATACATCACATGTATTGGTTATACTTGTCATTTTAAAATAAGAGCCATTTAGAGCAGCCCTTTAAATATAGAATAGAAGTGAAAGTGATGGATGACTGAACATGACATTCTGACGATGTGATGGGATCATGAGTTCTCTGGCATCTCGATATGGTTAAAAAAGGTTTTAAATTGTGAATTTAATCCTCCTGGACATGAGTTTATTATGTTTAAGCTGCTGGGATTAAAAGATGAGCTTCTACTCCTTAGAATAGAGGCAGGATTTTAGTAATAACCATATGAATCTGTGGTTTTACCTTTCAACTCCTAAATTTCTACCTTTGAAATGTCAGAGTTAGTAAATACTTAGAAACCTCCAGTATTTTAAATGCTGTGGGTGTTAAAAGATTAGATTTGTATCTTTATTAACATGTTTGAAAGTTAATTAAACAGAATTTGGCTACTTTTCAAATTACATTTTTATAATTTATTACAAACGCTCAGTCCCTAAAATGAAAGTTATTTTTAATGAGCGATCAGGCAAAACTTTATTAATTAATTTACTAAACCAGGTTTAGAATGTATTTAGGATAAATGTGTTCAATATGCACCGAAATGAAAATTCTTTGCCAAAGCCATAAATGAGGAAACCCAGGACAAATCCCGAAACACCAAAATAAATGATTATTTCAATTATTAGAACCATAGCATTTATAGCTATGATGTAACCTCACTAAAATCAAGGATTACAATAAATCAGTTACAAAACTATGAAAACAATGATGAGAGAAGGGGAAAATACTGTCTGAGAAGCTCAATGTGACAGTAGCAGCAGCCCCGACATGGAGGGAAAACAAAAAAACTACACTCTGGTTCAGGTCTGACTCGGGTCCAGTCAGGGCTGGACTGGGATGGGAAAACGTCGTGGCAGCTCGGCACGATCTTACAGGTGATGTTTGGTTTCTGTTCAGGGGGGCTTGAGGGCTGTTAGCCGTGTCACACGCCGTGCGCGTGCGTCACCTGTCACTTGGAGTTGCACACCATTCCAGTGCTCTGCAGTGGGAGGAGAAACGAGTCGCTGTGCAGACGACTCGTTGAGGTCCGGTCCAGCTTAAAATCACGAGCAGAGACAGTGAAATGAGTCCGCACCGCAGACATGCTGGCTGCACTATTTGCTCATGACGTCACGCATTTCGGCCATGTTGTTTCAGTGATTTGGGCGTTTCGACCGAAAACCAAAAATACACGTTTGGGTCACTTTCGGCCGAAAATTTTCGGTGGCCAAAATTTCTGTGCATCCCTAGTTCACACAAATAAATGTTAAATAGCTTTTTCTAAGTTTGAGTCAACGTGGTCTCATTAAGCTATTTTTTAGTGATGTTTTGATTGGATGTACTCACACATCTGACAGTGTTTGTTGATCATTTTTCTAATCCAGGGCTCTTCAAACTTTTCAAGACAATGGTCAGAATCCCCAAGCTGAAAATACTCAAGGGCCACAAAAATTAGAATACTTTTTTCCTTCATTTGTACCGTTCAAAAATACATTAGAAGTGCAAGGTTTACAGAACAGAACAATGTTTTAATATAAGAAAAGCAACAAAACCAGGATTTCTTCAGTTAGTAAAAGTCAGTGAGGGTTGATGGTTTACTATTTATTTAATTTAAAAGGGGGAAAACCTGGTTAATAAAAGATTAATATTTTTGTTTGGACTTAACATTTAAGTATTTAATTAAAATATAAAAACAAGAACAGGACTCAGGATGGAGCCTTGAGGAACGCCACACATAAGCAAAGCTGAAATCATTATTATCTTTATTTATTTGGGCTGAAAAACAGCTGTCTGTCAAAACTGACCCAAACCACCAGAACAGAACCTTTAGTCCTGCTCTTCAAGTCACAATAACAGAATATTACAAAGACACGTCCCTCTGGAGGCAGGAGTTTAGCAGATTTCTGTGAATCAGCAGTTAAAACAATAGTCAACATTTAGAAAGAGCTTTTACTGTGTTTTTGTTTAAAACGAGTTTTTAAAGTGCAGCTTCTCCGAGACTTGTTTCTGTCTCCAGCACAGGTCACAAAGCTGAATGCTCACAGGGAAAACCTGAAGTAGAAACACTTAAAAGCCACTTCTAACACGCTTGTTGTAGCTCGGTGAGAACAGCTCCATTTGAGCTCACAGTGCTGCTTGAAAATAATAGTCTTCACTCCACCTAAGTGTTTCTGCTCTATTCTTTTCTAAACCTTCCTCTCCGTCCTTTCATTCTTTCTTTTACACGTTTATTTTCCATCTTTGTCTCCAGCTTGCTTTGTCTCTTGTCATGTTGCTGCTCAGCCTTTAACGTACCTCTCCTTCTCTGTAACACTTGTTCTGCGTGTTCCCGCTGAAGGATTTCATTAGAACACCGGCACACAGACGAGCAGGGTTCATCACTTTGGCTTGTTAATAGTTCATGGCTTCAGGCGTCCTGACTCGATTATTTTTTAATGGTCATGTTGATGAAGTTCCGTACTTGTGAGGACGCTTGTTGATGTATTGCTTTCCTAGCTTCTTGTTTTTACAAAAAACAAAACCCAAATATAAAGTTTTTCCACCTTAAAAATGAGGCAATCAAACTAGAATAAAACATAAATAACTTAAAAGGTTATTAAATGTGAATGATTATTAAATGAAAAGCAGGATGCCAGCATGGTAAGGTCATTATTGCTACGATGTAAAAACTCATCCAGAACATGGTTTTTATCGAGTCTATGTGAGAGCTTCAACAGTGTATTAAGATCTTCATAGACCCCTGATTGTGGTAGACCAGGTGTGATTGGTTAACGATAGCGATGGTTAACTTCCTTACTGAGGTGTTTTATTATTAGGCTAGCAGAAAATCACGGTACTGGATGGAAAGTGGCAGCAAAGATGATCTGTATCCATGACGTGAGGTCATCAAAAGTTTGAGGCTGACCTTATTCGTAGGCTACAACCCTATCAACCAGACGCCTGATGTAATCTGTGAGAGTTGTGCCGGGATAAAGTCCAGGCTCTGGTGTGATGATGGGAGTAGGATTGTTTTAGTAACAAGCTGTTAATGTACACATAACAATGAAAACAGAACCCAGAGTGTGGTTGTGTCATGTATTTTCTGATTTTACAGCCATTTTCATAGAGAGCATAGCAGGGTCCTAGTCCAATGTGAAGGGACCCTAAGCAAGACAGGGTTCTTGATGTAGCATTTACCCTTCAGATAATCTATGATGAAAGAAAAAGGAGGAAGTGCTGCTTTCCTTTTCTATGAATATGTATTTTTATTTTGAATTTGAGCTCCTGACACAGCCTGATGCAGGTCAGGTAGTGAATGAACAAAGCATCAAAACACTACAACAGCTCAAGCTCATGACATGTAATCAATGAAGATGCAAAATGAAGCTTCTGCTACATCTTCACTGACTCTCAGCTGAACAGAAATGTAGAGAAAAGCTCCAGAAACACTTCCTGCATGTGAAACGACTTCATTGGACAAGCAGGTCTCATCAGGATCTTCATGAAGGAACATAAAACGTGAAGATGTGGGTTTGGTCACTGACCCAGGTCTAAGAAGCAGAGCGGACAGCATGAAGGAGAAACTAGAATTAGTCTTCAGACCACCTGCAAATATGGTTTAGATCAGTTACATTCATTTGGTTGGTGGGTTGCTTTTGTTGGTTGCTTGTTTACTTGTTTGTTTTGATGGTTGTTGCAGTCTTGTTTTTAGCAGCCATTTTGGTTTTAGTCTTAGTCTTTTGACTAAAATGCTGCTTAGTTCTAGTCACATTTTAGTCATATGTGATAGTTTTAGTCGAAGAAAACTCAAAGGTTTTAGTCAGCTTTAGTTAAAAAAAAAGTATTGATCCTTTAACAAGGTAAATTAGGTCAAAAAGTTGAGAATCACTCACATCAATCAATTCAAAAATACCATTGGTCATTTTGGCATTAAAAGGAAAAGTAACAAAAAACACCAAAACGGACAAAAATACAATAACCAAAGTACTCAATCAACACTATAAGTAATGGTCTAACGTTCGGCCATAATGATAACAAAAACATGACAAAGCAAACAGCTCACCATGGAGTTGATTAAATAAGGACACGATATGGAATCAATCAGCAGGGTTGTCACAAGCTGTCAAGAAGGAACAAGTCTCCATTTGATGAGAGAGAGCGCTGCCAGAGACAGTAACCGACTGATCGCCCCGGAACTAATGAAAGGGTTCAACCACAATAAGAGGATGCTCAAAAGTAGAGACTGAGTCCACGTGATTTACATGTCACAGCAGAAACAAGTCACCTAAATTCTTTTCCACAACTCCACACATGAACGTTTTCGTCTAGTCTCGTCTCATTTTAGTCATCAAAGAGCTCGTTTAGCTCGTCAGCGTCTTTTTAAAAAAGGTGCGTTAACCCTATATTTTCATTATGGTCTCTGTTGATGAAAACAGCACTGGTTGGTTGTTTGTCTTTGGTTGGTTTGTGTGTGGGTTGTTTGATTTGTTGGTTGTTTAGCTGTTTGCTTAGTTTATTTGGTTGATTGTTGGAATTTGATCCATATTTTCTAAATATCTGCTGAAAACTCATGGCTAAAGTCATTTTTGCAGAAAACGTGTCATGTTCTAATTCAATCACAATCCAATACAAACTGAATCTGATTCAGATTAAAATCCAGTTACAGTTTTAATCCAGTTTTCTCCATTCAGCACCTCACAGTTCTATTTAATTATAGTCCAGTTCAATGCAAAGAGGTTTATTAAATTACTTATGTAAATGTCACTTTATAACATTTTGAGGCTGACAAAGCCAGTGGACTGCAGCAAATGTTCACTTTGATTCAGAACTGAAAATGAGTTAATGCCTGCATCAACAGGATGCATTATGTAGCAAATCAAACCACATCTTAATTCTAACACCACTGTGCTAAACAGGTCTCAGTTCTTAAACATTTCTTTCCAAACGCCTGACAGTAAAAATGTTCTCAGCAGAATGTTTTCAAATGAAAACGTGTCTGCCTGAAGAGACACTCACCGCTGTGAGAGGGGTCGACGGCTACCAGCTATCGACGAGGATTGAAACTCTTCTCTGCACAAAGTCAGCCAGCTTAATGTGTTTGTGTGTTTCTAAGTAAATGACTGCCCACTGCGGTCACTTCATTCCTCCATCAGTGTTTGTGCCTGCTTGTGTGTGGGTCTGGTTTATGTGTGTGGGTCCAGTTTGTGTGTGTGGGTTTAGTTTGTGTGTGTGGCTTCATCCATCCAGAAAATAAAGCCTTATTGAGGATGAAATGGGATTTTTAATTGGCTGAGCCTTGGCCTAACGGCGCCTTGTGGAACTTCACGGCCTCTCGTACAATGTCACCGACACACACACGCACAATGAGCCCACAGTAGCGTGCACGCTCATCTTCGCACGTCCACACACAGTTACCTGAAGTATCGCACGTTCACACAAGGTGCGTCTGCATGTCAGGGAGTATTGATTAGACCATTTACACCAAACAGAAGAGAACAGTGGCCCCCATCAGGGAGACCTCCCTAACAGGCTCATTTACACACACACACACATACACACACACTTTCTTTCCCACCTCCTCCATCACTTCTGTCTCTGTCCTTTAAAAGCGAACAGACAAACCTTTCCTGTTAGACGCACCCTGACATGCACATGCAGAGTGTGATGCGCCTGTTAAAAGGTTGTCTCCATGTCTGACAGCGCCTCTAAGAGCCCTGCATCGATTTTCTCCTCCGCTGACTGACTGAGAACAAGGAGGCAGTGAGACAGGGAGAGATCGGATGTGAATAAATACACAGAGGCACTCACTCCACCAGAGCTGATGGTTCTATTCCCACTTCTTTTTAGAATGTACTCCTTTAAGCTTCTGTTGGATGTTTATTTGGAGGAAGGTGCTGGAGGTTACTGGTAGTCGGACTGTCAGTGTGAAACCTAAATATGTCTTATCAGATCAGACAGCTGAATCAATTTCAGCAAAGTAGAAAATTCAGTTAGGCAGCGAGAAAGTTTTAAAGTTCTGAAGCTGAATAAACGTGGATTAAAAACTGGAATTAGATATGGGCAAATTCTGTATCAATGAGGAAAAAAATTAACTGTCAAAAAATCCAAACTTTGTGTTAAAGTGATAATATGCAGTTTTGCTTGTTTTGGGCTCCCTCTGGTGTCCGTTTTAAATCACTGCCATTAAAAAGTTAGCCCATTGTTTCAGCTTCTAAATGCCTAAATCTACCTGTTGAAATGTCTCCTCAGCCTTCATAGCTTTCTACAGGAGCGGTTATTTACTCCTTCAAAGAAATCAGCTGTGTTCAAGCAGGGAGAGATGGAAAAAAATCAGGAATCATGAGCTAAAAACACTCCAGCGCTAGCATAACAGCTAGCCACTTTGGGTTAGCCTAACCCTCGTGAGACACGTGACTTCCTGGACACCGTGACGGTGACGGAGATCTTGCAATCGTGGTATTCTGGATCTAATCACCAGATGGGGCTAAGTGACTTTTCATTAACTCTGTAAAGGGTCATATTAGCACAGACTGGCTCAAGGAAAAGATTTAAAAATATGAAAAAGTTGCATATTATCACTTTAAATGTTGGATTTGAAACTCAGGCTAAAAAAACAGGAATTATCAATCAAATACGTGCTATGAATATAGATTGTTGTAGTTTTTCCAGCAAGAAAACACTTTCAGACTTTTGTTACTATTTAAATCTACAAGGGGTGAGCTATAGTTGTAATGAATGTGGAGGTGAGCAGGCAGGTGGACCCAAGTTGCAGGTGGGAAACGGAGGAGCTGAAGGCATAGGATGAACTTAAAAAGCTATTTATTAAATAAACTTGGTAAGAAATAACTGAACAGAGCAGAACAGACCATGGAGAACAAATGAACCGACAGGGAGACAAGGGACAGAAGGGCTTAAATACATGAGGAGGTAATCAAGGGAACAAGACACACCTGAGGAGCATTAACAAAAGCAATGGCCTTGCCTCGCCTCGCCTTCTTCCGCTTATCCGGGTCCGGGTCGCGGGGGCAGCATTCCAAGTCGGGCAGCCCAGGCCACCTTCTCCCCGGCCAAGTCCACCAGCTCCTCAGCTGGGACGCCCAGGCGTTCCCAGGCCAAACTGAAGATGTATTTCCTCCAGCTTGTCCTGGGTCGACCTGGGGGCCTCCTGCCGGCAGGACATGCCCAGAACACCTCCTGAGGGAGGCGTCCAGGAGGCATCCTTACCAGATGCCCGAACCACCTCAACTGGCTCCTTTCGATATGGAGGAGCAGCGACTCTACTCCGAGTCTCTCCCGGATGTCCGAGCTTCTTACCCTATCCCTAAGGCTGAGCCCGGCCACCCTGCGGAGAAAACTCATTTCGGCCGCTTGTATCCGCGATCTCGTTCTTTCGGTCATTACCCAAAGCTCATGAACATAGGTGAGGATTGGGACGTAGACCGACCGGTAAATCGAGAGCCTTGCTTTCTGGCTCAGCTCTCTCTTTACCACAACAGACCGGTTCAGCGTCCGCATCACTGCAGACGCTGCCCCAATCCGCCTGTCGATCTCCCGCTCCCTCCTTCCCTCACTCGTGAACAAGACCCCGAGATACTTGAACTCCTCCACTTGAGGCAGGACCTCTCTCCCGACCCGGAGTTGGCAATCCACCTTTTTCCGGTCGAGAACCATGGCCTCAGATTTGGAGGTGCTGATCCTCATCCCAGCCGCTTCACACTCGGCTGCGAACCTCCCCAGCAAGAGCTGAAGGTCAGAGCTCGATGAAGCTAGGAGGACCACATCATCCGCAAAAAGCAGAGACGCGATTCTCCTGTCACCAAACTCCAACCCCTCCACACCACGGCTGCGCCTAGAAATCCTGTCCATAAAGGTTATGAACAGGACCGGTGACAAAGGGCAGCCCTGGCGGAGTCCAACCCTCACTGGGAACAGGTCCGACTTACTGCCGGCTATGCGGACCAGACTCACACTCCTCTGGTACAGGGACTGAATGGCCCTTAACAAAAGACCATCAACCCCGTACTCCTGGAGCGCCCCCCACAGGGTGCCCCTGGGGACACGGTCATAAGCCTTCTCCAAATCCACAAAACACATGTGGATTGGTTGGGCAAACTCCCATGACCCCTCCATCACCCTAGCGAGGGTAAAGAGCTGGTCCACAGTTCCACGACCAGGACGAAAACCACATTGCTCCTCTTCAATCCGAGATTCAACCATCGACCGGACCCTCCTCTCCAGTACCCTGGAGTAGACCTTTCCAGGGAGGCTGAGGAGTGTGATCCCCCTATAGTTGGAACACACCCTCTGGTCCCCCTTCTTAAAAATGGGAACCACCACCCCGGTTTGCCACTCCACAGGAACTGCCCCCGATGACCACGCAATGTTGCAGAGACGTGTCAGCCACGACAGACCTACAACATCCATCGCCTTGAGATACCCAGGTCGGATCTCATCCACCCCTGGGGCTCCGCCGCTGCGTAGTTGTTTGACTACCTCAGCGACTTCTGCCCCAGAGATTGGACAGTCCGTCCCCAGGTCTCCCAGCTCTGGTTCCTCCTCGGAATGCGCATCGGTGGGATTGAGGAGCTCCTCAAAGTATTCCTTCCACCGTCCGACTATAGCCCCAGTTGACGTCAGCAGCTCCCCGTCCTCACTGTAAACAGTGTGAGCAAGTTGCTGCCTTCCTCCCCTGAGGCGCCGGATGGTTTGCCAGAACCTTTTTGGAGCCGACCGATAGTCTTTTTCTATGGCCTCGCCAAACTCCTCCCACGCCCGAGATTTTGCCTCGGCAACTGCCACTGCTGCACTTCGCTTGGCCCGCCGGTACCTGTCTGCTGCCTCTGGAGACCCACAGACCAGCCACGCCCTGTAGGCCTCCTTCTTCAGCCTGACGGCTCCCCTAACCTCTGGTGTCCACCAGCGGGTACGGGGGTTACCACCACGATTGGCACCGGCTACCTTGCGACCACAGCTAGCAACAGCCGCCTCAACAATCGCAGAGCGGAACAAGGCCCATTCGGACTCAATGTCCCCCACTGCTCTCGGGACGCGGTCGAAGCTCTGCCGGAGGTGGGAGTTGAAGACCATCTTGACAGGCTCTTCTGCCAGGCGTTCCCAGCAGACCCTCACTATACATTTGGGTCTACCAGGTCTGCGTGGCATCTTCCCCTGCCATCTGATCCAGCTCACCACCAGGTGGTGATCAGTTGACAGCTCCGCTCCTCTCTTCACCCGAGTGTCCAAAACATACGGTCTCAGGTCAGATGATACAACTATAAGGTCAATCATCGACCTGTAACCTAGGCTGCCCTGGTACCAGGTGTACCGATGGGCATCCTTATGTTCGAACATGGTGTTCGTTATGGCCAAACTGCGACTTGCACAGAAGTCCAATAACAGAACACCACTCGGATTCAGATTGGGCGGGCCGTTCCTCCCAATCACGCCCCTCCAGGTCACGCTGTCATTGCCCACGTGAGCGTTGAAGTCCCCCAGCAGGACTATGGAGTCCCCAGTAGGAGCGCTATCCAGCACTCGTCCCAGGGACTCCAAAAAGGGTGGGTACTCTGAGCTGCTATTTGGAACATAAGCACAAACAACAGACAGGACCCGTTCCCCAACCCGAAGGCGCAGGGAAGCTGCCCTTTCGTGCCCCGGAGAAAACCCCAACATACAGGCAGAGAGTCTTGGGGCAAACAGAAATCCCACCCCAGCCCTCCGCCTTTCACCCGGAGCAACTCCTGCATACAAGAGAGTCCAACCCCTCTCAAGGACTCGGGTTCCAGAGCCAACGCTATGTGTCGAGGTGAGCCCAACTATATCTAGCCGGTATCGCTCAGCCTCTTCCACAAGCTCCAGCTCCTTCCCCGCCAGAGAGGTGACGTTCCATGTCCCGATAGCCAGTTTTCCCATCCGGGGATCGGATCGCCAAAGCTCCCGCCTCGGTCTGCCACCCGATCCACAATGCACCGGACCCTTCACTCTCCTCCTGCAGGTGGTGGGCCCACAGTTGGATGAGCCCATGTCTCCGGTTCGGGCTGGGCCCGGCCGGGCCCCATGGGCGAAAGCCCGGCCACCAGGCGCTCGTCCACGGGCCCCAACCCCAGGCCTGGCTCCAGGGTGAGACCCCGGTAACCCTCCGGGCCGGGTACTCAGACTCTTAGATTGCTTCTCCATGAAGGGTCTTCTGAAAAGCAAAATGGGACTAATTAAACACACAGAGCATGGGGGAAACACAGGGGCATGAAAACGAGACAGACCTGGACAAAAAACAACAACAAGAACCATGACATGAACAAAGACAAAAACCAGACTAAACATGAGTCAAACACAGAAGACTAAACTATGACAAGGAGGACTAAAAACAGAAGTAAACAAACACCAGGAGACTAGAACAATCAGAATGACTAAACAATGAGCAAAGACAGAACTAAAACATGACTAGACAGACAAGAATACGTGACAATAGTTAATATAGTTTTTTCTTTGCTTGACGTTAGCATGTTCTTGCTAGCACAACTGCTATCAAAAAAATCCCTGGTGAGGATGGTTGTGTTATTCTCTTGGGGGTTAGTTATAATGATATAATGAAATATATCTCACTGTCACTTTAAGTGTGTTAGATCCATGCTGGTTTACTTCACCTTGAGCAGACTGGTGCTGGCCTGGAATGTCAGGTTTGCTACTGAAGTGGCCGTCCTCCTATCCGTCTGATCGAACAACCTTCTTGGCTCCATCAACCTACAGATCTCAGTCCTCTCCTGTCCAGTGTGGTGTTCCTCAGGGTTTGGTTCTAGGTCCGCTGCTCTTCCTGCTCTTCCCTCTTGGTCCCATACCGTCATCCTTTGAAGAAATATCCTATCAATGTTATGCTGATGACATTCAATTGTACTTATCTTTTCCTCCTAACAACGTCTCTAAGATCCACGACCCCCTGAAATATCTGACTTTGATTTTAAGTTGGATGGCTGAGTTGTCTTCAACTCAATGAAGAAAACATTGAAATAATGATCTTTGCTCCTGAAAAAACAACTGTAAAGGTGAAGGAGATCCTCGGGCGCCTGGGTGCCTTAGCTAAATCCTCCGTCAGAAACCCTGGGATAACATTGACTCAGGTTTCACTCTTGATCATCAGGTCAGCTCTCTGGTCCGTTCCTGTTTCTACCACCTTAGAAATATCACCAAACTTGGCTCTGTTGTCTCTCACCCAATAAGTGTTAATTCATGCTTTTATTTCCTCTCTCTTGGATTTCTTTATACCTGCCTATCAAAAACCTCCATAAACCAGCTGCAGACGGTACTAAATGCTGCTTCCAGACTTCTGACCCAATCCTCCAGATTCTCCCATCACTCCTCTGCTAATGCAGCTGCTCTGGCTCCTGGTGGAGTGTCAGGTCCACCTTAAGATCCTCATTCTGACTTGTAGCCCTTCATGGACAGACTCCAGCATACATTATCTGCAGCCGTACACTCCATCCAGGTCCTTGAGGTCCTCTGACTAAGGCCAAAAACCAGACTCAAGACTAAAGGAGACAGAGCTGTTTCCTCTGAAGCTCCTAGACTCTGGAATGCTCGCCTCTGTCTCTGAGGTCTGTGGACTCAGTGGTTTCTTTTAAAAAACAGCTGAAGACTCACCTGAATGAAGCTGGCTGAGTTTTTGCTCATGTTTATTTTTACAGTGCGATGTTTTTTCTCAGTTATCTGACAATGTTATATTTTATGTCCTTGTAAAAGGTTTTGTTGTCATGTTTATACATTAGAAATACACGGTTATAAAAAAAAAGTCTTTGATTCAAGTAAATGTTGGTTTTGTGTCGTTTTCACACTCACAGTTTGGCTCCTCTGATCTGAATCGGTTAATATTTTGTTCTGTTATGTTGCTTTTTCTGTGGTTTGGTTCCTTTTTTACACTTCAAACACATGAGAATGATCAGTCTGCTGATTGGTCAGATGGTCTGAGGGCGGGGCTACGAGGAGTAAAAAGTGCTCTCGTCTGATCCAGATCTGGTCCACAACACGGCCTAACCGACTCTCTATGAACGTTTGACCTCTTCAGTGTTTTAATGAGCTGGGCTGATAAATCTGATCAAATATCAGTGAGGTTAATGAACTTTATAATTGTTCATGCGAGCCCTCGGTTCATTTTCAGACATATTTGTCCTCCCACATCCCAGAATGCAACACAAACCTGGCTATGGCAGGACTTTTGGATGAAACTCACAGCCTAGATGTGGTCGTTGTGTCAGATCGAGGTGGGATCATTTTAAACAAACCAGTCTACTTGTTGAGACCACCTCCTCCAGTAGGTCTCAGTACGGTCCTTTTAGGTGATCCTATACAATAACTGACTTCACACCTGTGCAAACAAACCACATCAACCGGGGAAAACGGACAGGGTTCAGATCAAACAGACTACTGCAGGTGTGAAGCATCCTGTTATTTAATTCTTCCCTTTTTATATTAATATGTAGTTTAAAACTCTAAACATCATTTCACAGCTTCTGATCTTTTATTGTGAAACTTTCTGCTTTGCAGACTTGTGTTACTAGGCAGAATCTAACACTTTACAGAGCTGAATATAACATGACCTAACTCAAAGAAAAGTTTTCAGTCTTGACTCGTTTTAAACTGATCTGTAGACTTTATCCTGTAAACTAAATAATCCTAGAAGCTGTCATGTGCAGATTTTAAAGTTTTGAACATGCTGATACTGTTGGCCCTCCCAAAGTTTTAAATCTGTCTCCTGAGACGCTAAATTCTAGCTGTAGATTAAATAAAAGAATCTGTTAATATGTGAGTAAAGATGGGTGAAGCCTGTTAGAGCCTTTTCTTTGTGTTTGTGTGTCAGGCCTGATCCGGTCCAGGGTTCGGGGTGCAGATGCTGCGAGGGCCAGAGTCCTGACCTTCCTGGACAGCCACTGTGAGGTCAACAAAGACTGGCTGCCCCCCCTTCTCCAGAGGATCAAACAGGTAGAGCGCACCATGGTCGTCAGCAGATTTTAAACCCTTAAAGGTTTAAATGATGTCTACGTGTGAGTGAGTTGTGTTTGTGATGGTTTCAGGGTTCAGAGTGAGATCACTTCATGAGAGCAGATAGCTGTCGCTCTGATTGCCTCTCATTATGGAATAAGTGCTGCTCTTTCCCTTCACCCCACTCATGTGTTCCATCTCCTTTGTTTGTGTCTCCTCTTCCTCGTCCTTCACGAGCATCATGTTTTCTCCTCTCCTTCCTGTTCGCTCCTCTTTTGTCACTTAACACTTTTTTCTCCTCCCGTTTCCATTTTTTCTTATTATTTTGTCACTCTGACTTCTTCCCTTTATGTATTTTTTTACTTTATTGTCCCATTTCATCTTTTGTCATTTTTTCTCAAGTTTGTCATTTTTTTTAAAACCCACCCACTTCTCTTCTCTTCATCTTTTGTTTCCTCTCATGTCCTCTCCGGTCTTTTCCCTTCCCATCACTTTTCCCGCTCCTCGTTTTCCACCTTCTTCATTTCTTTCCTCTCACACAACCACTTCTCTCCTCTCTGGCGTTGTTTTACAGCTTTTTGCCTGCTCTTATTTCACGATCCATCCATTTTTTCTAGCTGAGTTTGCCTCTTATTCCACAGATCCATCAAGCAGCAGGTCGTTCTTTGGTGTTGAAGACATTTGATCTCACAGTGGAGCTCAGATCGATCAGTAAATCCACCAGAGAGTCTGATCTGTTCCAGCTGCAGCGCCAACATCATCCATATTCATACGCTAGGCCCGTGTGTGTGTGTGTGTGTGTGCGCGCGTGTTATGCTCAACAGTCATCAGTCACTGTCTGTCCCCTCACTCTATAGTCATATGTTTAGATTTGAATGTATGAGGTATCGATCCAGGTTAACACACACGCAGCAGAACTTCACAACTCCCTAAAATCTCATCACCTGCAGAATCAGCTGTCTGTCTAGTTGATGTGGAGAGTTGATGTTCTGCCAGATTTTTAGCTTTAGCTTTTCCCTTTATGCCTCTTTTAATTAAAAAAAAAAGGCACTGTGAAGGAAACATGTCCGCTTTCCTGCTTTTTGATGCTAAACAATGAATCAAAGTTTTATTACTCTTGCCAAATAATTATATTCTTGGTTATTTTAAAAGAGGAAAATGTGTATTTTTCTTACTTATTTACTTTTTATTATTAATATCAACACTATGTCAGGAATCTCCACACTGAATATGAACTGCAGTCTTTTTAGAATAAATATGTATTTCTTTATCCTCCTAAAGAGATAATAACCTGAGTTCGTTTAACAAAGTCTCTTCTTTGCTGGTGTTTGGGTTGATTTTACTCCACTACTATTAAGCTGCTCATTGGAGAATCAAAGAGCTGGAGAAAACACTGAGGACATGATAAACATTGATTGATGTTGGTAGATTCTCAGCCTTCTGGGAATTATCACAAAATGCAGCAAAACATTAGCTTAAAAGGTGATTTTAGGTGGGATTTGTGTTTAAATTCTGACAGCGAAAAACTGATTTAATGCAGATTTAAAAAATCTTCTAACAACAAACCTGCATGTTTTCTTCGAGGTTTAAAAGCAGAATCGTCTGTGATCTGAAACAAAGTCAACATTAGTTTTTTCTCAGGCTAAACACAAAATCGCACATTAAGTTCTAGGATTACACAAATGCATCTGATTTTTTACGTTGTTGTTCATTTTTAGAGAAAATCCCTGAAGTGAAGGATCTATTAAACCAGTTAGGCCATGTTTAAAAAAAAAATCTTCAGGTGCATCCATGAAAAGGCTTTGTAATTAAAGTGTGTGAGGTATTATTTGCTAATAGATTTCATTGTTAACCAAAGTTAACTTCAACAAACAGAGGTGTTTGGGTCATTTTGAGGTGGCGTTCTATGTACAGTAAGGACCAAACCCACTAGTGACATCACTCAAAGTGGGTGGAGTCTCTAGAAACAGGAAGAAATCCTCTGACATGGCTAGCCAGAACGGAGGAGACCCTGCTGTGGATATTTTTTTAAACAAAACCCTTCTGCCCATGACTGTAACCCTTTAAACCCTATAGGCCTTTTTTTTAGAGATTTGATCAAAATGCCCAAAATGAATTGAATATATCTCAAGAACTACAAGGTTTATTTGAATGGTTTTGGTACCAGAATAAAGGTACGACTCCAGAGAATACTCCAAATGTCTAAAAATTACACTTGTCTTTCTGACTGAAATTAAATAATATCGGCACACACCAGAAAATTTAAAAAAAAAAAATTCCGCCTTAAAAAAATCATTTTGCAATGTTATTATTCCCTTGAAAGTATTCATTTGCAATCCAAAACATCTAGCAATCCAAAGAACAACATCTTACCCTTTGCTGAGCCAAAATTAATGCCAAAAAAGTAAAAAACAGATGATTTAGAGAGGTATTAGTTGATGAAAATCCAGGCGAACCTTGTAATTTAGCCATTTTGGCACATTTAGGCACCTGTGGGCCAGTACAAATTTCTCAGATTTTGTTCTTATTTTTCCCACTTATATTTCACCATAGATAATAGTTCCATCTAAAAAAATTTGTTTTTGAGGATTTTTAGGAAAATCAACAAAATGGTTATTTACCCATTCAAGAAAAAAGAGGTAGGACCAGGTTTATATTGGTGACTTGAGGAAATCCGCCTCCATTTCCATATTTGTTGCCAGCTATCTCAGTGAATTTTGCATGTAGGGTGATGATACACATATTGTTGGAATGAGCAGAGTTTGGGCTTTAATTTAAACAGTGGTTTGTGTGGATAGGATTATGTTGAATTGTTACTTTTGTGTGTTTTTCTTGGTGTGTTAATTTAGCGTCTTTTTACGGTTTTTCTGTTTAATTGCTTATTATTGGAATTTAATCATGTTGAGGTAGAAAACGTTGTTTTCGTTGTTTAGACGAGATTCTTCCCGTTCAGAGGATATGCATCATGAATATATTAATAAACATTATGCCAGTCTTTGGAAGGAATTTAAACAGGAAGTGACATAGGTGTTCATTTCTACCAAATACCTTCTATTCTAACCGTGCATGTATGGGTTTTCCTCTGGTACTGTCCTCCCACAGGTCAAAGACATGCATGTTAGATTGATTGGTGACTAAATTGTTTGTAGGTGTGAGTGAGAGAGTTTTGAGTCCCTGTGATGGACTGGTGACCTGTCCAGTATGTCCCCCGGCTCTCGTCCTGTGACTTCTGGAGATGGCGACAGCTCTTTTAGGGATTCACTGGTGGATGACTAGACGAAAGAATGGGCAAACCAAACCTGATCTATAAAAGAAAGCTTCATGTGTAAAAAACACAAAGAAAAACATGTGAAGTTGTGAAAAGCCCAAACAGACTTTTACACGATGCAAACTGATGATAGGTCTGGCCCCAGACACAGGAGACTTCATAAAGGAGGACGACTCAGATCATTTTAGGGTCGTTTTCAGCTGAGTCATCAAATGTCCTCATTTTAAATTATGTGGAAAAAAAATAGCTAAAATTAAGGAACTGCTCTGGAGTGATTTGAAAATAACAGTCATCCAATTACATCGGTAATGTGGAATGCTTCTCCCCGAGTGCAGCGCGGTGTCATTACCCTAACAGCCATTAACGCCGCCGCCGCGCTGCTCGGAGATGTGGCTGGAGCCGGAGAGGGATGCAGCCCGCGTCCCCTTGCTCTGACCCTGCAGCTAATGGTCCAGAACCGCTCCACCTGCTCGGTAATATCACCGGCTGAAGGCGCATCCAGCCGTTTGACCAAACTAATAGAGGGACATCACATGAGTTAACAGTCAGGCGGCGTTAGGGTGTGGCTGATGGACAAGTCCTTTTATCCTTGTAAAGAGCAAACGACGTTTCAATGAAGAACGAAGTTCTCAACAATCAGTTAATTGAAGGATTTAATTTAAAAATGAGATTATCCTGTATTTTATTTGAGTTTATGTTGAATCTGGTGATAATTTTAATATTTAAAATCAGAACATAACCCACCCTCCCACTGTCACCCCAATTCAAATAGTCTGCACAGATATCAAGATGTTTATCTCTCGTTTTAGTCAATTCAGCAGTTATGAAGACAGTTGCATTCTGGGAAGGTTCTAATGCATTTAAAATAAGGTAGAAACTATGAATAACAGCTTCATTTATTCTTTTTCTGCAGTTGTAGGAATAAATCACATAAAACCTACTGTGCAAAATGTAAATTAAGTCTAAAAGAGGATCATTTTATTTCTTTTTTCTTGTAAAAATGTTTTAATTAGGTTTAGAATTCAGCTTTAAGGCGTCTCAACCTGTGAAATTTAATTCTCAGATCATTTTTGGCACCGTTTTTTCATCTGAGTGACCAGAATCCACCGTCACAGCTTTATATAAAGACTAGAAACTCAACAGAACACGTGATAACTTTGATATGTTTTGTAGAAATGAGGCTCAACAAAAAACGATGGTGGTGTTGAATAATCCTGATTAATCACCCTGAAATGCAGATTTTCTGTATAAATATATATAGATCTTTGTGTTGGGTTCATCATTTTAACATCTCGTCTGTTTTTGATTTAAAAAACTAAAAGTGTGGTTTGTTTTTAAGCACCAGACGTTTATGTAAAAAAAAAAAAACTCAGTGTAAAATGAAAATCAACAATTCAACAATCATTTTTAATTCTACCTTTTTTTGCACTTGAAACAGTTAAATATTAATGTTATTTTCCAATAGAAGGTACTCACTCTTTAATGATGCACGTTAGTCAATAACCAGCAAGAAATAACTTCCTATCAGTGAAATCATTATTTGATCATTTTAGTAAAGAACAGGCTAGAGAATTAAAATATCCACAAAAGTTTTAAAATGAACCCTTTAAACCTAAAATATGAAATAATAATGATAAAAAAATCATAAAATAATAAAAAATGTGTTTATAAAAAACTATTTATTGGCTAATTTTAATATGACCACTGTATAATCATCTTTTGTTATTTTTTCTAAGGTTTTGTAACAATATCAGTGACACTTCCCACCTGTAGAGGGCAGCAGACATGTGTAGGACTGGATATGGCAGGTTTTTGATGAACGTACTAATCCTGATACTCCTCTGAGCCGCTTCAGGACCACATGTAGTCTGAAGCAGCCTCTACAACGGGTTAAACAATACCAACAAAATCATCAATTCCCACATTGTCTTACAGCTGAAATGAAGACGTAAATGTTCCAAATGAAGGTTTATCTGCAGTTTAAAAATATTATTAGACAAATGTTTATGTTACAGTAATAAGTAATGACGTGTATTTAAAGTCTACTCTGTAATTAGGCAGCTAACTGAGTGTTTATTGCTTGAAATGTGTGAACTATCTGTAAAGTGGATGAGATACACTCATCAGTTTATTTTATTTTTTTAAATATCTCATTAATCTCTAATGTTGTAGTTTTTATTACCAGGTTTCTGTCTCACAAAAGGCACTAAAACCATCAGGATAATTACCACCTTAAACCAGTTTATAGTGTGTGTTTTATGGATACGCTGTTATTTACTTCATCATTCAGAGAAAAGAATAAAGCATCTGTTTTCTTGCCGTTCCCTAAACGCTGCTAACGTTTGCCACCTGAGTGGATTTACGTCCTCCACGTTGTGAGTCTGCTTTCTTCTGTTCCCTCCTGATGGAGGTTTTTCTGATTTTCTTTCACGTGGATCAGTAGTCTGAAATTATTGCCAGTAAAGTGAATATAATGGGGCGGAATTGAAGCGAACAGAAATAGCGGTCACGCTCACCTCGCTGTGCATGATTGGTGCTGAATGACTGAAGTTCTTTTCAGCGCGGAGCGTCATAATGACCTTGGAATATACAGTCAGTTTCACAGGAAAATGAACACACACCGAACTGAAAATGTCATTTATTGGAACAGAATGAGAGAATCTGAGCAGGAACATTTTCTCCTGTTAGCCTCTCTGTCTGGCAGTCATTTCTCCTCCCTCTGTTTGTTTTTCTTTTGATTAAAAAAGAAAAATTGTCTTTTATTCTCCTAACCTTCCATTATTATTCTTTTTTTGTGTGTGTGTGTGTGTGTGTGTGTGTGTGCGTGTGTGTGTGTGTGTGTTTCCAGGACCCGAGTCGCGTGGTCAGCCCGGTCATCGATATCATCAACATGGACTCTTTCGCCTATGTGGCGGCCTCTGCTGACCTCCGAGGAGGTATAGAAACGCTTTCTTCCACCTTCAGTCAGAAAAACCAAAATGGTTGTGAGGTGCCTTCAGGGTATCTTTGATGGCAGACGGAGAACCCCCTGAGGCTTTCTGAATTATGAGGAGGCCCTTCATGATGAGTTCATGAACCTGCTCTGTAGCTCAAACGCCTTTGAAATATGTCTTCAAGCGTTCTGGCTCTCTGGATGCACTCATTGCCTCTTTCTGGGTCCCAGAGGGACTTTGGATGGTTTGTTTCCTTGGATGTGATGTTATATTTGAAATGTGCAGCCCCACCTGCGCAGGTTCTTCTTTACGGGGACTATTTACCACACTGCAGAGTAAAAATGAAGATAACGAGGAGACGTGTAAAGAAGTTATAAATAATAATAACTCGTTTGATTTGTTAGCAGCTCAGTATTTCCTGTGTCGATGTTTCTTCAGCATTTTAATCCAATTGTTCCTAAATTTCTTTCACTTTGTGGTTCAGCTTTTAAAAAGAATTTGCCATCTGGGATTGTGGCAAAAACTGCAAATGTTTAAAGGCACACTATATAACCTTTTCATATTTTTAAATCTTTTCCTTGAGCCAGTCTGAAATAATCTGACTCTTTACAGGTTAATGAAAAGTCTCTCAGCCCCATCTGCTGCTTGGATCCAGAATACCACGTTTGTAACTTCTGAGTCTCTGGTCCGGTGCCCTGAAGTCTCACAAAGTCACGTGTCTCACGAGGGTTAGGCTAACCCAATGTGGCTAGCTTTTATGCTAGCACCGGAGTGTTTTTAGCTCATGATTCCTGCTTCTTATGTTGCACCATAGTGAAGCCAAAATATCCTGTTTTCAGGAGCTGCCATGCTTTTTTGGAACCAGGATGTGGGGCTGAAAGTTCATCATGGAGTTTTAATAAACTTAAATTAAGACTTTAAAAGGTCAACATATTAGAAAATATGTAAACAAGCAACAGCAAGGACTACACCTGTAAAAAAAAATATCTCAGGTGTATTTCAGTCAAAGCAAAGGGGGCGGGGCTTAAAGCCTGCACTGCAGCCAGCCACTAGGGGGAGCACATTGTGTTTCTGCATCTCCTTCCACATTAAAGTTCTATGTGAAATTAAAGCAGATTTGCTTTTTAAAGTTTTTGTGGCAGAAAATTCTGCCTTTTGTGTAAAAGATGCTAAAATACCCCCAGAGTCTGTGTGGCTTCCATAGCCGAAGTAATATTTAATGTTTGGAACCATTAACCCTCTGATTAACCTATGGATATAGATATGGATATGGTATGTTTAGTTTTTATTCCTATGAATGCTGCACATTCATGACCTCATTGTGGTTAATGGGGCACCAAAACTACATGGTTTGGTTTTGCCACCAGAAACTTTGTATGCAAATTATATATGCACATACTGTAAACTGTTAAAAGTAGGAATAAGACATCATTTGGCTTTCTTAACATTACACACATCGTCTGACGGTCATGTTGGGACTGAGATCAAGCCTGAATGTATCTGTAACCATCGCTTCACAAGTCTGTGTGGTTACAGATGGGCTGAAGCTAAACGGTGTGAGAATAATCCAGAACAAACACACATCAGTGTTCGGTCACGCCTCGTGTTTTCTGTCGCCAGGCTGTCCTCAAAGTTTTATGTTTCCTGACATCAGAGCGTCTCTTCACAGGCCGACTCACGTGGTAACAGTCGATTCTGATAGTAGCCCTCACTACCACACACACACACACACACACACACTCTCAATCGATGTTGAAAGTTGGTTTTATAAAAGCATTTTATTCATAGATGAAACAGGAGGGATTTTCATTGATCAGACACAGTTACTCACAAACACTAATGTCTCTTTAAACGATGAGTCTCTTTTGTATACTGTGACTTTTCATTGCCCTTTTTGCTTGATATTTGATTGTAGTCGTAAAAAACCCAGAAGTTTTTAAACTTTCTCCTCTGAGTTGTTGAGGTCAGTAAGTCAGAACCTCAAGGCAAAAGTAAAATCTAAAATAAAACTACTGATGTTTCTGCTTGATTTACATCCTATAAAACGATACACAACTATGTGTATTTGATGCTGTAGTGTCGACAACATTTTAAACATGCATCTATTTTCTGAAACCTCTTCATCCTCCACTGAGGGTTGTTGGGAGCTGGTGTCCGTCTCCAGCAGTCATGGAGTGAGAGGTGGGGACAGGTCGCCGGTCCATCAGACGTTTTAAACATTTTCACTCATATCAGAAAATATGCTTCCTCCTTCTTCAGCCACCATTCACTACAATATTTTCTCTCTATGTGACATTATGTGACGTTTACTTTGTTTCATCCAGGGTTTGATTGGAGTCTCCATTTCAAGTGGGAGCAGCTGTCACCTGAACAGAAAGCCCGCCGACTCGACCCGACCCAGCCGATCAAGTAAGTCCTGCAGAACCGCATATAAAAAACGTATGGACTTCATGCAACATCTTGTAAAATCAGCAGGGAGTTACAGTGAATCAATAACTCTGACCTCAAGGGATGCAATCCTGAGTGTTTATTAAAGTTAACATAGGAAAAGGTCATTTAGCAACTTTCACGTCCACATTTTTGCAATGGCTGCCTGGAATTTACACAGCAAAATTACAGCAGCAATACAAAACGGCATCAGTTCAGCACCAGCATTTGCTAAATATGGCCTCAGAGCTCAGTTTTACTGTTGAGCTAATAGTTTATTAGCTTACTGGTTACTTTGATTTTGCAGCTGTCTGATATACAGAGTGGTTGCTCACCAGATCCAGCAGAAAACAGACACAACTTTACTCTGTTTCTTTCAGCCCTAGTTTGTTGCATTTCCACTAAACTGCAGGGTAGATTAGGAAAATTACATTACAGTATTGATGTGATGTGTTGTTTGTCAGACTGCAGGCAGTTACCGCTGTTCTTTCATGTGCACATTTCTAATGGGTGGTCACTGGGAATACTGGGGAGACCGTGGCTCAGGAGGGAAGAGAGGATGTCTGCTGATTGGGAAATCGGGGTTTGATCCCGACTCCAGCAGACCATGTATAAAAGTGTCCATGGGCAAGATGCTGAACTCAAGTTGCCTCCTGGGCAAGATGGCTGCCCTCTGCTCCTCAGGGGCGAGTCAAAAGCAAAATAAAATTCTACTACATACCACAAATCACTTCCCTTCCTCTGAAAGTTCCAGGTAGTCTCTGAAGTACCGCGTCATGTCTGATCATCGTCAGCCCTGGTTCCTGTAGTGGAAACAGACAGGGGTAAAGAATGACCACAAAAAGTTTCTGCAGTCAAAATGTGCCTTTAGCTTATAATCGATCTACATTCTGATCCTCATGGTCTGGAGCTGTGGTCTTTCTTTTCCATGGATGGTGTTTGTGGACACATTAAAGAAGGAGGAGACCTGAGGACAGAACCAGGAGTCAGTAGAGGTAAAATCTCACAGCTGATCCTCTGGGTGAGCTGGAGGAGGAGGTTTGGTCTCTAGCTGTGGCCCCTGTCTGGTCTAGTTAAGAGATGGCTGGATGGATGAAGATCAAACCTCCTTTTCCCAGTATGTGATCAGCTGCAGCTGCATAAATAATAAACTCCATGATTCCTTTCTGTGAGCAACAACTTGAACTTGTTCAGCTTTTGCTCTACATCTGAGAGCCTTGACCATCCATGACCCGCTCACCAGTTTTCACTCCTTGGAGGATTGTTGGTAGATCTGTTGTAGTGATGCTGGTACCCAGATGTTAGTCTGAATCTTTAACACGTCCTTCTGCCTCTGACTCATTAACATTAAAGAACGTCTGACCTCTTTATGCCTGATGCTCACTGCCAGGTCCCGTTAGAACAATCAAAATGAGGTTCTTCTGCCTCCATAAGAGTGCAAACGAGAAAGATAACAGAAGAATAAGAAACAGAGATACTAAAATAAAAAAGTAAATCAACGCAGCAGGTGTGTTTTATATTTAGCTGTTTAAAAAAAACATGCAGGGAAGAAAACCTTTTTAATAATTTCACAGTCGAGTTGTTTTTTCTTGTCTTCCAAGTATTTACTGAGAAAAGGAGGAAGTTTGACATTAAGTAAATACGTTTCTCAGAATGTGTTTGTTGTGGGCGTTTAACCCCAGTCTGCTCTTCCCATTTTCAAGCTTGAGCAGAAAGTTTTAATTAGTTTTAAATGTAAACTGTTTGTGCGTGCGCTCGAGGCGCAGACACACAAACAAGCAGCTCTCAGCAGTAAACAAACAAACATTTTACTCACAAGATGAAATAATCCTCCACCAAAAGCACCGCTCTCATTAGATAATAAGCTGTAACTGGATAACATATCTCCATTTATGCTCTCAGATCATTTTTTCCATGTATAAATAAAAATACTTGGTATTTTTGTCCCTTTCAGGATATTTAAAAATCATCTAGAATTGTAGTAGAAAAGACTCTTATTTTGAAAGACCCTAGAATATAATAAATGCGTCCACAAAGTCTAATTTTGTGTGACAGAGGTGGTTAATTGGACTGCTGAGGTGTCCCACCGCTGTTCAGATGACAAATGATGGCCGTCCTCTCTTCAGCAATCAGAACCGAAAGCCGGCTCCGCCCCGCTTTGACCCGTTATTACTGCAGTGACCTCTGCAGGGTGGGGGAAACTTCATCTGCTGAAACATTACAGGAGTCTAATCGTTAATGGGAAAGCATACAGTAGGGTTCTGAGCACACACATTCACACAGTTAATAATAATTAAACTTCAGTGTTTTTCCCCCTTTCATCAGTCAGTCTGGTGGCAGGAGTCCAGACTTACTGCTGGATAACTGTTGACTCTGTGACTTTGAGCCTTTATTTCAGAGACAGGTCATTCTCCCTGATGCATTAGTAGCAGTGTGTGTGTGTGTGTTGGATAAATGTAGTGTAACTAGTTTATTGTGACACTCTGTCTCTACCTGGATGAGGCTTCAGTCTAACGTCAGCCTGCGGAGGTTGGACTGACTCATCGTGTCCAACACACGGCCTGTAAACTATACTTGTGAGGACTATGATGTGCACATAATGCCTCTAATTTTAGATATCTTTCACGCAGTGAAGGTCCACCATGTTTTTTTATCATGTCATCACTGTCAGGAAGACCCTTTGTATCTCTAAGAAGACAGCTGTTCAGGATATGAAAGATTTTCCAAGCACTTTCTGACACTTTTCTTTGAAAATTCATCCATAAAACCACTGATAGATATAAAAAACAGGAAAATGTTTAAAAAAGTAGATACAAGGTTTTAGTGGGACAGCGACCATATCAAGCTGGACTTTTCAGAAATCAATAAACAAGATATGTTTTTAATACTTTTAAAGGGATACTCCACCAAAAAGTGATTTTTTTTTTGTCTGTTGCCATATTCCTCATAGTTAGATCAGTGGGCAATAACAATCTGTAACCAGCCCAGTCATCCTGATCCAGCAGTACTCCTTTAGCATTAGCTTAGCGTAAAACACTGTAAGTGAATGGTAACAACTAGCATTGTGAGAAGAAAGTCCTTAAAACTCACTCAGTAGTTTTTTCCTCAGTAAACATATCAACTGCAAGTGAAATTAAAAAGTAACATGAAGGAATTACAGGTACTATTTTAGACTGGGGACTACTACCTTACCCAGTATCTTCCTGAATGGCCTGTTTTCAGAGAGATGGCGTTTCAGTGAGACAGGACCGATGAGCTAACAGTTCGTCTAAGTTCAGCTACAGTAAGTGTGTTGCTGCTGTCTTAAAACGGCTCCATTCTTCCAATTTTCACAGCAGTTCATCAGTTATTTTATCAACTGTTAGACTGTCATCAATGACAATAAAAAAATGAAATTCATTTTGTCCCAAATGCTGAAGACACTCTCAGTTCAATAAAGTGATTAACTGAAACATTTATTAGTTTAAATGGTTTTGCATGTTTCTTTGATTTAAGTCACCTTTAATGTGCTTTTATCATATTTTTATTATTATTATTTATAATCGCTGAGACAAAGTTTCCACCTCAGCAGATGGTTATAATTTATCCTAATTCATGCTTTGTGCTCATGTAAAACTAACGACAGTGAAACGATTTATAAACTTACATTTGCATGAAACTTAGAAGACTGGAGATGTTTTAAGATGGCAGCAATGTTGAGCTGGGTTCATCAGGCCACGGGGCTAAAATATGCTTTGTCTGAATTGATCCAAATTTCAAACAAGTTGTACACAGATTATTACTTTTAAAAGATATTAAATCAGTCACCATCAGCTGTTGTTGAAAATATTAAATTCAGTATTTGTCCTGCTTGACATCATGTGTTTTTTCCTCACCGTGACCCTAATGCACCTTCAAAACATCCCATCCACTGCTCTGCAGTATTATGCTGTCTGATCAGCCTTGAAACTCTCTACATAATTACATCCCCTGTACATCAGTCCTCATAAAGACACACAGTCATGTACAAACCTTGTCTTATTATCTATTTCCAAGTTATTTTCTGCTATTTAATCTTCTCACGTTCTGCAGCAACACATTCATGCATTCACACAAAGTCACGTTCCTTTAAGCACACAAGGACAAATTGAGCTCATAAAAGGTTTTCATGTCATTCCACCCACACACACACACACACACACACACACACACACTGCGCGTGCTTTCACAGGCTGGGTAATTGGTGATAAACAGAGGGTATTTGATGACGCGTGTTGGCCTCCAGCTATTCCCTCTGTCCAGATCGTGATTCAGGCTGTTTTTGTGGGATTGTTTGTCTTTGTGTTCGTGAGTATAAACGGTAAACAACCAGGCTTCCTTCCATTCTGGAAAAGCTGGACTGAGACAGATTTTGGAGACATGAATGCAGAAACATCAGGTGGACGAGTTTGGGTTGACTGATAGTTGAATTTGTTTGATCCTGAAGTCCTGATGAAATGAATTATTTTCACGTTGAGTCAGATGAGTGTGTTTCTTCTCTTTGACCCAGTTTTTGTTGTTTCTCTGACAGGACCCCCATCATCGCAGGTGGGCTCTTTGTGATTGACAGGTCCTGGTTCAACCACCTCGGTAAATACGACACCGCCATGGACATCTGGGGCGGGGAGAACTTTGGTGAGTGGTGATGAAACAAAACAAGCTGGGAATAAAACCGTGTTTCAGATGTGAATCGGCACGTCCTCATCCTTGTTTCTGTACATGAAATACTTTTTTAAATGATGCTTCTTTTTTTTGTTTGTTATGGGACGATTACATCATATCCTGAGCATCATAACTGATCTGTTTTCTGTGATTCTTGATGTCATGATGCAACACGTTTTCCACAATGTTGCATCAACGTTTGCCTGAAACATCACAGTGAAGTGAACTCTCATAGATACAATCAGACCGTCTGTGTCAGACTGATGAACTCCTCTTAATGAGGTTCATGTTTGCATCAGGAGGAGGCTTCAGCTCCTGTTTGATGCTCTACGTAGAGGGTCCACTCCTGAGCACAGACATACAGGATTTAGGCAAAAATATACAGAGCAAACAGTTTTAGACAATTTTAACACCTGATTAAATCCAATCAAAGGTAATGGGGTTGAGTTAGTTTTTTCAACTTTAAAGCAGCTTCCAAACCAGAAGCTGAGCTCACTGAGACCTCTGAACCCTGCATCCAGGCTTCTGTTCCACAACACATTCATTTGAGAGTTTGGTGTAAAACAGACCTAATACATGTTTTTAAAGGAGGAGTTTATTGGCTGTGTGAGTTCATCACACTCTGCACAGAGCGCCATGCTAGCACTTTGCTCTGTGCAGAGCTCAGAGTCTGCTTTAGCTTTAGCGGTCCAGAGCGTGCTGATCCTAGAAGATTCAAACAAAGGCCACCAGACTTCATTTTCTTTAAAAAAAACATAAAAGTTTTCAAGTTAATAAACTGTGGTGAGAGGTTTATTAAAGCTAGCTAGTTTATAGGACGTTTCCTGTCCTGCTCCACATCTGAGATGTTTTGATCACCTGGATGAAGCTGTAAATTGCTTCATTGTTCAGTTCCTCCAGGACGTTGTGGGTTTTTGTGTGATTGTTGCAGTCTTTTAAACTGATTTTGTGGGGCATTTTTCAAAACGTTGCAGTCAAAGTTGGGATTTTTTTCAAGCTATTTGTTGTTTTTTTAAGGTTTTATTTTGTTTATAAGCACACACAGTCAACCTCTTTACACACACACTATATTATACAGTGTTGCATCAAAAAAGAAGACGACAAGATGCCGTAATCTCCATGACAACAACACTGACAGCCTGAGCAACTCATTTACTTTCACTTTCAGAGGTTTATCTCAAAGGTTGGCTGGTTCAGCAGAAAGGTGCAGAACAGCTCTCCAGCAGCACTTTTGTTTAATACTTTGGTAAACTGTCTTGCTCGTATTTTAGATGTTATATCTGATGGAAACTGATCAGCGTTTAGTGAAAGACCTAAAGTAAACGAAGCTAGAAGCTACAGGGATTGGTCAAAATGTATCCAAGTTGCAGTGATTGGTCAGAGAAGGTGACAAATTACGGTAAATGCTAAGGTGATTGGTCAAATTTGTGGTGAAAATTGCAAGGCTGCAAAAAATGTGCAAATAATGCTTGAATTTGCATTAATAGTTGCGATTGCAACTTCCTGGAGGGACTGAAGAAAAAGGAAAGTGTCATTTTTGGGGAGTATCTGAATTTGCAATATGCAACCCTTACATCCTAAATGTTGTTAGTAATAACTCCATAGAAACAGTTAGCTTAAAATGTCAGTAAACCACAAACCAATTCAAACATACCTACATACTAAAAGGCTTGGTTTATTAGATGTGCTGTTAGATTGTAAAATTATGGAATAATAATAATAATACATCAGTTTTATATAGCGCTTTTTAGGTCACTCAAAGACGCTTTACAGAGTTGCATCATTCATTCACACAGTCATTAACCTGGAAACCTTGAAAAAATGTTCAACAACTGATCAATTTAAGAAAACGTATAAAGATAAAAGTATAAAATCCTGTGATCTTGTGAGTGAGTGATAGAGGATTGATATGTTTTAGTTCTGGTATTGTTTGTAAAGAAAAGAAGCTGTTTACTTTTGTGTGTATACGGCCATTTTGTAATTTATTCTGTATTCAGTTGAAGAGGATAGGTTATATAAGATTTTTCTTCTTCCTCCCCCTTTTTCACTCAAATGATTTGTATTTTGATTTGACGTTTGTACTTTGTAAACATTTTTTGAGTGAAATAAACTTATTGAATTGAAAAAAAATTGTTTTAAAAACATTTTAAGAGAGTTGGACTGAATTTCCCATGTATTTATTCCAGTCTGTATCTGATAGATTTTCATGCACAGCTTCTTGATGTGCTTTAAAAGTATTTATGAGCCCATGTGATGAGAGCAGATCAGCTGACTTCACTGTGAATATGAACAGCAGAGCAAACGGTAAAAAGAAGGGTTGATTAAGTCGATCGACTCCCAGCAAAGGTCCTTCGGTATCAGATGGATGAAGGTGAACTGATAAAAGTCAAAGAAATTGACATTCATCCAGCAGCAGCAACATCTGGCTCTCCTGCTGCCGGCTGCCTCCAGTCAGCTCAGTGTGTGTGTGTGTGTGTGTGTGTGTGTGTGTGTGTGTGTGTGTGTGTGTGTGTGTGTGTGTGTGTGTGTGTGTGTGTGTGTGTGTGTGTGTGTGTGTGTGTGTGTGTGTGTGTGTGTGTGTGTTGGAGTTTGCAGACTGCTGTGCTGCTGCTTCTCTCAGATCAGTGAAACACTATTAGCCTGTGTTTCCTGACTTTCCTCCCTCTCCAACGCATGTACACACACACACACACACTCACACACACACACACACACACACACACACACACACACACACTCACACACACTCATTTGCTCTCTGTCATGTCTCCGTCAGTCTCTGAGGCTCCATGTCGGTATCTCCCCATCTTGCTGACTCCTCTTGTTCTCCTTTGTTCTGTCTTGTGTTTCATCTTACCCTCCCTCCCTCCATCCCTCCCTCCTCATCAGACCCTGTCCATGCTCTAATTTCCCTTCCTCTCCTCCGTTCTTAGAGGAAAACTTTCTGAAGTTTCCAGCTTTTGTTCTTTTGGGGAAACTACTTCTGTCTTTCTCCCGATCTGAGCTCAGAGCAGCTGCTGCTGTGAGCTGAAGAGAAGTTGTGTTTTTCGTGTGTGTTTCTGTTTTCACGAGAGAGGCAGAAAGTTTAAGCAGGTCATCAAAACACACACACACACACACACACACACACACACACACACAGTGTTTGAGAAATGATGACACAAACAAAACAAACAAATCTGAGTCCGTCAGCTGATCATCAATAATTTAGAGAGGTTTGTCCCACTTAGTTATCATGTGTTGGATAGAAAACAAACAATAAACAGCTGAGATCAAATAAACAATGAGCATGTTTGATGTTGTTAGGCTGGTAATTGAATAAACAGGCCTGTTTACTCACCTTTAAAACACGCAAAGCAATGTGAGTTCTCTAAATGATCACATTATTTAGCCCAAGAAAAGACTCCATGAATAATACTGACGTTTTTAATCTACGGTACGTTTCCTTTTGAGGCTTCAGATGAAGCCAGAGCCAGCAGGGAGTTTCTAAAACGTTTCACTAAGTTTATGAGGTTTCTTCAGTTCCTCGTGTGAGCAGCACGACCTTGATGTCATGTCACTGGAATTTAGAACAGGTTCAAAGAAGTTGCAAATTAAATTCTCCTTCGGAATAGTCAGAGAGTGGGTGGGTGGGTGTCGAGAACCCGCCTGGATCTCAGTCCAGTTTAGTCTGAAAGTTTGAGAAATATGAAACCAGTTTGTGGCCAAATTGATTATAAAAACTGAACAAACTGAGACACTAAACTGACTAAATGGCAACAAGACAATTTGCACGACTGTTGCTGTCGGTTTTTTACTTAAATCGTATAACCTCACATGACCTGGACATTTATACAACTTATTACAGCATCAATCCAGCTAAATATTTACATATTTCCCAGGTTTGTCTGTAGTTGCCTGCAGGTACAGGCCCATGGTCTGAAAGTCTTTTGAGGAGTTTCTGGTTGTTTCTTGCCACACAGATTTTTTAAAATAAAGTCAAATTAAAACACATAAATCACAAAGCAACGTGTAGATCTCCTCCTGACTTTCTGTATTCACTTTGTTCAACCATGAAGTGAAAGAAAAGGTAAAAAATAAACATTTTCAGTTAAAAATAACTAGATAGTGGTGCTTCTCTATAAATGTGTTGAATAAATACATAAATAAATATTCTGTGTTTTTTTTTTTGTGAGCAGCAGGTTTTAAATTGGGAATTTTTAACACCTAATCCTGGCCAACTAGTTAAGTTTGTTCATAAAACGGCAAGAATATATAAAATAGGAACAATGAAAATAAACTGGTGAAGGTCTACACTGATCCATAGTCGGTCCAAACAAAGACACGTGTTTATTACAGGGTTCCTACAGGTTTCTTCTAGCCAAATTCAAGTCTTTTTAAGGCCTTTTTAAAACCATTTATATAAAAATTTAATACCCATTTCACAGATCTACCGAAAAGAAAAAACAAAAATTCTTGATCATGTGTTCATTTATTTTTAAAAGAAATGTGGAATGTGCAAAGTATGACAAGTTATTTAATCAGAATAATGGTGGTTGACAAATGAAACCTTTGAGGTGAAATGCGATACGGAGAAGTGACACACAGCACACATTTTAAGACCCAGATATCAAAATTCAAGACTTTTTCAAGTCTTTTTAAGGTATTATTTCCACATTCATAAATTCAATGCTTTTAAGACTTTTTAAGACCCCGCGGGAACCCTGTTATTATTTCTCAGGACCTTTCACTTCTTTCCAGTTCAAACACTAAAATGATCAGTTACAAGTTTTAAATTGTGAGTCTCCATTAATGCGAGCTGTCTCCCTCCTTCCTCCTGGTTTATATGTTTCTAATGTACTGTATGTTTACAACAGACCCCCTCAGGAGGGAGGGGGAGTAATATGTGAGTTAGCTCACATTCATGGAGAACTCCCTACAATTTAAAAGCTTGAATCACTGAACTTTTCTGTTTAAACTGGATTCCAAAATAAGAAGTGAAACATCTTTGAAAATCAAGAAAAAAATCAAAGAACCTTGAAGTGAACCTAGTAGGATTTCAAAATAAAGTTAGTTACTTCAGACAGCTGTAATCTGTAAGGGAACGGGGGGGGGGGTTGTGGCCACATACCTCAGAACATTTGACCCATCATCCCTGAGACAGAGGGCAGGTAGTTTAGATGGTGTCTGGGAGACAGTTGGAGGTTTGGTGTCTTACCAAAGACGCTAGGACACGTAGCTCAGGTCTGAGGTCTGGGATTGAATCCTGGTCTTCCACACGGTAGACGACCTCTCTTCCCCCGAGTCACAGTCACACCAATAGCATCATTTAACAAAGTTTCTCCTATTTTTTTAAGTATATATATTTCCCAAAAGTCATGCATTCTTCTGTATAATTCCTTTTAACCTCATTAGCACAAATAAACGACATCAAACTTCTGTGAGGAGGAAGTCATAGTTTTGTGATCAAAGTTGACATTTTGCTATGAGACTGACTTTTATTATAAACTACAGTAGATGATATGTACATCTGTGTTTCTGGTGTGTGTGTGTGTGTGTGTGTAGAGATCTCGTTCCGGGTGTGGCAGTGTGGCGGCAGTCTGGAGATCCTCCCCTGCAGCAGAGTCGGCCACGTTTTCAGGAAGAAACACCCGTACGTCTTTCCAGAGGGCAACGCCAACACGTACATCAAGTGAGACTTTACTCACATTCTACACACGACAGATCTGGTTTTACGCTTTAATGATTGTTAAATTATTATAACTATTGTTAATGATGATAGTTATCACAACTATTAAAACATTCTTGATGCTAAATTGCTGTTTGATTTTCATCAGCACATAAACACATTTATTTTGTAGCTTCTAGTTTCTTATAATTAAGGATGCACCGATACCAATACCAGCCTCGGGGATCAGTCTGATACCACGTCCACATATTCATACTTGTACTTGTAAAAGTGCTCCGATACTAAAGGACTTGATACCATTGTGAAGGGGACCTTTATTCCCCTGGCAGTATTAATTGTGTACAAACCCAGTAAGTGGTGGTAATGCCCCATAAAATTAATGCAAGCCACATAAAAAGGAGAAAAAGGAGAAGTCTCCACCATACGTTAGCAAAAAAGAAGCTGCCTCCGCCATATGGTAGCAATAAAGAAGAAGTGTACTTTAGCAAAAAAGAAGAGGAAAGCCTCCACCACCACCGTGCAGTAGCAGAAATGAAGAAGCAGCTACCAAACAGCTGAACAAGCCACTTAAAAGCAGCTGGTAGTGAAGGAGGAGCCATGTCAGTGAGACATTTCCAGGTGAACAAAGGAAGTGACTGTAAGTTTTGTTCAGCAGAGTTAAATCATGTTCATTTTAAAAAGTGTAATGACATTTATTAGTACTCGTATCTAGGGATGCATCGGTACTGATACTGGTATCGATATTGGCCCGATATCAGTATTGGTATCATACCGATACCTATCCAATGTACTCGTTAAAGTGAACCGATACCACTGCAGTAGCTCTGACTGCGGTCAGAAGGCTTCACTGACTGGTCAGTTCTGTTGTAGTTTTTTAGAGTGGTCACTAGGGGGAGCTGTTGAGCTAAAGAGGAACAGTGTGGTTAGGAGTAGAAATCTGCAAGAATTTCGCAGAAAATGTTTATTTTCACATAAATATTTTAGTTTTGTCATCATTTTTATGATTTTTTTTAAATCTAATTCACCCTCATTTGCTGTAACAAGCAGAGAAGAAAATAAAACCTGTCTTCTAATTCATTGCATTCAGAAGTTTCGGTATCTGTACTCGGTATCGACAAGTACTCAGATCCAAGTATCAGTACCGGTTTGAAAAAAGTGGCATCGCAGCATTCCTACTCGTATCGATACTTGTTATTGGAAAGTACTCAAGTGTAAGTACTAACCAACAGTCCTTCTATCATTTGCTGTTGTTTCAGAACCCACTTCCTTCTTTTAGACTTTGGAGAGCGTGAGTTCATTTCTGCCACAAAATCTGGCAACACTCAATAAGTGATTATTGGGAAAAAAGAAATGAAGAATTATAATTTGATTCAATGAAAGGAATGTTTTGCAATCACATTTAGAAAGAAGAAAAAGAAAACTGAATAGAGATTGGTGTGGTTTTCCCCTCTGATAGAAATAGCAGAATAAAAACACAGTAAATTAAAACAAATGACAGAGGGGCTTGTTTCTCTTTCTACAAGTTATTTTGCTCAACAAATACAACATATAGGTTACTATTAGATGGTGCACGGACAATTAGAGGTGGTTCACTGGGATTATGTCAAAATTTGTCGTGCAAACTAAACCTTTAACCTCTGATTGGTTGGTTTTTAAACATCCTAATATTCACTTTGAAACAGATTTTTAAAAACTCTGCATCCAAACTGAAAAACGTAATTCTCCTAAAATAAAATCAGTTATGTAAATATGAATGGATACGATTTTAATGTAATCAGATTACACTTGTAAATCTCCTTAACAAAAGTGTAACATTTTATAAATAATTACTAAATAATGATGATAACTGTTTTATTTATCTCAGCTGTAGATACACAAAACACTTTGTAAGCATTCATCTGTTCGTAGGATTATTAGAAAACAGGCCTGAGGTTTGGGTTAGAGAACATGAAGCTCATGTTTCTGTGAGAGTTTCAGTTTACCAGCAGTAATCACCAGTTCTAGTCCACCTGTCATGTTTGTGTCGCTCGGCTTGTTTAAACATCGCTGTGGTGGAAAATAGAATGGACTTAGAGCGTCGAGAGTTTTAGGTTTCACTCCTCTACCCAGTGTTTTCATGTCAGTGAACTTCCAGCTATTCATTCTCCTAAACCCTTGACTGAATATCTTTACAACAGAATTAGCATAATAAAATAATCCTTCAGTGTGTGCTCGCCCACCTGTCTCCTCCTGACTCAATCACATGTTGACTGAATTCACTCAGATCAAACAGACGGTCGGTGTTTTCTCTCGGAGACGCGTCGCAGCCATCAAACTGCTCACGTCATTGTTAAAGTGGATTTACAGCTGCCTGGGAGCCTTTGAGCTGCAAGTACAATGTTATCCTATTAGCATAAGCTGCATTCTGCTCTCTGCTCCTTTCAAACAGAGTCGTGTTTACAGGCAGGCCAGTAATCCATTAACAGGACTAATGTGCTCAGAACACATCCAGTATAAACAAATCAATCAGGAATGTAATAGGATTATGTCCCGTTCAGATTAGCAAATCAAAACTAATTTGATATTGATTCGATGCACGGCACGTAAAGAAGACCGACATTTCCTAATAGATCAGAAAATGACCTGAAGGAGTTTTGATGTCAACGCACCAAAACTCCAACATGTGTCTAGATTCTCCTGTAAAGTAGAAGTAGTTATGTTAGTTACAAGTTAGTTAGTTGCAGGTAGAAATGTTAATAAATTGACATTTACTTTTGTAATGATGTAAGCTAAAACAAAATATGACTATAATATAAAAAGATCAGTAGAAATGTTAAAGCTTCTGCCAGTGGCTCATTTGGGTCACCATGGTAACCACTAGTGGCTCAATAGTCACTATAACAGCCTCTTTGAGTTACTATGGTAACAAGCACTGGCTACTTAGCTAGCATGGTAACAGCCAGTGGCTCATTTGTCACCATGGTAACAGCCAGTGGCTCATTTGTCACCGTGGTAACAGCCAGTGGCTCATTAGTCATTATGGTAATGGTCAGTGGCTCATTAGGGCACCTTGATAACCACCAATGGCTCGTAAGTCATCATAGTAACTGCCAATGGTGCATTTAGGTCACTATGGTAACCACTTGTGGCTCATTAGTCACCATGGTAATGACCAGTGGCAGATTAGAGTGTTGCCACAGGGCAATAAAGAAATACATATGAGGACACGTTACCATTTAAATCCATTACCTTTGTATTCCCCCTTATGTCAACTACCCATGATGCCTTTTATGTAAGAGGTATAAAAATAAAAAACTGACACTTCACTTCCAGCTGTTCAGATACAACTGAAGGCAGTGTAAGGCTGGGTGTGCACGCTCTGCGCTCTGTAGGGATTTCGTTTAGCAGTGAGGGACACTGATAGAACACAAACATGCTGACACCTGTAAGCTGTACAAGATGCATAAAGTGTTCGGCAGTAAGAAAAATTCAACTACTGTCATGTAGAGTCACACCTTCTGTGACCCGTTGAGATTGTTGATGATGTTTCTACTGTGTCTGAGTTCCAAAGGGGGCGGGCTTTTCCTGATGATGTCATCATTAACTGAATGTAGCACTTGTGGGAACTTTGTATGTTTATGCTACTTTTGTCTGTACTATAGGATGCACTGCTAGCAGGAGCCAGGACTCACTATTCCCATTTAGCTGCACCAGCTGGTGGATTTTTATGGGTTTTTCCAAAACTGCAGGTTCAACAGATTAGAAAGGTGTGACAGGAGCAGAAAAGACCAAAATAATGTCAAATGTGCTTCAATGCTTTTGCTTTGTCAACCTTTAAATGAACAATAATAAAAACCATCTAAAGGGAAGATGCTGCTTGTTTGATCCTATTTTAGGTCAGTGTTGTGTTGCTGATTTTAATGTGTTAATGTAAACTCTGTACATGACAAAGTAGAGGAGAAGAAGAGCAACAACCTAATTGCAGCACTCCATCAGAGCGTTCCTCATGGGACTCACTAAATGCCACGGACTGATGATTTATCTCACAGATTATTCCTTTAACAGTTCAGTCATTTATTAGCCTCAGTGTGTAAGCAGAGCATTAGGCCTACAAGGTGGGAGTTGACTTCTCTTTGTGGTTTAATTGGCAGGATGGAGGGTTGAGTTCCCAAAACGAGCTCTCCAGCTGAGGAACGACACTTTGGAGCAGGGCTCCGTCCAAACGGCTCATAAAAACTTATTGTATTGTGTCAACTGGCTAATTCACACCAACACTGAGATGTTTTTGGGGAGGTTTAAGTCTCTTTAGTTGTTCATTTCGCTCCCTGTTGGCCGTTACCGAGGCAACATCTGTTCTACGCAGAGGATGATGACTTTTAGTCTGATGTTTGTGATCAACAGCGCTCTGGGAAACAAAGCTGCCGCTGTCTGCTCGCGTGTTGCTCCGCTGGTTAATTAGCTGGATGCTTTTGTGTTGGCAGTCGAGATTATGAATACGCTCAACAAAAACTGCTGCTTGATAATTTGATTACAAAGATTGTTTCCTTTTTGGTATTGCTGCTGTGAACTCGTGTTCGTGTGAATGTGTGTGCATGTGCTCAGTGAGAGGCGCTAATTTAGAGGCTGCATCTGACACATATTTATGTTTATACGCCCACAAGCATCGCGTGTCCTCTCTCTGTTCCCCTTTCATTAAACTGCCACGGCCGGCGAGGGTAATGCTCATAATGGAGGGTTTCTGTCAATTCAATGAGATTGTTCACAGCTCACAGAAACTCTGCTAATAGCTAATTACCACAGAGAGGAAAAGGAAAATGAGACAAAAGGGGTAAATGGGGATGAGAGGCAGAGAAAATGTGCTTCTCTGTTGGAGCAGTGTGGGTGAATAAAGTGCAGTGAGTTGAATAGAAATGAGCTGATGAGACGCAGATGCAGAAAGACGATTTACAGCAGGTATTAACGTGGTTTAATACCTGAAAATCTCATTAAGACGAGAAAAAAAAAAACTAGAGTTCTCAGGAAATGTCACAATCAGCAAGTAGACTGATGAAATGGATGAACTTATGACCCCGTTAACACCTCATTCATGTGCAGTATTTAATAAAAAGTGCACATCATGTTCTCATCAGTTGCTGTACCTGCATATGTATGGGATCAGATTTGTGCCAAAAGGATCAACCAAAAAAATAAATATACCCAAATAAAGACACTAAAAAAAATTTATATTTCTAAACAAAATACTTTATTACTTAACTATTCATATTTTATTTCTTTGACACCTCTTTGGTTCTCATTTAAAGAAGCTATGTGGAGTTTTTCAGCAAGAGAGCATAGTTTTAAACCAACGTGCCACAGACCCTCCCAGCATAAACTGCTTCGTCCTGGCTCAAACTGTATCGCAGGGTTCACTCGTTCACAGCTCACAAACCATTTTCTCACTCTGTAGATGCTCTGAGACCTGACTGTCACACTGTGCTGATGAAACACGGAGCTGTCAGCTGCAGAACCCCGAAATGCGGAGAAACTCGCTTCAGAATAAAATTCTTGACCAAAATAAACACGTATCCTTGGCAAGCCTTGCCATTCTGTGAGAAATGTTTAGAAATAAATCCCTCAGGAGCCGGGGAATGGAAAGCCTTTTAGTAGAAATGAGCTCTGACTGCTCCATGACCGACAGAGAACAGGAAGACAGACAAGGAGAGTCCTGGGAGCGCAGCCCCCACCTGTACAGGTTTGTGGGACTGACAGACGACAATGCAGAAATTAAACTTTTATTGGCTGAAAACGTTCACCGGTCAGAGAGAATTCAAAGGGGTCTATAGGAGGAAGGAGGGTCTTCAGAAGAATCACAGATGATGTGGAACTCTACCCATACATCATAGTTTAGAACCGAACTATCATTTAAAACATTTAGAAAACTTTGATACATAAAAATAATCCACATAGGAGCTTTAATTCTGCGTTTCTCAGAGCATTTAGGCTTTTATTCTGAAGGGCATGTTTTGGTTCTGCTGCACCTTGATTTTTCTTCTGCTCTAGGCTTTTGCTCTGGTTTTGAAATAAAGTCTCAGTGGGAGGGGCTTGTCAGTGCTTCGATCTCATTGGTTATGAGAGAAAGCGGCTCTAGCTGTTTACTTATGAAATGTTCTGTTTGGTTGCTTTATTTGGGTAAATGTTGGGTGTCACTGTGTTTTGGTTGATCCTTATGGCACAAATTTGTTCCCATCTAAATATTTGATTTTATTTATGTCTAAATGCTGATGCTTTTTACCCCAAAAGCTTAAATAATATTGAGTAAATGTTGTATAAAAGTTGAGTTGCTGTTATGTTGTAAAAAGATTTTAGTGTCAAATATTTCCTAACACTATAACTTGCAATAAATCTGACAAAATTAAAAAACAAGAAACCCAATGACTTTGTTTTGTCCTACAGGACCTCTCCAGATGCTGTTTGTTCACATTCAGAGTGAAAAAATAAATAGCGCTAAATAAAAGTGTTCATTCATTGTATCTATTGTAATTGTGTACCTTTGTGTGTCTTTGTGTTAACAGGAACACACGCCGAACAGCCGAAGTGTGGATGGACGACTTCCGTCTCTTTTACTACTCCGCTCGTCCGGCGGCGCGGGGAAAATCCTACGGAGAGTAAGAACGCATAAATCTAACGCACACATCACAGACTCCTCCACTGCTGCAGCTTATCGTTACAACCTGCACAAACTGACTCACAGGACCACAAATTATTCAACTTAATCAACATAAAAACACTTTACTGCTCCCGACTGCCGGTGTTTCCGTTTAAAATGACATCGGCAGGGTGTATGTCATTATAGTGAATATTTCCATTAAGTGGCCGTTTGTTGGTTTGCGCGCCAGATTAATGCAATCAGCTCACTAAGAAGTGATTCTCCTGATTTGTAGAGAGTGTTTTCTTGTTTATTCTGCAGTTAAACCAAGGAGAGAGGTAAATCACAGCTGTTTCTTTTAAAGCCCAAATTAAATGTTTTACCTCTTGCTTGTGTTTCTTACTCCAGCTGGGATCGACGGTGCAGTTTACGCACCGACACAACGCCGCCGTTATCTTTAGACGTCAGTTTATCTGTCGGGAACATGTGAATTCTGAAATTTCTCACATTATTTCCTCAGCTATGCGTTAGAGTTTTCCTGTCTGAGTCAAAGCGGTGACTTATTGTGTTTTTTTTTTTAACCTTTCTGAGTTTTAGTAGAGTTGTTTGTGGTTATCTGATTTGCAGTTTATCTGTCTTTTTGTGTATTTGTTTTGTGTCTCGCCAGCATTCGAGGCAGAGTGGAGCTACGGAAGAAGCTCAAGTGCAAATCCTTCAAGTGGTACTTGGACAACGTCTACCCGGAGCTCAAGTAAGGATGCTTGTCTGTGTGTGTGTGTGTGTGTGTGTGTGTGTGTGTGTGTGTGTGTGTGTGTGTACGTGTGTGTCAGTGTTTGTGTCTTTTCACTTATGTGTGCAGGGGAAAGCTTCTGCTGAGCATGCAAACTTAAAGGAGAAATGTTAAGGCTGAAGCCCAAACTGGCTTTATTAGCATCTGGGTCATTGTTAGAGAGAGATTATATTTTTCATGTTTTGTATTTTGTTGCTGGGTTTACTTGTAACGTTCTGCTGACTCATCTGGGTAGATGCTAACCTACTGTGTGAAAAGAAACAGGGCTCTGTCTGGAGAGGGTTTAGTTCAGCGTTTAGAGATTATTAAAGTGGCAGACGTCAAGGTGTGGAGTTTAGACAAAACATGGAGGGGAGAAGACCACAAACAGGGAACCGGTTTTATATCAGGTGGGGGGAGGGGCTGGAGTTTCATGTCAGCTACTTTACTTTAGATTTAATTTTATGGAAATGTCCCTCCTTCGTCACACAGGTGTTTTAAGTATTTCCTGAATGTTCCATCTTCTCGTAGGATCAGATTGAGTTTTAAAAACATTCAATTTCAGTCTGAAAGCTTTCACCAGGAGCTACAGGAGAAGTTTTCTTGATGAAAAATCAGATTAGATGCAGCAGAATTTCTTGTATAAACATGAGTGTAAAACCTGCAGAACCATCAGTGTTCTCAGTGAGAGACCTGGGTTTATTCTCTCAGTCAAATCTACTGCGTCAAACGCTTACTGGCTTCAGTTTATTATTAAGATGAGTTTTTATAACGTAGGTTAAAAATTCCAGTCTAAAACTGGATGGATGGATGGATGGATGGATGGGTGGATGGATGGATGGATGGATGGGTGGGTGGGTGGATGGATGGATGGATGGGTGGATGGATGGATGGATGGATGGATGGATGGATGGATGGATGGATGGGTGGGTGGATGGATGGATGGATGGATGGATGGATGGATGGATGGATGGATGGATGGATGGATGGATGGGTGGGTGGGTGGAGGGGTGGGGGGGTGGGTGGGTGGATGGGTGGGTGGGTGGATGGATGGATGGATGGATGGATGGATGGATGGATGGATGGATGGATGGATGGATGGATGGATGGATGGATGGATGGATGGATGGATGGATGGATGGATGGATGGATGGATGGATGGGTGGGTGGGTGGATGGATGGATGGATGGATGGATGGATGGATGGATGGATGGATGGATGGATGGGTGGGTGGGTGGATGGATGGGTGGGTGGGTGGATGGATGGGTGGGTGGATGGGTGGATGGATGGATGGATGGATGGATGGATGGATGGATGGATGGATGGATGGATGGATGGATGGATGGATGGATGGATGGATGGATGGATGGATGGATGGATGGATGGATGGATGGATGGATGGATGGATGGATGGATGGATGGATGGATGGATGGATGGATGGATGGATGGATGGATGGATGGATGGATGGATGGATGGATGGATGGATGGATGGATGGATGGTTGGATGGGTGGATGGATGGATGGATGGATGGATGGATGGATGGGTGGGTGGGTGGATGGATGGATGGATGGATGGATGGATTGGTGGATGGATGGATGGATGGATGGATGGGTGGGTGGGTGGATGGATGGATGGATGGATGGATGGATGGATGGATGGATGGATGGGTGGATGGATGGATGGATGGGTGGATGGATTGGTGGATGGATGTATGGATGGATGGATGGGTGGGTGGATGGATGGATGGATGGATGGATGGATGGATGGATGGATGGATGGATGGATGGATGGATGGATGGATGGATGGATGGATGAGTTGAACAAACAGATGGATGGATTAAATATCTCTGAATCTGTTTTTTAAATACCATTTCTAGTCAGACAAGCTGAAAAGTCTCGTTCCTCCAGTAATCTGTGGTTTCCACCAACACATAATTATAATTTCTTATCTTTGCTCCTGATTATTTTATAATAAATATTTTTAAGCTTAAATAAATTTTTAAACTCAACTTGAAGGTCAGTATGACCCTTTTTCCATCCTTCATTAAGATAAACGAAGAGTCACAGAAACTTCTGACTGCAGCTTGATGGAATATGAAGAATTACATTGAAAAATACTCAAAAAAATATAAAAAATGACAAGTCAGGTTGTGCAGGTTTAAACTGAATGTTAATATTCATGTCAGCACTGAGCAGAAGCCACTTCCTCTCTCTCTCTCTCTCTCTCTCTCTCTCTCTCTCATTCATTTTGTGTCTTTTTGATCATCTCATTCACAGCTTTTGTGAGTGAAATTTTCCACCTCTGTCTGATCGGCTAAGCTCCCGAGGGTCCCGACTCCTCAGATCCACCGTCCTATCTGCGCACAATAATGACAACTCACAGCTCACCACCAAACCACAGACTCATCCTCCTACATATAAAACGTTATAAACCGGACAACACGAACACGTCAGAAATCCCTTCTTATGGTTTCACACACACTTTGACACACACTCTTTAAATTCCCATTTATTCATCGGAGGCTGGTTTTAATCCCTCAGAATGGAATTAACAGGCTTCCTCTCAGGGGACAACAGACCTGACCCTTAAAACGCAGAATAACCTTTAACGGGTTATTAAAGGGAGAGATAGCAGATTGAATTAATGCAGCGCGGCTTAAGCTCGAGTTTATGGCTGAGAAATTAACAAGAAAGAGTTCAACAAAGAGAAAACTTTTAGAAGTTTACAGATTTGTGACCTTTGGCAGATTTGTTCAAAGTTTGCGTTGTTTTACTCAGATCAACAGGAATGTCTTGATGCTAAATCCTTAAACTCGTCTTTGTAAGATCACTTTAAATTAAATTAACTGTTTGTGGTAATAAATATGTAATTGAATCTTGTTTATCTCCTGCTAGTTGCTAATGTTTTTATATTTTGTTTCCTTGTTTGTTCTTTTACGTTTTTTATGCTGCAGAACTCAACAGATTTTCTCTAAAACCTTTTTTTTTTGTCACCTTAAAATTGAATTTTAAGTTTTAAAGAAATTTGATTTATGCTGCAGTAGAATTTTTTTGCATTAATCTAGAACCATCACTTGTTAACCCAAAGTGTCCTGGTCCTCCTCAGGGTCCCAGATGATTCGGACTCACGGTCCGGTGTGATCAGACAGAGACAGAACTGTCTGGAGTCCCATCAGGTGGAGGGTCAGGAGACACCCGTCCTCACGTTGGCTCCCTGCACCGGAGCAGAGGGCGTCCCGCCCACCAATCAGGTAAGGCAGAAAATTCCCAAAAGGAACAAGCTTCTCTTCATCACTAGTTTGTGTCGGTTCCATTTTAATTACAATTTTAGAATTGATACACACATGCTAAAATGTACCATCGATATTTACCGGTACTTCAAAATGTACAGCATGCAGAGGCGACGTTACATGCAGCTTCCATGTCATGCAGTGACGTCTTGCAGCGGCCACGTCACATGCGATGTGCTGCATTCGACGTCCCACCTTCATCGGTTCAGAGCTGTAGACTGTTCTCACTGGAGTCTGATAGTGGTTGCATTAAATTATTATGAACGGCTGCACAAAAACATCAGAACTGAGCATTAAAACCTGCAGTGAGAACGCAGCCTAAGTGGTTATTTTGGGGTATTTTAAGCAATTCTGACTCAAAACATCAACCTGATGCATTAGAACCTCATGTTAGCTGTTTGTAAACCTCTAAAATGTAGCAGCAGCAGTAATTCAGTATTACAGTATGCAGTAGTGTAGTCATTCAGACGTTGTTTTGTTGAAACAAACTAAACAAAAGGTCTCATGTTAAATTGTAGCAGTTTAAAAGCAGGTAGTATAGAGTTCTAACACACATGACTTAAAAACCTGAACATTAGCCATTATTTTGTCACTTTTTAGCATCAGCTTCACTCCTGATCTGAATAGCCATGAGTGTTGCTCCAGTCAGAGGACTACTTCCTGTTTTTAGAGACTCCGCCCACTGTGAGTGACGTCACTGGTGGGTTTGGTTCTTATAACTGATAGAACGTCACTTTGCAGTGACCACAATATCCTCCTTCTATACTACTTCTTTAATGACACTAGAGTTGTGTGAGTGTTGTGCACGTTGAAACAGAAAGCGCATCAGGTGAGCGGGTCCAAAGGTGGCAGACGTGTCTCTGAGGTCCATGTGATCTCATGTTCATGTGTTACATAGTGCAGATCACTTGTTTTTTACTCCTCTCTGTGTGAACGAGTCTGATTTCATCTCACTGTGTTCATTTTAACAAACCAAGCACTGCTACATACCAACAAGCCTGTGTGTGTGTGTGTGTGTGTGTGTGTGTGTGTGTGTGTGTGTGTGTGTGTGTGCGTGCGTGCGTGCGTGCGTGCGTGTGTTTTCACCCCCGTCTCAGTTATAATTAATACCCACAGGATTCTCATTATTCCATGTTTAGAGCGAGTGTGGAGGCTGTGATTCCAGCAAACAGGCCAGCTCGCAGAAAGCCATCATGTCAGCAGCTGAAATGCCTAAAGGCTGAAGGAACCAGCCTGTGACTTGAAGGTTGCTGGTTGAAATCCCAAAGCTTGTAGTAAAACCAACTGGATGCAGGAACATAAACTAAACCCTGAAGGAGCTTTAGCTGCTGTCTGGTTTTGAGAATCAGGCTGAAATGTTTAAAGATTTTTGATTTCTCAGTTTAAAAAGTGAAATAATATCCAGTATGGTTCACTAATGTGCCAGTATGAGAAGGGGAAAGAAGCTTTATCACATTTCATCAGAAAGGAATATTTTAGAATTATAATTGGAAGCTGCCAGAAAACAAGCAGCGCTGGTTCAATCTGTTCTTCTGTTGTTTACTTCTTATTGTGTTTTAGGACGAGCGTTGCACATTTCTGATATTCTTGCAGAAAGTATTTGGCCATGTTTGATGAGTTTCTGTCTTTGATAAATCCATTACTGTGGATTTGCAGAAAACTGGAGTGATTATCAGTTATCTGTGGCAGTTTATATACGGTCGCTTTGAGACTTGAAATGCAACTAAAGATAAAAGAATAACCTGATTTCTGACATACTGACTCCAGATGAGACTAGTTCTTATGTGGCTCAAACAGAATCAGGTGGTGTACGCCTCCAGCTGCAGGTATTCTTGTTGTTCGGGGCTCCTGTGCACTTTGCTTTAACCTTTTATTTATTTCTGCTGAGCGTGCAGACTTTGTCTCCACACTGACCTGCTTTGAGTCTGTTTACCTGCAACAACTGCTTCTGAAAACAGAACAGACCCTGGTTTTATTTCTTTCATAACTTTGTTTAGCTGTAAAACCCTCAGGTTGACCAGCCATCCATCACTCATCACTTTGTTTTGTGTACAGAGAGGTCTGTGATTTTTAGTTGATTTAGTCTTTTCAGGAACCCTTAGGCAACTCAGGTTGTATTCAAATACATCTTGAACCTTTTGCTGTAGGAAGTTCTGATCATCAGTCATGTTAAACATTTGATTTTTTCAATGTTTTTATAGAAGAAATTAAAAGTTAGATACGTTTATTTCCTGTTTTGGAGAGAAAAGCTGAGCTCAGTCATACAGGAAGTGACTGCATTCTCCTTTATTCTGAGAGGATTTGAGATAAAACTTAAAGTCTGACAGTAATGAGAAACACATTAGAGGAAAAAAGACAAAAACATCTTGATGTGTAATTTGTACCATAAAAGATGTGGGAGTAGGAAGACTGCTGCTGCTCTCTCTGAGTCATGTGACCTGTCACTCACATCCCATTATGAACTCCAGAGACGTTCACTAAAATGCTCAAAGATATTAAAAAGCTGGATCATATCCTGTGATCTGCATGATGCTGATGGTGTTTTCCACTGAAGTAGTTTTATTAAAAAGAGCTCAAAGTTTTAAAAGTATTAAAGTATTACGACTCAAAATGCCAACAAGAATCAAAACCAACATGCTGCTGTTCATTGATAAATATTTATTGTATTGATGCAGAAGAGGTGCCTCCAATCCAAATGTCAGGCATCAAATCTAAATGCATGAAGTGCCCGACGAGACGCTGCATTACTGGGACAACAGTTTACACAGGGATCCAAACAGCGTGCTGCTAAATGTGCATATAAATGTCCTGTTTGAGCCCCCGGGGGCTCCAGCTGTGAGAAGATCTATTGAGCTGTTGGACCAATTAACCTCTGGTGTCATTCTGTTTGCAGCAGTTCAATAAATCAATCACATGGTGAAATAAAAGCCTGCAGAGTGGAGATGTCCTGGATACATTTCATTTAAAGGACCTCTAACTGTCCTCTTAACCTCAGCAGGATCACTTTTTTTACAAAAATACAAGAATCTGTAAATTCACAAACTGAGTTGTTTAATTATTGTCTAGCGTTTCCTCAAGGTGATATTTAGGTAGTTTTTAAATTATCAACAATAAATTAGAACACTTACTTTAAATTTTGAGGGATTTTTATTATAAAAACGGAGGGAAATCCACACAAAAGGGTCATCGGGGCGGTTTAATAAACAGAAACGGCTCTCCGAAGAGTCAAAATCAAACAAGACAAATGTGTTTGAAACTCAATCAAACTAAAGGAATCTGTTTCTCTCTGCAGGAGTGGGTGTACACTCACGGGCAGCAGATCCGTCACAAGCAGCTCTGTCTGTCTGTGTCCACCACCTTCCCCGCCTCGCAGGTCCTGATGCTGCCCTGCAACATGGCAGACGGCAAGCAGGTCTGAACACACACACACACACACACACACACACACAGGCAGGTGGTGTGTGTCCACAGGCCAGACACCACCGTTTATCACGTGGCTGATAAATAAATCTAAATTTTAATTATCCCAAAGATAAATTCAGCTCAAAATAATTGCTACACACACTTCCACTCCTGCAGATGCTCGGCGTGTTTTCGAGTGTAGCTTTGAATAATCTCAACACACCCGCAGACACACACACACACACACACACGCTCGCGCTTGTCATTACCCGACCACTGGGCACCTTGACGGCGTCCCAGAAGCCCCTGCAGCAGAGAACAACCTGACAACCAATAAATCACCTGAGAAGGAAGGAGAGAAGGAGCGAAGGAGGAGAGGCACGGGAGGAGAGACGAAGCAAGACAAAGGAGAGGAGAGAGGAAACGGGGGATAGAGGATTCTCATTACACCTCACCAACTGTTCAGCGTGTGTGAAAGAAATCTGCTGGAGTGTGTTTGTGTTAATCACGTCTGCGTTTGTGTAATCTAAAACAAGTCCAGTGGAAATCTGGATTTATTCAACATGAAAAGACGTTTCTTGATCGTAGGACTATAAATCACACAGGTGAATAAAGAGGGAAGAGAAAAAGGAGAGGTAACAACAGGAAAAGGAGAAGAACATTTAAAAAGGAAACGGAAACAAAAGGAATGGAAGTCCGTAGAAGAACAGCGTACTGTGCACACTACAGCACGTCGTCAACGGCATGCAGCTTAAAGCACAATAGGGAACAATAAATCACAGTAAACCTCGTCTCTGTGTTCAGGTGACTTTATATATTATTTCCTTTCTGCTTCCAGCTTCATAATAAGGCTTCAGGGTTCCAGAGGTCTGAATATTTTTACACCTCGGTAAGCTCCCTCATGGCAGCAACCTGACAGAACGCTGAAGTGTGTCAGCCCAGGGAGGAATCAGAGGAACGGTGGTTGTTTCTGTGGCGTCGGACTGAAGGTGTGAAAACCAAAGCTGCAATTTAGGAAGATGAAGCTTTCTGTCTCAGTGATGCTCTTCTTAAAGAGGGTAACGGGAAGAATACATGTGGAGGAAAAGAAGGGTGTAAAAAGTAAAGGAGGAAAGGAAAGAAATTAGGAGAGAAGGTAAAACAGAAATAAGACGGGAAAGAGGCGAGAAACGACAAGATAAATGGAGGGAAAGGAGGAAGGAATAAATGAAACAAAATGTTTGAAAAATGGAAATAAAAAGAGAGGGAGGATAAAGGAAAGAGGGAAAATAAGGATAAGGGAAGAGGCAAGGAGAGATGAGAAATGAAATAAAGAGTAAAGAAGGAAAAAAAGGCTGAAGAAATGAAAGATGGATGGGAATAAAGAGAGATGGAAGAAGAAGAATAAAGTATAAAGGTGGAGAAATCAATAGAAGAATGAAGGGGAAGAAAAGAGAAGGAAAAAACAATAAATGAGTGGCAAAAAGTAAAATGAAAGGAATAATTATTAAGGAACATTGTAAAATAAAGGCAGCAAGTGAAAATCCTTAAAAAGAGGATGGGAAGGAAAGGACATTTCAACAATAAGAATAACTAAAAGAAATCAGAAAGTGGTCATTAGTATTTAAAAAATAGAGGAATAAAAAAGCAAAAAGAAAAAAAAACTAAGAAATTCTGAAAGAGCTGAAGTGGATACAAAAAATTCCAAAAGTAATCAACAGAATGAGCTTTTATTGTCTTTTAGTTCTTTTATTTGACCTTGTTTAAATTAACTTGAGGTTAAGAAAAGGTAGAAGGAAACTTTTATGAGAACTTTGCAAAAAATGCTGCAGTTTTAAAAATAAACTTTCTGCCCTGAATTTACACATGTAAATGAATCTGGAAGAAAAAGCAGATGAATTCTTTAAAACAATCCATTATTTTTGCATTTTTTTGAAACTTGGATTCATTGCAGGATATTTTGATTTAGATATTTTAAAACTTTGTAGTCAAAAATATAAAAAAAGACCTTAAAAAGGTCAAAACGAAGGAAGGAAATGGATGAAAAGAGGCTAGAAGGAGCAGAAGTTTGTGATTCTACCTGATAGAAGTTGTAACAGGCTGAGCTCAGACAGACAGGTGTTACACACCTGAGGGAGATTTAGCTCAGGCATCAGGTAACACCGAATTTAAAGGAATAAAACAGTTCAGACTCACAAGTGAGTGTTTTGTTGTGTTTGTAGCAGAACCAATGAAGCGCATCTGTCATGTAAACGAGAGGTGTAAATCTCTACACACACTCAGTAACACTGAACTGCTGAGTGTGTGTGTGTGTGTGTGTGTGTGCGTGTGTGTGTGTCAGAAGGCAGGAAGTAGAGCGATGATAGCTAATTAGAACGACGCTCCACCAGAGGAACAGCCCAGAGCTGACAGGTAGAGACAGAAACGGCGAGGGAGAGCGAAAAATGCAGCGTTAGGCTAAAACGAGGAGGAGAGGGGGAGAAATACACACAAAGAGACGAGTAGAGACACAACTAAACAAAGAAAGAAGTGAAATAAACAGTTTGTCACAAGAAAAGCTCCTGCAGTTTGAGCTGGTCGTCTGAGTGGAGTTCACACTGAGTCACCAAACTTTTCAAGTCATTTTTACATGAAATTTTACTTGGAGTCCAAAAACTGTTCTTCCTGCCACAAACACATTCAGGACAGGACATGACACGCTGCACACTTTACACCACATGCACAAAGACTTCCACGCACTGTTTATTTAAAAAACACCTACTGGACTGCAGAGAAACAAGTTCAAGAGGAAAACACATCAGAGTACACACAACAAGTCTGAGTACACACATTACACACACAGTAACACAATGTTCACACTGCAGGATTTGATGCTGACTCAGGATTCATCGTGTTTGTTAACTTTATGATTTACAGGATGTTTGGGTCGTTCTATCATTTATTTATCTACACAGGAAGGGCCACACCCTCTGGTGACATCATCATCTAGAAACAGGAAGTAGTCTTCTGACCAGAGCAATACATATTTGGATTCAGAGAGACACTGCTGCTGTAGCTGCGTTTACGTTTCATGACATAAATATGAAGTGTTTGTTTTTCTGAATACAATTTTATGTACTTTAAAAAGTACTTGTGCTGTTTGTAGTTTGAGCAGGTTGGTCAATTTGAGTATGTTTAATGTAATGAACAGGGTGTGTGTTGGTGGTGGTAAACTGAGTTGGTAGTATTAGTACTTTCATCATACAGTGTGTGTGCTGCCCCCTGGTGGAGGGTCTACAGGTGGATAAAGCCAATTCATACTGTTGTTATAATTACATAATAAATAAAACTAATCAGTTTATAGCTGTTTTATTTATAATAGACAATAAATAGTTCAGTTTTTAAAACTACTTATTCAAGGTAACGTGAAAAATACAGAAACTTAAACTTGGCGCCACAAATTACAAAAACCTTTCGTAACTTATTGGATTGACTTTGGTTTATTTTGGGTGAAATCCATCGATGATGTGACACGATGCCTCCAGACAGACATGCAAAAAACAAAATAAAATAAAATCACGTAGTATAACTGAACGAGACCTAAAACACTTCTCAGCAAGGTTTCCTTCATGATCTGGTTCAGGTATAAGATATACATCATACCTGATGTTGATAGTGCATGGACATTTTTTATGAGGCCTTTTGGTAAACAAACATGCTCCTCTGAAAAGGTATAGGGTCAAAGGTCAAAACAATCCCTGGTTTACTCCTGACTTATCCAGTCTGTTACATGAACAGAACCAGGCCTGGTCCAAAGCCAGGGAATCAACCTTAGAGTCTGATTGGTTAGCCTTCAGGCAGCTGCGTAATGGTTGTACTCTAAAAATCAGAAGAGCCAAAGCTGAGTATTTCCTCTCCAAAACCTCAAGCAACTTAAATAATCCGTCAAAAGTCTGGAAAATTATTAAGTCAATAGCTGATGACACCATATTTGCCCGAATATACGACGGAGTTTTTTTCATTAAAAATAATTTTTAAAAGTCTTACTATCGCGCCCCAGCAGGGGGCGCATGCTTTATGTTCAAACGGCAGAAGCGGCGCCAGCAGGTTTATTCCTGGATAAATAAAGGTTTTTGATTGGTTGAGAAGGGCTCGGTCTGTTCCTGCAAACTGCATTTCACTCAAATTTAAAATATTACCTGCTGAACATGAAAACAAATAAATGTTTTGAGAAAAATTTTAAAAAAAACTTTGTGTTGTGTCCTTTGAACGAATATTCAGTTCCAAAGAGATCAAAAGTGATGTTTTAAAATGCAAAGAGAAAGAGTTTCATTCAAAGAGTTTGAATGGCAGTTACTGAAATTAATGAAAAACTGCATGATAGACTTTTTGCAGAAACACCAAAACAACCTGAAACATCAGCGAACAAAAGAGAAGAAAAACAAGACGTGATGACCACTCTGGCTGATCTCTGAGCAGTTTAGAGATAAATCAACAGAACGTAGCAGTTGTCATCAAGTCTAAAGTGTTATGAGCCCAAAGTCCAGCGTGTAGCGGCTGAGTGAACGAGGTCTGGACCCTGTGGAGGAGAGTCATGGTCTCAGAGACGCTGTAGACGGACAGAACACCTGCTCTGTGGTCCAGATACACTCCTAGTCTGGAGGAATGAGGACCTGAGATGGGGGTTTGGATGTTGTTGTGCCAAAACGTGTAACTGTTTCGGAAACAATCTAAAGCCCAAGATTTATCATTATGTCCAAAAACACATTCATCCCCTCTTCGTGCTCTGCTGAGATTCTTGTATGAGACTGCTACAGAGACTCTTCCCCCTCTCCACTCCACCTCCCAGTAACATCGTCCAGTCAGACTCTCGCTACTCAGAACCTGAGGACAATCAGTGAATCTGTCTGGATGATCAGGATAAAACCGTTTTTCTTTCTTTGCTGTTACCGTTCTGTTCCCCTCTGATAATACCAGCTCTCTGTTTACTGTGTTTGGATCCAGAGTGATTTTAAATGAACATTTTAAGAATCCAGCTCTGCTCTTTGGTTCTGGTCCTGATTCTGACAGTAAAACGTCCACCTCAGTGACCATCAGAGAGACGTTTGTCCACTTGTCTCTCAGAATGTCCTGTAGTTGATCTCTGAGCTCTGACACAGCTGCTGTCACATCCTCAAAGTATCTGAGAGGACGGATGTTGATGCTGGATGAGTGTGGAGACTGACTGAGAGCTGACACTGAGGGGTAGTTGTGGAGAAACTGGTTGTGATCCTCTGTGTCTGAGAGCTGCTTCAGCTCAGCATGTTTCCTCTTCAGCTCAGTCATCTCCTGCTCCAGCTTCTCCTGAAGCTCTTGGACTCGACTCACTTCAGTTTCCTGCTGGGATCTGATCTGCTGCTTCACATCGGAGCTTCTTTCCTGGATCAGACGGATCAGCTGACTGAACATCTCCTCACTGTCCTCCACTGTTTTGTCAGCAGACTGATTGATGGCCTCCACCTCCTGTTGAAGCAGCTTCACCTCTTTCTCTCTGTCCTGGATCTCCTGCTGGATTTCTTCTCGTCTCACCTCCAGCTCTCTCTGCCTCTCAGTCCTTTCTGCTGCAGCTGAGACTGTGTCGTGGTCTTTATGTTGGTCCACAGAGCAGAGATAACAGATACACTTCTGATCAGTGCGACAGAACATCTTCATCACCTCATCATGACGAGAGCAGATGTTCTCCTGGAGGTTCTTGGAGGGCTCCACCAGCTTGTGTTTCTTAAATGCAGCTGAATCATAATGAGGCTGAAGGTGTTTCTCACAGTAAGAGGCCAGACAGACCAAACAGGACTTGATGGCTTTCAGTTTCCTTCCAGAGCAGAAATCACAGGTCACATCTTCAGGTCCAGCATAGCAGAGATCAGCAGGAGCAGCTTGGAGTCCAGTCTTCTTCAGCTGATCCACTAAAGCTGCTAACATGGTGTTTTTCTGAAGGTCAGGTCTTGGTATGAAGGTGTTCCTGCACTGAGGACAGCTGTGGAGTCCTCTCTGATCCTCTTCATCCCAGTGCTCTTTAATACACTTCATGCAGTAGCTGTGTCCACAGGAAGTAGTCACTGGATCCTTCAGGAGGTCCAAACAGATGGAACAGCTGAAGGTTTCCTGGTCCAGCTGAAGTCCTGTCTGCTCCATTTCTCCTCTCAGTAACAGAGACTCAGTGAGTTTCACTTCCTTAGAACGGAAACCAGTTTGAGCTGCTCTACAAGTCATGTGACCGAACAGAGAGAATGGAGCCAATCAGCTTTGACCTTCATCACATGTTGGCTCCACCCATCTGAAGGGGGGGGGTAAGGAAACATGAGGAGTGTTTGAGAGCAGGTACTAATATCAGAGTACTAGCTAGTAGCTGTTCTCTGAGGTGGTTGTAGTGATAATGTGTGTATTGGATACTTTTATTAATAATAAAAACCTTGTAAATTTGGGGCACCACTAACTTTTTCTAAAAAGCTGGAAAAGTCAGTGTCTCTCAGTCTCTGAATCTGTTAGAGTTAAGTCCTTCTAGCTCTTTATAGATAGGAAAACATGCAAAGACCACTGGAAACCAGTTATGATTAAATATGGATCATTTATTTACAACAACCTCAGAACAAACATGTTACGTCCTGAAACAGTAAAATTATGAATTTGATTTAATGACCAGTTCAAGTTATTGACTAGATGAATTATTGAGGTTACACAATATGAATGATTATTGTTTCAGAGTGAGGAATGGTAAACTAATGAGATTAACTCGTTTATTGAGCTAATGGAGGAGAATGGATTTTAAGGAGAGTTTTAACCTGAATCTGCTCGTTTATCAAGAGGCATCATTTAGTTCATAGCCACACAAAATGAGGAACACCTCACAGAACCTTTGGAGGTGAATTCCCAGGATGCCATCCGTCAAAACGTCATTGGTCCAAAGGGAATAACAGTGGTCCTGTGTTATTTTTTGGGTTGATGGTTTTGGGTTCAGAACGGGTCCAGTGGGTAACTCGTGGTTCTGAAGGTGACAGGCTAAGATGCTCAAAGCTGGGAGACTTCAGGGTCTCCGAGGGTTTCAACTAAGAATGCACCAATACCAATATTGGTATCGGGCCGATAACGATACCGTGTACTTGTTAAAATTAACAAAAAATAGATGAAAATAAAACCTGTCTTCCAGTTCATTGCATTTTTTTATGCGGAAGAACTATCTGTACTCGGTATCGGCAAGTACTCAGATTTAGGTATTGGTTTGAAAAAAGTGTTATCGGTGCATCTGTAGTTCCAACATACAGGGCTGAACACTCGTGGAAGGACTTTGTCCTTTGTGGCTGAGAAGGCAGCGCTTGAGTTTCAAAATAAAGCGACGGGAGTCATTACGTTTTAACTTAATTTGACAGAAAAAATAAATCTAAACTTGGTTGAGTGTCTTAAATGCTAAAATTGTTACTTTGACCCGTACATGAGAATTTGTCCTGATTGTTTAAACTCAGTTCGCTCTGTCTGCTGCAGGTAAAACGCTGACCACTCATGACTCACACATTAAAGTTACGCTCCTTTACATGAACCGCTCACTGTTCTGGAGTCACTTCAGCCTCGTTTAAAAACATCCTCTCTCATTTTAAAGCCTCTAACTTTTAGGCAGATGTTCAGCTCCATAGGGTCTAAAAGTCAAACGTACAGAATGAACTCAGAATTCTGAAAGCGTCTGAATCCCCAGAGGAGGACGTTTCAGGTCTGTTCCCTTCACCCTGTGATGACCTGAGACTGATGAGATTCGCTCTCATCTCTCTGCTGTCATCCTGGACAGGAACTAAAGTATTCTGAACTTTAGTACAGTATGTAACAGGGAGCAGCGGCGCTGCAGCAGTCAGTAATGAGGTGAATACTAATTGATTTACTTTTAATTATCCCTCCCTCTTTTTCTTTCAATTAAAAAGCTGTGCGGCCCGTCGCTGCTCTGTGACGCGTGTGTCATCCTGACAGCGTCACTGTAGACCCACCGTGTAATCTTAAAGAACAAACGCTGCGTGTGTGTGTGTGTGTGTGTGTGTGTGTGTGTGTGTGTGCGTGTGCGTGTGTGTGTGACTGCCTCAGGAGAGGAAGATGTATGACAGATGAGCTTCAAAGGCTCCACAAATAGGTCTAAACAAACACATGTTCACACTCCGATCACCACAAATGAAACATGTTCACGTTTTCTGTTTTGCTCCTTTCTTTTCTCTTTTTCTCTCCTCCTCTATCCGCCTGTCGGTTCTTCATCAGTTTGAGCGTCTGATCCTATCAGCCTCTCTGTGTGTTTCCAGCTGTTAATAAAGCGCACATGCAAACACACTCCTCATTAATCTGCTCTATTATTACTACTAACTCTGATTTATATCCTCACTTTTACATTTCATCTCAGTTTTTTAAACATCACAGGTGATCAGATAATCTAATTCTCAGCTAAAAGGTGAGATGCTTCCTCCTGATGGTTTGAGTCTCGGTCTGAAGTGGAGGAGGTCTGCTCGGTTGGTGTTTTGTCCTGAGGGATGACAGGGTGGAGGAGAGGTGGTCTGATGAAAGCTGGAATGAACTTCCTCTGGAGATGAAGGCATCTGGACTTCTTTGGCTCCTTGAAGATGTTTCACTTCTCTTCTGAGGAGCGCTGTCATTTCTGTTGATAATAGATGTCAGTTCTCTCCCATATTCCAGTTAGAATCAACAAACCTCCTCGGATGAGACGCAAAACGTCTTCAATGAACCAAAGAAGTCCAGTTGTCTACATCTGAACCCATTAAGATCCCTCTTACTTGCCGTTTTTTGGAGGTTTTTGGTAAGAGACCCCGTAGCAGACCCAGAACTCTCTGGAGGGAGGATTTGTCCTCTCTGACACAAGGACATTGTGAGATTCTCCAATAAGAGCTGGAGAGTGTTGGTGGGCAGAGGGAGGTCTGGACTTGGTACCTCCATGACCCTAATGTGGATGGATGGATGGATTATAGTTATTATGATGACATTTATTTTATTTTATTCATTAAAACTCATCTCCATATTGTTTCTCAGGTAGCTTGTTTTTGTCTCCACAGCATCAGAAACAGACTCAATAAAACCTGTAAAGATCAGGTAGACGAGGGCTCCATCTGGTGGTCAATTTAAGGCATTACAAGGGTTTCTTCTTTAAAACTTTAAAAGGATTTTTTAAATGTTAAAATCAAAGTAGTTCTTTTTGTCTTAACTAAACAATGCTGCTGATTCGTGTATCTGACACCTTTTTCCACACGTGAATGATTTTATTGAAATATTAACTTTATCACCTAGGCTATTTTTACCAGAAGTAAGTTAATAAAAATAGTAATAATATTATTTATCAAAACAAAATAAGGATCGGACTAATTAAGACAAATAAACCAATTTAAAACAGGCCACAAGTCTCTCTGAGGACAAAGCAGATCTGGTTTGAGGAGCTGTTTGGTTTTTAAATCTTCCTACTGAACGCTGTTTGTCCTAAAGAAGTTTTATTAAAGGAACTTTCTGGTTCCCTCTGGATGAGCCAGAGGTTCTGGGAGGAGCCTGAAGGAGGAACCTGGAGGTCACTGAGTACCTGTGGAGGTAAACATTTAAAAATGAAGAATTATGAAGTTTTCAAAGTTCCTCATATTTAATTCCCTGAGTAAATGGCAGAGATGTGACCTGATGGGCTTTTTGTCCAAAATCCTTTAAAGCATTCTTAAACATTATTATGTCATATCTGATTTACAGATATCTGAGATTATAGAAACTCTACCTTTTTAATAAGATTTGTATTTTCCTCAGAAAGCTGCTGTAATGAATCTTCTACAGGTTTTCTGCCCTCTGGTGGAAGATTTAAGTACTGCATTTAGCATGTACAAATTAGTTTTATTATTGTTGCATTATTATTAATATATAACTACACAAAAATATTATTATAACAACATATGTTTGAATTGTTTAAAATCCAAGTTTTCTGATTATTATTATTATTATTATTATAATATCAGACTCAGGTAAAGATTTAATGGCTGCCTGGAATCAAAACCACTGGTTTAGATGGGATTTCTTAGGACTTTTATAATATTTTAGTTTTGTTTTGGAAAAACAGCCGTATATTTAGTTTGTTATTCTCTCATTTCTACAATGTGTCTGAACAACTGCCGGTGTTAGCATCTCTGATGCTAATTAACACACTGTCACAAAGCTATGCAGCTAATGGTTTCCTCTTAGATTCATAGTCTTTTCCAGCAGAATCTGTGAGGTTTGTCCTTCAGCTTGTGGCTCTCAGACATTTCCTTCTTTCATTTCATGCAGAAGACTTTGACAGCAGCTTTGTCACTGTCAGATTTACGTTTCTCTGCACATCGGCGCTCACTCACAGACCTGCTCAGCAGAGCGTGGCTGAAGACCTTTTCAGAGAATCCTGCATCTCTGAGACACATCATAACATCAACTTTTCAGTGTAAATCTGCAGCGATTGAGTCGGCTACAGGAATTAGAAAAGCGACTGATGTGTGAAAACAGGTGACATCTTCTTTATGAATCCAGTGTTTTTGTGTTTTTTCCTGCAGCGTTGGCAGAAATCAGGGACTCACCTGGAGCACCTGGTCTCTCGGTTCTGCCTGGACTCGGAGATGGCTCTGGACGGCATGGACTCGTCCCGAATGCTGGTCATCAGCCCCTGTGAACTGAGCGCATACACACAGAGATGGGAGGTCCCCTTTTCCTGACCGCTGTGATGTTCCAGCTCCAGGATCCTGGAACCTTCAGCAGAGCCAAACGCTTGCACGAACTGGAGACGTGAGAGCAATCAAGTCGCGGCGCTGAAGATTGATGAAGAAAACCTGTCAAAGTGCAGAGCTCTGACTGGTTCAAAGACCTGATTTATCAAAGATCTGCAGTGGATCAAAACACAGCTGCAGAAAATAAAAGATGCATGAACAATTAGTGGGATGAGTGGAAGGATTAGAGTGAAACTAAGTGCACCTTAAAACCCTGAACTGTCAAAGTTAGGCAACAACAAAACAACCAATCAGACGGCGTGTTTTCTGTGATCTTTGATGGCTGATCATGTGTTTTAATCTGAAACTTTAAGCACAACTCATGTTTTAGTCTATTTTGCTGAATATCCGTCTTCAGGCTGTAGAAACATCTCAGTGGAATCCAGTCAGTTTTACTGAGATGTGAATCAGAATCCATCAGATTAGAGTCTGTTTTACTTCATCGACACCATGAAAGCTTCTATCAGGTCCTAATCAGCCTCCAACCTGATTCAGAAAGTTTAAAAGAATCAAGTGTAACATAAGGTTTAGAACATGTACGAAAAGATAAGAAAAGGAATCAAATGATTGGAAATCATTTAACACCTTAAAAAGGAGAAATGAGCCAGAATTGTAAAAGTTTGGATGTTTATTATGGGCTGCATCTCCTCTTTTAAAAACTAAGCTTTTTAGTACTTTTAAAAAAACAAACTTTGGTTCATTTGGACTCTAATCTCCAAACAGGCTCATCTCATGTATTTATTTAGTTTTTCTGCGTGAGATGTGTCAACTGCTGGTGGGTCGTTTTACTACCGTAACTCTTTGACTACGAACAGGACGTAGTATCAGGTTTCTCTTTCAGATGTTCAAGTTTCCAGACTCCTAATCATCAACATGCATAAGAACCATAGGAACGCTGACGTTAAAGCAGAAAATAACCAAAACGCCGCCTAGTGGCTGGTTCCTGTATAAGTGTTAAGCCCCGCCCACTCAGTATAAACAAATGGGACATTTTCCTGACTAAGAAATTTAAAAAAGGCCTTAGATAATTATTTTTCATTAAATTAGACGTGTTGATTCACATCGCTCTGACATTGCTGCTGAATGTTCAGTAATATCATTTCCAGACCTGAATATAAGCCACACCCACTAACTTTTAACAAAAAGTTGTACACATAGAGGCAGCACTAGTGTATAAAGCACAGGTGTAACACAAGATATTTACACAGAAAGTTGTTTTTTACTTAATTAAATACGTTCCGGTAACATATACGTACCATAAATGCTTTATTCCAAACAGCGCCTGTAACACGGCTGGTTAAAAAAAGAAAAACGCCAGTAGCGTACTAGTAAAAGTCATTGATCGCTATCTTCATCTTCCTCCTGCGCCCTAAACCAGTAGTTGTCTTCTTCAGTGTCGGACTGAACCGTCTCAGAGTCACACTTCCTCACTCTCTCTTTTGTTGTTGCTCAGTGTCTCATCATCCTCGTCATCCCGAGGCTAATTGGCCCTTGAGCTAGCCTAGCGCTGTCCTCTTCCTCACGCAGCAGGTGATGGTGGATTCCTTAACTCTGCTCCACGCTGTCTGGATGGCAGACTTCAGCACATGTTGCTCTTCACATGCAGCCAGTTTTGGTAAATGATTTTTTGCTGAGCGTGAAGCTCTTTAGCCCGTAAAATCCCTGAATTAGCCGAATCATTAATTAGGCTGCAGTGTTCAAAATGTGTAAAAGTATTGGCTTCTAGTCCGGAAATTACAGCAATTAATTACTGAAGTTACTGGATGCTTATTAAAGACTGATTGTTCAGGACTTTCTGGCTCTGGCTCCATAACTACAGCCTGTAAACAGGATAGTTTAGATTTTATTTTGAAAAACAGAGAAGGCACATTGTCTAGTTGAGTAAAGTTCTTGGTTCTGATGGACTTCCACACTGTCACACATTCAGGTTTTTGAAAAGTGCCCCAGCAATGAGCAACAATAATAGCATCTTTCAGCGTTTTGTTCTTTGTTTTAATTTTTTTTTTTTTTATGTTGGATTGGGTCGAGTTCACTGACCATTCAGAGATATTTAGATTTTAGTCATTTTTAAGACAGAATCATCTTTGTTATAATTGTTTCTGCAAGCTTTAAGATCACAAGCATTCAAAATGTTTTTCTTTACTTTTTGTGCACAGATTTTATTTAATAAAAATGTTTTTTTCAGTTTTTCTTGATGATGAATCTCAAAATCATGTGATTTTATTTTGAAGGGCTGAACTACTCGCCCAGTGTAACCCGTCTTATGTTGAACTGATGTTTCTGAGCAGATAACTGGATGATTCCACTGAGTCTGTTTCTGGTATCAAATCAAACATTTGCACTTATCCAGACAGTTTACTTTGTATTATTTGAAGTTTCTATTTAATTGTTTCCTGTTGTAGCTTTTTCCCCCTGAATCTTCAACAGGAAACACAGTAACTGGATTCCCAGCAGGACTTTGGTGCAGAGGCTGACAGGAACAAGAGCTAAATCCAGGACGGCAGCAGACGCTGAGCTTTAGACAGACGGGTACACGAGGAGAGATGTCAGAACAGAAACATCCTGAATGTTTGTGTCACATTTGTTCTTCTGGAGGACAATCTGCAGACCTCTGCCTAAAGGAAGCCTCTGTTTCACGTTGCTCCCTCTGTGAACTGCAGTGCTTTGATTTTCACATTTGAGGGAGAACTAAGCTCTCTTTGACGTTTCAGCCTCTAAAACACGGAGTTTTATGTTTTTAATGGGAGTTTGATTCATTAAAAAACCCAGTTTTACCATCAGAGGATCATTTTTACAATTTCCTCTTTCTATTAGACCAAACCTGAGATGTAACCAAACATTGTGTTGATCAGTTACCTGAAAATGCTTTATGGACTAGCTCACACTGCTGTGGAAGTCCGACCTTTGACCTTTTGGCCATGTGACGATATTCTTGGGTTTTCTGTTTCAGATTCCAAAAGCCTCTAAACACAGCTGAATCTGGACCGACCTTTTCTAAAGCGATCACACGAACGGCGGAGGTGGATTTCTGACTTTTGGAACAAACGTTCATCGTGTGTTTGACGTCATTTTGATATCCTGTCTGATTCCTCAATAAAATTTTATAACGCCTCTCTCGATTTGATCGAAGTGACTGAGCTGGACATGCAAAACAAAAACACCAAACAATCCGTGTATCATTTGTTCTTTCCATTTTAGGCTTTCCGGCAAGAATACATCTACATTTAGATGCATACAATACAATCAAATGTTGCCCTCTTGTGGCGACATAGTGACATTACAACAAACTTTGAATAGGCTTTTCTTACAATCAGACGTTGCCCTCTTGTGGCGACATAGTGACATTACAACAAACTTTGAATAGGCTTTTCTTACAATCAGACGTTGCCCTCTTGTGGCGACATAGTGACATTACAACAAACATTGAAATAGGCTTTTCTTACAATCAGACGTTGCCCTCTTGTGGCGACATAGTGACATTACAACAAACATTGAAATAGGCTTTTCTTACAATCAGA
>SSNR01000439.1:437784-463415 GCA_006937965.1 Callopanchax toddi | reverse complement strand
GACCTCAGGAGTCACGCTGGACCTCAGGAGTCACTCTGGACCTCAGGAGTCACGCTGGACCTCAGGAGTCACGCTAGACCTCAGGAGTCACGCTGGACCTCAGGAGTCACGCTGGACCTCAGGAGTCACGCTGGACCTCAGGAGTCACGCTGGACCTCAGGAGTCACGCTGGACCTCAGGAGTCACGTCTTACTGTTTGTCAGCTTCTGAACCACACACAGAAATCATTTGACATGGATTCAGATTGTTTATATCTCTGTTGTGTCTGTGGTGGGTTTGGAGATTTACTGAGCTTATTATCAGTCAGTGAAGGCAGCACGCCCCGCCCTCTCAGAATAAGGAAAACGTCTTCATTTCATCACAAATCACAACTAAACCAGCAGCGTAAAAACCAGGAAGTGTTTCTGATGGTTTTTATGATCAGGTTTAGAATCATGAAGGTTTCCTGTAGCGTGGCGTTGGAATGATTCAGTCTCTTGTAGGGATGCAGCGATACCACTTATCTCAAATCAATATGAGACAGATACTTGGAGCTGAGTACTTGCTGAAACGGTTAACTTTAACCAGTACCATTTCATGGTATCGGTTAACTTTAACCAGTACCAGGTCATGGTATTGGTTAACTTTAACCAGTACGAGGACATGGTATCGGTTAACATTAACCAGTACCAGGACATGGTATCGGTTAACATTAACCAGTACCAGGTCATGGTATTGGTTAACTTTAACCAGTACCAGGTCATGGTATTGGTTAACATTAACCAGTACCAGGTCATGGTATCGGTTAACTTTAACCAGTACCAGGTCATGGTATTGGTTAACTTTAACCAGTACCAGGTCATGGTATTGGTTAACATTAACCAGTACCAGGTCATGGTATTGGTTAACTTTAACCAGTACGAGGACATGGTATCGGTTAACTTTAACCAGTACCAGGACATGGTATTGGTTAACTTTAACCAGTAAGAGTACATGGTATCGGTTAACTTTAACCAGTACCAGGTCATGGTATTGGTTAACTTTAACCAGTACCAGGTCATGGTATCGGTTAACTTTAACCAGTACCAGGTCATGGTATTGGTTAACTTTAACCAGTACCAGGACATGGTATCGATTAACTTTAACCAGTACCAGGACATGGTATTGGTTAACTTTAACCAGTACTAGTTCATGGTATCGGTTAACTTTAACCAGTACTAGTTCATGGTATCGGTTAACTTTAACCAGTACCAGGTCATGGTATCGGTTAACTTTAACCAGTACCAGGACATGGTATTGTTAACTTAAACCAGTACCAATTCATGGTATCGTTAACTTTACCCAGTACCAGGTCATGGTATTGTTAACTTTAACCAGTACTAGTTCATGGTATCGGTTAACTTTAACCAGTACCAGGTCATGGTATCGGTTAACTTTAACCAGTACCAGGTCATGGTATTGGTTAACTTTAACCAGTACCAGGACATGGTATTGGTTAACTTTAACCAGTACCAGGACATGGTATTGTTAACTTTAACCAGTACCAATTCATGGTATCGTTAACTTTACCTAGTACCAGGTCATGGTATCGTTTAACTTTAACCAGTAAGAGTACATGGTATCGGTTAACTTTAACCAGTACTAGTTCATGGTATCGGTTAACTTTAACCAGTACCAGGTCATGGTATTGGTTAACTTTAACCAGTACCAGGTCATGGTATTGGTTAACATTAACCAGTACTAGTTCATGGTATCGGTTAACTTTAACCAGTACTAGTTCATGGTATCGGTTAACTTTAACCAGTACCAGGACATGGTATCGGTTAACTTTAACCAGTACTAGTTCATGGTATTGGTTAACTTTACCCAGTACCAGGTCATGGTATCGTTTAACTTTAACCAGTAAGAGTACATGGTATCGGTTAACTTTAACCAGTACTAGTTCATGGTATCGGTTAACTTTAACCAGTACCAGGACATGGTATCAGGACTCCAGCTGAATACAGTGGAGCGAACACCTCCTCAAGGGGGAGAAGGAGGTGTGTCACAGACAGAGGAAGAGAAGACTCTCTCTCCTTTACTACAGACAGAACTGACAAAGCTACTGGGATGAGCAGAAACGTCTTCAGAGAACCAAAGAAGTCCAGTTGTCTTTATTTAAAACACTTTCTGGATCATCATGACCTGATGACTGAGAACCTTCACCAGCAGACTTTTATAGACCAGGTTTAAGGATGGACTCCAGTGGATTCAGAAACAGCAGGTCTTTAGAGGGACTGTTAAAGGTCATCATTCTATCAGCTCTTTATCTACAGTGAGGACCACACCCACCAGTGGCATCAATCAAAGTAGGCGGACTCTCTATCATCGGCGCATCATGGTGGTGTAGTGGTTAGCACTGTTGCCTCGCAGCTAGACGGTTGCAGGTTTGAATCTCGGGTGCAGCCTTTCTGTGTGGAGTTAGCGTGTTCTCTCCAGTTTCCTCCACAGATCACAACGTGCCCGTTACAATCCAGGACTCACTGAAAAAGAGATTCTGAATCTTGATGGGACTGTTCCTGGTAAAATCAAAATAAACCAATCAAAAGTAGAAGATCACTGCTAGAGGGATTGTAGAGGATCCTCTCTGTACCGAGGTCTGGACCTTCAGAACTCAACTTCAATAAACAGACGGACCAGTGGAGGCTCCCAGACGCCTACGTCCTCTCACAAACCTCTAACTGAACACACACACACACCTCTCTGTAGGAGGCTACAGTACGTCTGACTAACATCCCTCCTCTCCAAGTGATGACCTGGTCTTGTCTCCATGGTAACCAGCAGCATCCTCCAGCTGACTTTGCTGCATTGTGTTGCTGAGTCACGCTGGAGGTCCACGTTTCTGTGAAAGGATCTGATCCTGATCCAAGCCCTCTCTCTCTCCTGACATCATGAATTACTGAGCGTCCGTCTGACTGACCTGAACCGACGGGACAAGGAGTCCCATGACAGACCGGATGGACTGGATGGAGGCTTCAGGAGGGTTTTAGGAGTCTGTGTGCTTCATGAATAATAAGAGTGACTTCAAGTACTCAAACTGCATTTAAAGGTCCCATGGCTCCATATTTAAATCACTTTATATTAAACAGGTGTAATCTTTGACGCCTCTAGATCAGCGTTGCACCATTAGAACTCAAAATACGCTGTAATTATTTCCTAAGGAGCAACTCAGAGATCAGAAGAAAGCGCCGCCTTCCGGTTCTGCTGGGTTTCTCCTGATTTGGCAGCCTGACACTTCTGCTGCAGTAGGGGGCAGTGTCCAGTAGGGGGCAGTGTCCAGTAGGGGGCAGTGTCCAGTAGGGGGCAGTGTCCAGTAGGGGGCAGTGACCAGTAGGGGGCAGTGACCAGTAGGGGGCAGTGTCCAGTAGGGGGCAGTGTCCAGTAGGGGGCAGTGACCAGCAGGGGGCAGTGCCCAGCAGGGGGCAGTGTCCAGTAGGGGGCAGTGTCCAGTAGGGGGCAGTGTCCAGTAGGGGGCAGTGCCGTCGCGTGAAAGAGAAACTAAACTGAAACTAAACACTACACGGTCTATGGGCAATGGCGGCGGCACTGCCTCGCTCCAGTTGTCGTGAACGTGCATGTGGGTGGAGAATTGACCATATAAGCAAGTCCGGATCACTATGACCTCATAGCGGGCTGGAGTGAAAAAAACTGTTTGAAACCTGGGTCTGAAATCTGGAAGAGCTTCTCACTGGCTGGACTAGGAGACAGATGGACGCCGTTTTCTGCTCTTTCTGGCAGGTTGAAGGTGAGAACTCAACACATGATAGATAAGTCAGGAAACATGGAGACCATGTCATGGGACTTTTAAAGGGTTAAATCCTCCAAATGATTGAATATTTGACGGCTCTTATGGCAGTGTTTGGGAAGCGTTTTGTCCTTAGTGACTCAAAAAGGCAGTAAAGTAGTTTCCCAGTGTTCTGTTGGCTTAGAGAAAACTACAGCTGGTTCTCAAAGCTCTGAGGGTCCCGGACTCTGAGGGTCAGGGTACTTGACTGAACGTAGTTCATCAGGAACTCGTTCCTCTAGTGTTCAGGATCAGAGTCTGACCCGGGTTCATCATCCAGTAGAAACCCTCTGGCTCTAAAGGCTCAGACTCTTCCTCGTCTTTCTGTCCTTCCTCTTCATCCGTTTGAAGGGAAACCTGATTGACAGCCGTGTCCTAATTGGTATCAGGGTTCTGCGCTCAGAGCGGTCCTGATGCTGCCGGAGGCCGGCGTTGAGACGATGCTCGGAGTGTAGAACCAGAGGAAGTCAGTTTGGTTTTAGGAGCTTCGTGTCAAAGGAAGCAGGCCTCAGACTCTGTGAGACGTTTGATCTTCTCCGTCTCCCTGAATCGGGAGTTGTCCGGTAAAACGAGTTTGTTCAGAGTTTAGAGGAGGAGCAAAGACATCTCTGAGCTGTGCGGTCCTGGAGGGGAACCGTTACCTCAGAGGAACTTCTGAGGGTCACATTCATCTAGAAACCAGGACAATCCAAACTCTTGGAGAATCTCCAGGTTTAAAGTTCTCACCGGCACAAAATCAGATGTAGTGTTCCGCTCTACAAAAGGACGTGAAAAGGGGAGAGATCATAATAATCTGTCAAGGTTTTAGAGATCTTTGAGTTTTTAAAACATGAGATTCAGTCTGTGGGTCAGACTCAGAGGAGTCCCACTGGGGGAGGAGCTGACTTTAAAACCGTCGCCTTTCACCATCAAGCCGTTTCAGCCGGTCTTTAAATGTCCTGAACCCAGAAGTTGTTTAGTGTTTACACACCGAGCCAGCATCAAAAGAATTGTTACAACCCTCCCCTTTTCCCCAGATGGTACGGCTGGTTAGAAGGAAAAAAGTTTGCGGAGTCTTGAGATGTGGTTAAGAAAATATATTTATTCAACAAAAATCGCTCCAGGGCCGGTAAAACTAACACAAATGGTAACAACCCTGGAGGATAAAACAAAAACTCCAAAACTTACCAGCCGGGGGAGGGACAAATCTAACATAAAATACCTGTTAGTTACCAAAACAAAAGAAAACTCCACCGGAGAAACAAAAGACAGCATCAACCTCCCCGGGTCTGGAGAAGAAAAGAAACAGAGTTATTTACAGTATTTACAAGGAGAATGAATAAATCAGGTTGTCAGTTAAATATCAAAAGGAATGTTCTCCTCAGAGTGATCACCAAAGACTCAAACACAAGGAAACTAAAAGGGCTCAAACAGAACTTTAATACTAAGAGGTTAAAGCAGCACTCTGGAGGATTTCATCAGAGAGCAGTTTTTGAATCTAGCGTCCAAAGGCTCCTCCTCAAATCATCTCAACGCGCGCGTCCGGTCGCGTGTGCGCGCGTGCACACGGCGCATATACGTTGCGGATGTCCGTGAAGCTGGCCCCCCACCCATCGCAAAAATCTTGGCAAATAGTGGAGTGGTTAGTGCTTCGTTCTTAACGTATTCCAACACTACGAGGGTCTGAAGAGCCCTCTCTGTCCCTGCTGCTTCTGATATTAGCTCTGTTAGCAGAGAGCTGCTGCTGGACTCTGAAGCTGAACTTGACTCGGCCCTGGATGAACTTTCTGACCAAAATAAACGCGTAACCCTGTCAAGCCTTGCCATTCTGTGAGGTGAAAGGTTTAAAAATTAAAATAAATCCATCTTTAGCTGGAGAATGGGTAGGTTTTTAGTAGAAATGAGCTGTGAGTCCTCAGTGAACGAGACGGTAAACAGAGAAACACGCGGAGCGTCCTGTACGACAGCGCCCCCTACTGGTACAGGTTTGGTCGATGCGCGTGCATGTTGAGAGAATGCAGACATTTGAATTTCATTGGCTGAAAAATGTCAGCAGCAAGAAATAATGGAAAGGGGTCTCTAGGAGGAAGGAGGGTCTTCATCAGAATGACAGATGTTGTGGAACTCAACCCATAGATCAGAGTTTAGACCTGAAATATCATTTAGAACATTTAGAAAACTTTGAGACAGAGAAAAATGCTCCAGAGAGCCGCTTTACCTCTAAACAAAAAAAAACTCTTCAAAAGTTCAGCCCACAAATACAGCTTAACAACACTCCTTGTTTGTAACAGACCAACACTAAGCTGCATGGAGACACCTCGTGGAGTGGAGCTGCTCCTAGAACGAAGTCACTGCCAGGCTTTGTAAGCTGCTGGTGTCTCGTTAGTGGAATTGAAATCAGCTGGGAGAGTGCAGACCGGAGAGTGTGATGACGTCATCGCTGACTGACAGGGCCGTTGTCATGGCGACGGGAGGCGTGGTCCGCGGACTTCTCCGGTGTACACTTCTCCCAGGGCAACAACCAGCAGCAAGGAAGTGGCTGAACAGAAAGGGGGGGGGGGGATACACACAGGAAGTGTTTATTATGATGTCACATCAGCATCCCTGGAACGCAAAGAACTTCCTCAATCCTTCACAATAAAAGTCTCAATCACTTCCTTTCAAACATTTGATTTGTCTAAAAACGGTTTATTATTATTATTAATAATAATAATAATATTATTATTATTAATAATATTATTATTATAATTATTAATATTATTGTTATCATTATTATTATTATAATTAATAATAATAATGATAATAATATTTATCATTATTAATAATAATATTATTATTATTAATAATAATAATATTTATTATTATTAATATTATTATTATTTATTATTATTAATAATATTAATAATAATAATAATAATAATATTAATATGATTTTTGTTGTTGTAATTGTTATTATTGTTATTATTATAATTATTATTATTATTAATATTCTTATTGCCGTTATTATCGTTATTGTTGTCTGAAGTGCTAGGGATTCTGGGAAGTTCTTTACAGGTTGTGTTCAGGTCCAGATGTAAATTCTAGAGGATGAGATCAAACCATAGCTCACACAAGGCATTATGGGTATTGTAGATCTTCGCTCCAGTGCTGAATCTGATTTAGTTTTTTTTTCCACTTTGTTTTTATTAGCGTTTTTATACAACATATACAATACAAATTAAAATTTTAAAGTAACCCCCAACAAAAAGAAAACAACAAGAACCAAAAATAAATAGATAAAGTAAATAAAATTGGAAAAGGTGGGAGAGATAGAGATTATTAGCTTAGAAAGATTAACTGAGTTTAGAGTCATACAACCAAACTAAGAATAATGCCAAAGCCTGCTTATTGCCATAAATCATTTACCCACATCATGTATAAAAGAAAACCACTTTTTCCATTTGCTATTGTATACACATTCTTTCAACCTTAAAATATATGACAATTTTTCCATCTGAGAGATATCCTCTATTATTGTAAACTACTGGGATTCTTCTGGGGCATTAGGTTTAAGCCAAAGTCTTGTTATAGACTTCCGTGCTGCAGTTAAAAAAATCTTGGTTATGTATTGATCCTCCCCCTTAACTATTCCTGCTATCATTCCCAGACACATTACAGTACATTCTCTTGGAATGCTATATCCAAGAACCTTATTTATGACCTTATTCACTCCAGACCAGAAAGATTTAATTTTAGGGCAATTCCAGAAAATATGAGAGTGATGTGCCTCCATATTCCCACACTCCCTCCAACAAGTCTGTTGAATTTGAAGCTGTTTACTCTTCACCTGAGGAGTAATAAAAAATCTGATAATACATTTCCAATTGAATTCTCTCCACTGCATTGAATTGGTAGTAGTCTGTGCTGAACTACAAGCTTGATACCATTCCTCTTCTGTGATGATAGACCCAAGTTCTTGTTCCCATTTCTTTTTCACATGGAGTGATGTAGTTTTTAGGTTTGTCAGAAGGCTCTGGTATAGTTTTGAGATCATGTTCGTGTTCTTTTGATGGTAAGCTCCACATATTAATTCAAGCACTGGATTAATATCTTCTTTAGCTCCCCCTTTGATTTCTTTATTATAATAGTCCCTTAATTGGAGATATCTGAACAGGTCCTGGTTATTAAGATCAAATGCTCCTTTCAATTCCTGGAAACTCCTCATCATATTATTTTTTATAGCCACACAAAAAGCTGTCAGGCCCTTTCTCATCCAATCCTTAAATACAGAATCATATGATCCTGACCTAAACCCAGTGTCTAGGGCAACCCACTTTAATAATTTTTGAGAATTTTTCAATTTAAGTTGTTTGGCAATGCTAAACCATGTTTCTAGTGAGAATATAGTTATAGGGTCTAATTTATTCCTAAGAGATATTTCCAACTTCCCCTCCCCCAATATTGATTGAATTTTGTATCCAGGAACACGTGTTTCAACATCTTTCCACCGTGCTACATATGAATCATCACACCAGCAACACAGAGGTCTAAGTTGTGCTGCTTTAAAATAAAGTTTTAAATTTGGGAGAGACATTCCTCCTTTATCTTTTGACAACTGGAGTATAGAAAGGCGTATTCTAGCCTTCTTGCCCCCCCCATATAAACCTTGTTATCATTTTGTCCCAGGCCCTAAATTGTTGTATTGGTATTTCAAGTCGAAGGGCCTGAAATAAATACAAAAGTCTTGGCAATATATTCATCTTTACTAGACTTACTTTACTGGCAAAATCCATTGGGTACGTAGCCCATCTGATTAAATCCTTTTGTAAATTATCATTGAGTGGATTGTAATTGGCTCCATACAGTGATTCTGGTACTTTAGTTATGTTAATCCCTAAATATTTAATTACTTTATTTGTCCAGTTTACTTCAAATCTGTTCTTTATTTCTTCTTCTGGGTTATAGTTAAAATGGATCATTTGTGTCTTGGAAATATTAAGTTTAAGTCCTGCATACCCATTAAACTGATCTAACAATTCCAAAAGTCGAGGTATTGAGGTATCCAGATCCTGAATATATAACATCACGTCATCTGCAAACGGACTTATTTTGTGTATTTTTCCTCCTATATTTATCCCTTTAATATTCTCATCTTGTCGAAGTGCCTGGGCCAGCAGTTCTATGTATAAAGCAAATAACGTTGGGCTGAGACAACAGCCCTGTCTGGTTCCTCTATTAAGCTCAAAGCGATCTGATAAGGAACCATTTACCTTAACTCTAGCAGAGGGTTGATGATAGATTGCCTTGATAATTTTTATTGAATCTCTATTAAAGCCAAATCTCTCCAACGTCAGATAGAGGAACTTCCAATCTACTCTATCGAATGCCTTTTCGGCATCAAGGCTTATTAAAGCTGCATTTTCTTTATCTCTATTCATTTTATGCAGTAAGTGTAAAGTTCTTCTAATATTGTCCTGCGTTTGTCTACCTAATATAAACCCACACTGATCTTCGTCAATTAAATCTGCCACAAATTCTTCTAACCGTTTTGCCATAATTAGGGTAAATAGTTTATAGTCCATATTTAGAATGGATATAGGCCTATAATTCATACAGTCTTCTCTGTTTTTATTTTCTTTCGGGATCAAAGATATTATCGCTTCTTTCCAAGATGGTGGTATCTGTCCTTCCTTTAGTGTATAATTAAATGATTTTAATAAAAGTGTGTTCAGTTTATCACTTAGTACGCGGTACCATTCTGTGGGGAACCCATCAGCACCTGGAGTTTTATTCGTCTTTAATCTACTGAGCGCCTTATTTAATTCTTCTACTGTAATTTCTTTTGTGATTATTGTATTTTAATAATATAAATAATAATAATACATAGGTTTTATATAGCGCTTTTAACCACTACTCAAAGACGCTTTACAAAAACAAAAAGAAGGAAACTGTAAAATAAATTAACAGGGTTTAAATGCTTGGTTAAACAAGTAAGTTTTCAGAAGTTTTTTGAATTTCAGAAGTGAGTCAGCAGTACGAATATGTTGGGGGAGAGAGTTCCATAAGGTGGGAGCAGCTACAGAAAAAGCTCTGTCCCCAATGGTGCGATGTTTTGACGTTATTGTGTGAGAGAGGAGGTCGAAGATCTGAGACAGCGAGAAGGGCGATGGTGACGCAGAAGGTCAGACAGATAACAAGGGGCGAGGTTATTGAGGGCCTTGTAGGTGATGAGTAAGATCTTGAAGTGAATGCGCTGCTGAACGGGAAGCCAATGAAGGTTTTTTAGGACCGGGGTCATGTGATCTCTCTTGTTGGTATGAGTGAGGAGCCGTGCAGCTGAGTTTTGAACATACTGAAGTTTCTTTATGTGTGTGGATGGAAGACCATAGAGTAGGCTATTGCAGTAATCTATTCTAGAGGAGATGAAGGCGTGGATGAGGGTTTCAGCTGCAGTAGAGGACAGAATAGGACGGAGACGGGCAATATTTTGAGGGTGAAAGAAGGCTGTTTTAGTGATATGACGGATGTGTGCTAGGAAAGAGAGTGAGGGGTCAAAAATGACTCCCAGGTTTCTGATCTGAGAGGATGGAGTGACTGTGTGACCGTCAATACTGAGCGTGAAATCTTTGGAGGAGGAGAGAAGGGATTTGGGTCCAGTTATGATTAACTCAGATTTATTGCAGTTGAGCTTGAGGAAGTTTGTAGACATCCAACTTTTTAGGGCATTGAGGCATTTTGCTATAGTGGAGACGGTAGTGGAGGTGATGTTTTTAGTAGATAGGTAGAGTTGGCTGTCATCGGCATAACAGTGACATTGGAGTCCATGGTGGCGAATGATACGCCCAAGGGGTAGCATGTAGATGATGAAAAGAAGGGGACCAAGAACCGAGCCCTGAGGGACACCATGGGTTACTGGGGTGATATCGGATGTGCAGTTGTTTATGGAGATATACTGAGATCTGTTAGAGAGATAAGATGTGAACCAGGAGAGGACTGAACCAGAAACACCTACATGAAACTGCAGACGATTTAGGAGGATGGAATGATCAATAGTATCAAAGGAGGAGGAGTATGGAGAGGGATCCAGAGTCTGATGCCACCAGGAGGTCATTTGTTACTTTGATCAGAGCTGTTTCTGTACTGTGGTGAGTGCGGAATCCAGATTGAAATGTCTCAAAAAGCTGATTTGAATGAAGATGTTCAGTTAGCTGAGAAGCTACTGAACGTTCCAGGATTTTGGCTATTAGAGGGAGGTTGGAGATAGGGCGAAAGTTTTCAGGTTTGTCATGGTCCAGTCCGGGTTTTTTGGGTATTGGTTTGATGGCAGCACGTTTGAAGGCTGAAGGGATGATACCAGAGGTCAGTGATGAGTTGATTATATCCAGGATAAGTGGAGTGATACATGGAAGACATGATTTTACCAGTGGGGATGGGATAGGATCCAAGGGGCAGGTGGAAAGATTGATTTTGGAAAATTGTTTGTTGAGTTCAGAAACTGTCATCGGAGAGAGGGTAGAGAGTTGATTTTGGATGGACAAAGGAAGGTCGGGTGGAAGGTCAGCATCAGACAGAGTAGTGGAAAAAAGCTCCTGGTGGATATTGCTAATTTTGGATTTGAAGAATTCCAGGAAAACGTTGCATTTTTCATTACTGAATGATTGAAGGTTATTGTCCTTTTGTTTGAGCAAAGTGTTAATGGTGGAAAAAAGTCTGCGGGGATTTGAGGAGCCAGTGAGAATGGTGTTGGAGTAAAATGAAGTACGGGCAGCGGTGAGTTTAGTTCTGTACAAATCTGTATGGTCAGCAAGAGCTTGTTTGTGTGCTGAAAGTCTGGTTTTCTTGTAGCGGCGTTCCAATTTTCTGCGTTGTTTTTTCAGTTTATGTAGTTCAGGAGTGTACCATGGGGCAGACCGATAAAAAGAGACAGATTTTTTAATAACGGGAGCAAGTTCATTAAGGCTGGCTGAGAGAGTGTTATTGTAAAGGGAGACCAGGTCATCAGTGGTAGGATCGACAGGAAGGATAATTGAGGAGATGGTGTTGGATAAGTGAGTGGAGAAGATGCTGGGACAGAGGGTCTTGAGGTTGCGAAAGGAGATGGTTCGAGTCTGTTTCGGTGGGGAACTGGGAATGTTAATATTAAATGTTATAGCCAAGTGATCTGAGATGGTGAGGTCTGTATGAGAAAGAGTTCCAATATCAAGGCCAGTAGAACAGACCAGGTCCAGGGTATGTCCACTGGTGTGGGTGGGGAAGTCCACATGTTGTGTGAAATTAAAACTGTTCAAAATGTCCAGGAAATCAGCAGTGTTTTACAGTTCTGGGAGTCCACATGTATGTTAAAATCACCTAAGAGTAAAATGGATGGTGAGACTGCGCAAAGCTGAGTGATAAATTCAGTAAAATCTGAGAGGAAAGATGAGTCAGATTTGGGGGGACGGTATATTATAGAAATGACCAAAGGGGTGGATCCAGGGAGTTTGAATGACAGGTGTTCAAAAGAGGGTACATCAGGAATAGGGAGTGGGCGAGGCTTAAGAGTTTGCCGGTAAATGGCAGCAATACCTCCACCTCTGCCTGCTGTCCGGGGTTTGTCCAAATAGAAACATCCAGGAGGAGTGGTTTGGTTGAGGGTAAAGTATTCATGGGGTTTTTGCCAAGATTCTGTGAGACAGAGCAAATCCAGTTGCGAATCTGTAATAAATTCGTTGAGAAGGAGGGTTTTATTATTGAGAGATCTCGTGTTGAAGAGTGAAAGTTTGAGAGGCTTTTGTTTTGAAGGAGCTGAGGCGGAAGTGGGAACAGGTCGAAGATTGAAATAGTTAACAGAGCGGCTGTTCTGATGACGGAAGTTATTGCAGGAACGGGACGCGGAAATGGAGTTGGTCCATATTGTTGTGATAGTATCGTTGGATGATGAATTAAAAATAAGATTGCGACGGGAGCCTCTATGGATGTAGCGGCAACGTCGAAGTAGTCCAGAGTTTTTAATTCCTGTGACGATGTCCGCGGTAGGTGGCGTGAAGTGGTTTAATCGGTGTAGCTGGAGAGACGAGTAACGAAGAGTCATGGATGAGGTGGTGGCGACGAGCGTCAACGAAAGATGAAGCAGGATGGCAGGTAGGGTGAAAAACATGACAGATGATATTGTAGAAAGGAGATGAGAATATTTCTAGTCCAGGTGGAAGCTGGCTAGGCCGCACAGTGAATCAGCCGACCACCTACAACCAAACAATCGCTTCCAAGTAATTAGCAACAGCAAAAAATAAAAGATAAACTTGGTTGGGACTGATAATCCTGTAACAGTGAATATATAAAAGTCCAAAATGTAGAAAAAAGACAAACAAAATCAAAATATAAAATTTTTAAAACTTTTATATTTTGATTTTGTTTGTCTTTTTTCTACANTTTACCTTAACTCTAGCAGAGGGTTGATGATAGATTGCCTTGATAATTTTTATTGAATCTCTATTAAAGCCAAATCTCTCCAAAGTCAGATAGAGGAACTTCCAATCTACTCTATCGAATGCCTTTTCGGCATCAAGGCTTATTAAAGCTGCATTTTCTTTATCTCTATTCATTTTATGCAGTAAGTGTAAAGTTCTTCTAATATTGTCCTGCGTTTGTCTACCTAATATAAACCCACACTGATCTTCGTCAATTAAATCTGCCACAAATTCTTCTAACCGTTTTGCCATAATTAGGGTAAATAGTTTATAATCCATATTTAGAATGGATATAGGCCTATAATTCATACAGTCTTCTCTGTTTTTATTTTCTTTTGGGATCAAAGATATTATCGCTTCTTTCCAAGATGGTGGTATCTGTCCTTCCTTTAGTGTATAATTAAATGATTTTAATAAAAGTGGGTTCAGTTTATCACTTAGTACGCGGTACCATTCTGTGGGGAACCCATCAGCACCTGGAGTTTTATTCATCTTTAATCTACTGAGCGCCTTATTTAATTCTTCTACTGTAATTTCTTTTGTGATTATTGTATTTTGTACTTTGCCAATACTAGGCAGATCTAGTGAATGCAAAAACTCCCTGATCAATTGTTCATTCATTGTGTCCTCATGTGAATAAAGCTTTTCATAATAATCTTTAAATATTTGTTCAATTTTTTTTGGTTCAGTCACTATCTTCTGTGTAGCAGGGTCTTTAATTTTATGTATTGCTGTATCTGCCTGCTGTTTCCGCAACTTCCGAGCTAATAATTTGGCAGGTTTAAAGCCTATGTCATAATATTGCTGTTTAACATATCTTGCTTTTTTCTCTACCTCTTGCCTCAGCAATTCATCTATCTGATTCCTCACTTCAATAATTTGTTTTTGTATACTCTGATTTTTTCCAAGCTTAAATTTTTGTTCTAAATTTTTTAAATTATTCATCAGATTTTTATATTTCTCAAGTCTAATCTTTTTAAGGTATGCAGTCAATGCAATTAATTTTCCTCTTATCACTGCTTTCATAGAATCCCACAGTATTAACGGGTCAACTTCACCATTATCATTAATTTCGAGAAAAATATCAATTTCCTGTTTAATGTCATCAACTATTTTTTCATTATTAAGAATACCAACATTTAGGTGCCATACTGAGTTTTTCTTGGGCGTATCTACCTGAATAGTCAAAAAAATGGCATTATGATCTGAAATGTCCGCCACTCCAATTTCACACTCTGTCATTCTATAACAGTCCTGTTTTTGTATTAAAAAATAATCAATTCTGGAGTGGACTGAGTGAGGGACAGAAAAATGAGTATAGTCTCTCTGTGAGGGATGCATAAACCTCCAAGCATCTACCAAACCTAATTCTTCTAGGGTAGTATTCAGAAATCTCACTAGATGTTTTTGTTTATTTCTATTCTGACTAGTAGTATCTAAATTATAATTAAGTGCCACATTAAGATCCCCACCACAGATACAGATTCCTTCAGTTTCCAGTGACACTGTGTCAAAAAATTCTTTGAAGAAGGATTTATCACTATTTGGAGGAGCATACACACTAATAAGTGTTATGATGTCATTTTCAATTTTACCCTTCACTATGACATAACGCCCTTCTTCGTCTTTAATTTCCTTGTGTGTCTCAAACTTCACAGAGTTTGATATACAAATTGCTACACCCCTTTTGCGACTATGGAGACGTGAACTATAGAAGATCTTTTTAAAGCCAAATCTTTTAAGTTTTTCATGCTCTTTCGGTGCAAGGTGAGTTTCTTGCAAAAAAATAAAATGCATATTTTCCTTTTTTAGTTTTGCCATTACTTTAGTTCTTTTAATAGGGTTGCCTAGGCCATTGATGTTAAGTGACATTACCTTAAAGTTTTGTGACATGGCTCAAAGTAATAAAAACAATCGATCCCTCTCCTCTCCAAAACAAAATGCCGTTGAAAACACCCAACTTGCACCCTAAAACAAAATTAAACCACATAACAATAAGAAATGAAAAAGAACCCACAATTCGTACATAACATAAATTTGACTCCCACAGGAAGGTAAATACCTTACCTTCAGAGTGATTAATCCCTAAACTAAATGAGGGGGAGAGCCTCAAGTTAATTGAGGGGCCCCTCCTAGAACTAGTGAAAACCCTATGATGAGCTTCACTCATCCCAGATAATCAACCTACATGACTCCGGGATAGTAGAGCTGAAACTTAAGTTGTAGATGCCTTGTGATTACTTGCAAACTACTCACGCTCCCATTCTTAGAATGTCATGGTTCTAATGCCATAATGTAAAATCCATTGAGGAGGGAGAAAGTTCCTCTTGTGGAGCTGGTAAATCAAATCCTTTTATCGTCGAGATTCCTGAGGTCTCTCCTGCACCCGTTTCCCGGTTTCCTCCTTGTCCTGCCTCGCGATGCGTTGCCATGGTGATGCGCCCTCCAGCTGATCGACCAATACTGCCGCGTTGAATTCAGCGCGCACCCGGGGCTCGTCCACCCGGAAGCCCCTACGCTTTAACTCTCTGGCGGCTTCCCCTGGGGTGTTGTAGGTCCGGGTGCCCGAGTCCCAATGAACCCGCAGCTTTGTAAAGGGTGACTGAAAACGAATTCCTTGCTCCTTCAGCAGCTCTTGACATCTTTGTATGCTCTCCGCTGCTGCACTACCGCTTCTGTGTAATCATGGTCAAAAAACAGAGGCTTATTCTGGATGCTGATCTTTTTTTGCCACGCCTTCCTTAAGACTGTCTCTTTGATCTTGAATTGGAGAAAGTTGACAACAATTGACCGTGGGGGTGCCTCGGGGGACGGCTTAGGCCTCAGAGAGCGATGAGCTCGTTGTATTTGGACGAACATCCCCTCGTCACTGAGCTCTTCGTTTTGAATCAAGTTTTCAACAAACTGAATCACCGAGGTTCCCTCCTCCCCCTCCGGAACGCCATAAATGCGCACATTATTCCTTCTCGTTCTAGATTCAAAGTCATTTATTTTATCCATCATTTTCTTCTGTATTAATAATGTCTCTGATTGATTTATTAGCCACCACAGCCCATGTTTCAAGCGCTTCAACTCTGGACTCGGCTTCCTCCAGCTTTTTGGCCTGATCCTGCATGGAGAGTTTAACCTCCGTTAACTGCTGGTTGATATCCTGTTTAAATGCATTCAGCTCTTCTTTAATGGTTTTGCTGATGTCGTCCTTAAGAGCGCCAACTTCGGACTTCAGTTCTGTCTTTAACATACCAATTTGCTGGCCGAGGAGCTTCATTTCCTCAAACAAAGACCCGGTCTGCGCCCCCGCCTCTCCGCCTCCACGCTCTTTCTCTGTGCTTGTGTGATCTCCTTCTTGTGAAGATTCTGCCAGATCTTGCATCTTTTTTGTCTTTTTCTTAGTTCCCCCTGACATATTGTCCATGAAGGTGTTAGCCCTCCCAACTTGTATTTGAGCTATCGGGGGGAAACTATAAAAATTGCTCTACTATCCGGAGCTCTGATTTAGTCAGCCATCTCACGCAGCTACCAAACCGGAAGTCATCCTGATTTAGTTTTTGATTCTTTTTTTAAATTCTGAAACAAATTAATTGGTTAAATGTTTGTAATTTATTTGTATGTTTTCCTCATCAGTTCACCTTGAATCTCTTCACTTCTTTTCTTCTGAGGGACTCTAAGCTGCTGTTGGAGTTTGAGATGATGATTAAATATTTCTGAAGGATCTGTTGGAAATGAAGTCTGTACGGTTTTATATCCAGATCGGTTCATTTTCCCTGCTCCTGGCAAGTTCTGAACTGAAGGTTTCATCTGGGCCTCGTCTTAGTTGCTCCACCTGAAACCAAGTCCCCCAGAGCCCTGAAGAACTGTCCTGGTTCTGATGGGACCGACTTTATTTAGCTGCTGCACTCATTTTACTCTGTTCTCGAGCCAAATTCACAGACCAAAGAACAGAACCACAGCAGGCTATGGTCTAATGGATCGGGACCAGACCTGATGCTGGTCTAATGGATCGGGACCAGACCTGACGATGTTCTAATGGATCAGGACCAGACCTGATGCTGGTCTAATGGATTGGGACCAGACCTGATGCTGGTCTAATGGATCGGGACCAGACCTGACAATGTTCTAATGGATCAGGACCAGACCTGATGATGGTCTAATGGATCGGGACCAGACCTGATGCTGGTCTAATGGATCGGGACCAGACCTGACGATGTTCTAATGGATCGGGACCAGACCTGACAATGTTCTAATGGATCAGGACCAGACCTGATGCTGGTCTAATGGATTGGGACCAGACCTGACGATGTTCTAATGGATCAGGACCAGACCTGACAATGTTCTAATGGATCAGGACCAGACCTGACGATGTTCTAATGGATCAGGACCAGACCTGACAATGTTCTAATGGATCAGGACCAGACCTGATGATGGTCTAATGGATCGGGACCAGACCTGACAATGTTCTAATGGATCAGGACCAGACTTGATGCTGGTCTAATGGATTGGGACCAGACCTGACGATGTTCTAATGGATCAGGACCAGACCTGACGATGGTCTAATGGATCGGGACCAGACCTGACGATGTTCTAATGGATCGGGACCAGACCTGATGCTGGTCTAATGGATCGGGACCAGACCTGACGATGTTCTAATGGATCAGGACCAGACCTGACGATGTTCTAATGGATCGGGACCAGACCTGATGATGGTCTAATGGATCGGGACCAGACCTGACGATGGTCTAATGGATCGGGACCAGATCTGACAATGTTCTAATGGATCAGGACCAGACCTGATGCTGGTCTAATGGATTGGGACCAGACCTGACGATGGTCTAATGGATCGGGACCAGACCTGACGATGGTCTAATGGATCGGGACCAGACCTGATGCTGGTCTAATGGATCGGGACCAGACCTGATGATGGTCTAATGGATCGGGACCAGACCTGACGATGGTCTAATGGATCGGGACCAGACCTGACGATGGTCTAATGGATCGGGACCAGACCTGACGATGGTCTAATGGATCGGGACCAGACCTGATCAGTTTAATCGTTAAGTTATCAAAATAAATAACAGTTCAGCTTCAGCTGATTCATTCAGTGCTCAGCATTCAGACAGAACATCTGTAAGAACTGAAACTTTTTGAGTTTTTTTTTAAACTTCTGAAGCAGATTCAGAGTTTCTCGGTTAGTTTTTAGAATCCTAATAAACTCTGGTGTCTTCTAACAGAATATTTTCTTTCTTCTTGCAGGTCATTTTCATCTCCGGAGTCCTGAAGATGTGGGACCTGAGGGTCCATCTCTGAACTCCTGAAGGGAATCGATGATCTCAAGGCTTTAGGAACCGTTCCAGTCACTTAGATCTGCTTTTAAAATGTGAGGAAGAGGAGCTGCCTGATGGAGAACGGTTAGAAAATTATCCTAATGATCATCAGAATGTTTCAGTTTTCATCTCAAAACCAAGAAGTTCCAGAACCAGAAATGAATGCTCCTGAGCTCCCTGATAGTCCCTGTATGAGGAGGAGGAGCAGCTCGAACATGAAGCTCCCTCTTCACCATACAGGAGACCACAACGGGAACGCGTTCCCGGTCTCCTCCTCCTCCTCCTCCTGCCTGGGGGAGTCGTCCCCAGAGTCCCTGCGGAGCCTGAGCAGCCTGAGTGGGAGGCGGACCAACAGCCCATTGGACTACGAAAACATCACTGATGCGGTGCTTTCTGAGTGGCTGCCAGAAGAGGCGGGGCCTCGGCATGATGATGACGACAATGATGATGATTCAGTGGGAAGAAAACTGACTGATGTCTCCGTGTCTGTTTACCTGGACGCCAGCAGTGGCGTTTACCTCCATGACACCTGGAATGACAACCTGTCGTTGAACTCAAACAATGGTTGTCATGGTAACAGGAGGCATGGCTCCTCCACCTCAGACTCAGAAGTGACAGAGATACCAGCTGATGATGATGATGAGGAGGAGGAGGAGGCTCTGTTTCTGTCTGTGAGCTCTGACATGTGTGTGACGCTCACACAAGTGAGTCCTGCAGGGGCGGAGCTCCAGAATGAGGCTGATGATGAGAGCGGTGGAGGACCTCAGCTTCCTCTTCAGGGCCTTATAGAAAGCTCTTCCATGCCTTCCTCCAAAGATCCAGCGGAACATGCTTCAGTTATCCCATCTCCTCCTCCCCCACCTCCTTCTCCTTGTCCTGGGAAAACTGAAATACATAAAATCCAAACAAAACCACCAAAACCCAAACCAGTAGCTGTGAAACCATCCAGCCTGGAAATGAAGCGAAGTCCCAAACTGGACTTGAGACCTGCTGAGGATGAATGTGGACCGCTGAACAACACGCCTCCATCTAAAACATCTAGTCAGGTACTGAAGTCAGACGTGGAGTTGATCCAGTAGATCACGGTAGGCGTCTAGTCCTCAGCGTAGCAGGGACTCATCTAATACCTGGTAAACGTGGTTTCATTGATTCTCTTAAACATCAGTTAATCTAAGAAGGTGACAGGTGTGTGATGTGTCTGCTCTGTGAGCCACTAGAGGAGCTCATCACCATGTGGAGGTTATTCACACAGTAGTTAGTGCTGTTTATTAGAGCAGGTCAGACTACAGACAGGAAGCACAGTTCATTAAAGGAGGACCTGAGAAAAGAGCTGTAAAGCTTCACTGTTTTTAGGAGGCCTGATCTTTTTCATTGGACATATAAGACTGATAGATAGATGTTTACTTTATTGATCCTTTGAGAAAAATCCTCTGGGAAGTCAGACTAACAACAAGTTTAGGGTTTATTAGAATAAAATAGTCATCCTGTCTGAACCGGAATGAAGTGAATTTATTAATTTATCAAAAACAACAGAGTATAAAATAAATCTGTCACAGAGAAAGAGAGAAAAGAGTTCATGTGACGAGGATTAAAACCAGATGTGGTCTTAAACTCTCTGTGATGTGTTGAACCGTTTCAAACTATCGTGAACCGTATCGAACTCAAACCGTTAAATAATCGTCATCAGGGACGAACCGTATCGAACTCAAACCGTTAAATAATCGTCATCAGGGACGAACCGTATCGAACTCAAACCGTTAAATAATCGCCATCGGGGACGAACCGTATCGAACTCAAACCGTTAAATAATCGTCATCAGGGACGAACCGTATCGAACTCAAACCGTTAAATAATCGTCATCAGGGACGAACCGTATCGAACTCAAAACGTTAAATAATCGTCATCAGGGACGAACCGTATCGAACTCAAACCGTTAAATAATCGTCATCAGGGACGAACCGTATCGAACTCAAAACGTTAAATAATCGTCATCAGGGACGAACCGTATCGAACTCAAACCGTTAAATAATCGTCATCAGGGACGAACCGTATCGAACTCAAACCGTTAAATAATCGTCATCAGGGACGAACCGTATCGAACTCAAACCGTTAAATAACCGTCATCAGGGACGAACCGTATCGAACTCAAACCGTTAAATAATCGTCATCAGGGACGAACCGTATCGAACTCAAACCGTTAAATAATCGTCATCAGGGACGAACCGCATCGAACTCAAACCGTTAAATAATCGTCATCAGGGACGAACCTTATCGAACTCAAAACGTTAAATAATCGTCATCAGGGACGAACCGTATCGAACTCAAAACGTTAAATAATCGTCATCAGGGACGAACCGTATCGAACTCAAAACGTTAAATAATCGTCATCAGGGACGAACCGTATCGAACTCAAAACGTTAAATAACCGTCATCAGGGACGAACCGTATCGAACTCAAACCGTTAAATAATCGCCATCGGGGACGAACCGTATCGAACTCAAACCGTTAAATAATCGTCATCAGGGACGAACCGTATCGAACTCAAACCGTTAAATAATCGTCATCAGGGACGAACCGTATCGAACTCAAAACGTTAACTAATCGTCATCAGGGACGAACCGTATCGAACTCAAAACGTTAAATAATCGTCATCAGGGACGAACCGTATCGAACTCAAACCGTTAAATAATCGTCATCAGGGACGAACCGTATCGAACTCAAACCGTTAAATAATCGTCATCAGGGACGAACCGTATCGAACTCAAACCGTTAAATAATCGTCATCAGGGAAGAATCATATCAGCAGAGGCTTCACTGAATTGTCGATGTATCGAATCGCTGAGAGCGCATTGAGATATGATCAACACAGCCTCAGTGATGAGGGTTCACATCCGTACTACAGAATTAAATCACAGGACAAATCCCCGACTGTTTGCTGGACATTAGTCCGCTTACAGTGCATCTAAGGCGGCTCTGCTGCGTACGCTCAAACCTGGTTCTACGACTCACCTGGGTACCAGACATGGGCTTTCTAACCTTTAAACTCTTTTGTCTTATCAGCAGAACAGGAGACTTGTCCCCAGGAAGGAGGACAGAGGTAGTAACATAAAACCTGATGGTCCCAAACCCACCAGAACCAAGAACCCAACTGTAAAACCCAGCCAGAGGACGGCAGCAGCGTCTGATCCAGAGACCAGAACCGTCAGTCCGAATGGTTTTGTCGACTCTCTGGGGACCCAGCTGGCTGGAGAAGGACCCCCGAAGGCTGTCCAGGATGAGCCTGAAGGGCTGGAGTCCAAACTTCCAGATGGAGCATGTGTTCTGAAAGGAGGACAGAAAGCCAACAGTCCTGTGGTGAGAACGTCCAGAACATCATGTTCACGTTTCATCATAAAGGTGTGAACCCAATCTACATTATCTTCATAAGTTAGCATCAACCCCCTTCTAACCTTACACAGGGAGTATCAGGATTAGGATTTTTTTCTCCACGATCTTGACTCTTGACCCGCTTCTCATGTGTGAGACCCGGGTTCAAGTCCCAGGCTGAGTGTGCATCAGTTTTTAAATTTTCATATAGGAATGGGTTTTTAGCAGCAAGAAGGAGAGAGCCTCTTGGAGCAGCTGTTGGTAAGTTCATAACATATTGTTGCTGAAATATCAGCAGGTATTCTGAGGTCTCTGTGGTTAGCTACACATGCTAATGCTAACATAGCAACTTCCCACGGTCTGCGTTGACCCGGTTAAGGTGGAACAGCAGAACGTTCTGCTGTTTTAGGAGAGTTCACATGTAGGTGTTACCATTCTGAAACATTCATTGACAAATGCTGAGGAAGAGCTTCTAATTTCTCCTTCATCTTCAGATTCGGGATTGACGTTTCTGTTTTCCAATCAGAAGCTAGGGTTGTGCATATCATTAGAAATGCTGCTGTTGAAAGCCCACCTCTGAATCAGAGAATAGAAGCATCTGAGCTTTTTCTTTATAAAATGACTCATAAGGCATTGATTTACACTAGAGAGCACTGAAACCCAGTAAACCACACATGTACAGGGTTAAAACCCAGTAAAGTACACCTGTAAAGGGTTAACCAGTAAACCACACCTGTAAAGGGTTAAAACCCAGTAAACTACACCTGTAAAGGGTTAACCAGTAAACCACACCTGTAAAGGGTTAAAACCCAGTAAACTACACCTGTAAAGGGTTACCACACCTGTAAAGGGTTAAAACCCAGTAAACTACACCTGTAAAGGGTTAAAACCCAGTAAACTACACATGTAAAGGGTTAACCAGTAAACCACACCTGTAAAGGGTTAACCAGTAAACCACACCTGTAAAGGGTTAACCAGTAAACCACACCTGTAAAGGGTTAACCAGTAAACCACACCTGTAAAGGGTTAAAACCCAGTAAACTACACCTGTAAAGGGTTAACCAGTAAACCACACCTGTAAAGGGTTAAAACCCAGTAAACTACACCTGTAAAGGGTTACCACACCTGTAAAGGGTTAAAGCCCAGTAAACTACACCTGTAAAGGGTTAAAACCCAGTAAACTACACATGTAAAGGGTTAACCAGTAAACCACACCTGTAAATGGTTAAAACCCAGTAAACTACACCTGTAAAGGGTTAACCAGTAAACCACACCTGTAAAGGGTTAAAACCCAGTAAACTACACCTGTAAAGGGTTAACCAGTAAACCACACCTGTAAAGGGTTAACCAGTAAACCACACCTGTAAAGGGTTAAAACCCAGTAAATTACACCTGTAAAGGACTAAAACCCAGTAAACCACACCTGTAAAGGGTTCAAACCCAGTAAACTATATCTCTAAAAGGTTAACCAGTAAACCACACATGTAAAGGGTTAAAACCCAGGAGGAGGAGAGGATACTGAGTGTAACCATAGCAGAAATACTTGTTTCCAATGGGAACAGCTGGTTGACATCGTGAAAGAGGTGGTCAACTACAGATGGTCTAATCCAGGACCTGCTTCTGTAGGAGATCATCTCTGTAGACCAGATCCTGAACTGAGATCTTCTTTCAACAACAGAGTGTCTTCAGTCAGAGGCTCCTGAAAATCTGCTGAAGCACAGAAGTTCCTTCCTGTCCATCACAGACCACTACAGAAGATCATTCCTGTCCATCACAGACCACTAGAATACCAATCTTGTCCATCACAGACCACTAGAAGGTCCTTCCTGTCCATCACAGACCACTAGAAGATCCTTCCTGTCCATCACAGACCACTAGAGTTTTTTCCTGTCCATCACAGACCACTAGAAGGTCCTTCCTGTCCATCACAGACCCCTAGAAGATCCTTCCTGTCCATCACAGACCACTAGAAGATCCTTTCTGTCCATCACAGAACACTAGAAGATCCTTTCTGTCCATCACAGACCACTAGAGTTCCTTTCTGTCCATCACAGACCACTAGAAGATCCTTTCTTTCCATCACAGAACACTAGAAGATCCTTCCTCTCCATCACAGACCACTAGAGTTTATTCCTGTCCATCACAGACCACTAGAGTTCCTTCCTGTCCATCACAGACCACTAGAGTTCCTTCCTGTCCATCACAGACCACTAGAGTTCCTTCCTGTCCATCACAGACCACTAGAGTTCCTTCCTGTACATCACAGACCACTAGAGTTCCTTCCTGTCCATCACAGACCACTAGAGTTCCTTCCTGTCCATCACAGACCACTAGAATTCCTTCCTGTCCATCTCAGACCACTAGAGTTCCTTCCTGTCCATCACAGACCACTAGAAGATCCTTCCTGTCCACCACAGACCACAAGAGTTTCTTCCTGTCCATCACAGACCACTAGAAGGTCCTTCCTGTCCATCACAGACCACTAGAAGATCCTTCCTGTCCATCACAGACCACAAGAGTTCCTTCCTGTCCATCACAGACCACTAGAAGGTCCTTCCTGTCCATCACAGACCACTAGAAGATCCTTCCTGTCCATCACAGACCACAAGAGTTCCTTCCTGTCCATCACAGACCACCAGAAGGCCCTTCCTGCCCACCACAGACCACTAGAAGACCCTTCCTGTCCACCACAGACCACAAGACCTCCTTCCCNATATCGAACTCAAACCGTTAAATAATCGTCATCAGGGACGAACCGTATCGAACTCAAACCGTTAAATAATCGTCATCAGGGACGAACCGTATCGAACTCAAACCGTTAAATAATCGTCATCAGGGACGAACCGTATCGAACTCAAACCGTTAAATAATCGTCATCAGGGACGAACCGTATCGAACTCAAACCGTTAAATAATCGTCATCAGGGACGAACCGTATCGAACTCAAACCGTTAAATAATCGTCATCAGGGACGAACCGTATCGAACTCAAACCGTTTAATAACCGTCATCAGGGACGAACCGTATCGAACTCAAACCGTTTAATAACCGTCATCAGGGACGAACCGNCTTCCTGTCCATCACAGACCACTACAAGAGCCTTCCTGTCCATCACAGACCACTAGAAGATCCTTCCGGTCCATCACAGACCACTAGAGTTCCTTCCTGTCCATCACAGACCACTAGAAGATCCTTCCTGTCCATCACAGACCACTAGAAGATCCTTCCTGTCCATCACAGACCACTAGAGTTCCTTTCTGTCCATCACAGACCACTAGAAGATCCTTCCTGTCCATCACAGACCACTAGAGTTTATTCCTGTCCATCACAGACCACTAGAAGATCCTTCCTGTCCATCACAGACCACTAGAGTTTATTCCTGTCCATCACAGACCACTAGAAGATCCTTCCTGTCCATCACAGACCACTAGAGTTCCTTCCTGTCCATCACAGACCACTAGAAGTTCCTTCCTGTCCATCACAGACCCCTAGAAGATCCTTCCTGTCCATCACAGACCACTAGAAGTTCCTTCCTGTCCATCACAGACCACTAGAGTTCCTTCCTGTCCATCACAGACCACTAGAGTTCCTTCCTGTCCATCACAGACCCCTAGAAGATCCTTCCTGTCCATCACAGACCACTAGAGTTCCTTCCTGTCCATCACAGACCACTAGAAGATCCTTCCTGTCCATCACAGACCACTAGAAGATCCTTCCTGTCCATCACAGACCACTAGAAG
>SSNR01000439.1:421580-437504 GCA_006937965.1 Callopanchax toddi | reverse complement strand
AATAACCGTCATCAGGGACGAACCGTATCGAACTCAAACCGTTAAATAATCGTCATCAGGGACGAACCGTATCGAACTCAAACCGTTAAATAATCGTCATCAGGGACGAACCGTATCGAACTCAAACCGTTAAATAATCGTCATCAGGGACGAACCGTATCGAACTCAAACCGTTAAATAATCGTCATCAGGGACGAACCGTATCGAACTCAAACCGTTAAATAATCGTCATCAGGGACGAACCGTATCGAACTCAAACCGTTAAATAATCGTCATCAGGGACGAACCGTATCGAACTCAAACCGTTAAATAATCGTCATCAGGGACGAACCGTATCGAACTCAAACCGTTTAATAACCGTCATCAGGGACGAACCGTATCGAACTCAAACCGTTTAATAACCGTCATCAGGGACGAACCGTATCGAACTCAAACTGTTAAATAATCGTCATCAGGGACAAACCGTATCGAACTCAAACCGTTAAATAATCGTCATCAGGGACGAACCGTATCGAACTCAAACCGTTAAATAATCGTCATCAGGGACGAACCGTATCGAACTCAAACCGTTTAATAACCGTCATCAGGGACGAACCGTATCGAACTCAAACCGTTTAATAACCGTCATCAGGGACGAACCGTATCGAACTCAAAACGTTAAATAATCGTCATCAGGGACGAACCGTATCGAACTCAAAACGTTAAATAATCGTCATCAGGGACGAACCGTATCGAACTCAAACCGTTAAATAATCGCCATCGGGGACGAACCGTATCGAACTCAAACCGTTAAATAATCGCCATCAGGGACGAACCGTATCGAACTCAAACCGTTAAATAATCGTCATCAGGGACGAACCGTATCGAACTCAAACCGTTAAATAATCGTCATCAGGGATGAACCGTATCGAACTCAAAACGTTAAATAACCGTCATCAGGGACGAACCGTATCAAACTCAAACCGTTAAATAATCGTCATCAGGGACGAACCGTATCGAACTCAAACCGTTAAATAATCGTCATCAGGGACGAACCGCATCTAACTCAAACCGTTAAATAATCGTCATCAGGAACGAACCGTATCGAACTCAAACCGTTAAATAACCGTCATCAGGGACGAACCGTATCGAACTCAAAACGTTAAATAACCGTCATCAGGGACGAACCGTATCGAACTCAAACCGTTAAATAATCGTCATCGGGGACGAACCGTATCGAACTCAAACCGTTAAATAATCGTCATCGGGGACGAACCGNAAATACACTATTAATGCTCCTATAACACTATTATACAATATAAAATACACTATTAATGCTCCTATAACACTATTATACAATATAAAATACACTATTAATGCTCCTATAACAATATTATACAATATAAAATACACTATTAATGCTCCTATAACACTATTATACAATATAAAATACACTATTAATGCTCCTATAACACTATTATACAATATAAAATACACTATTAATGCTCCTATAACAATATTATACAATATAAAATACACTATTAATGCTCCTATAACACTATTATACAATATAAAATACACTATTAATGCTCCAATAACACTATTATACAATATAAAATACACTATTAATGCTCCNCTTCCTGTCCATCACAGACCACTAGAAGGTCCTTCCTGTCCATCACAGACCACTAGAAGATCCTTCCTGTCCATCACAGACCACTAGAAGGTCCTTCCTGTCCATCACAGACCACTAGAAGGTCCTTCCTGTCCATCACAGACCACTAGAAGGTCCTAACATCCTACAGTGACTTTTTGAAGAAATCTGTAACATCTAGTTTCTCTCAGGGTTTTTGTTTGACAGGATCAACCGACGGCTCCAGACTGTCCAGTTCGCCCAGTCTGAGCTAACGACAGGTGTTGTGTGAGGAGGATGACCTTTGACCTGTGGTATCTGGTGATGTGACTGATCAGACAGGAAGCAGGGTTCTTATAAAACCCTCTGGAGTCTGATCCAGGATCAGATTTTCTTCATTAATCCTGCACGGAAAGCATTACAAGGGTAAAGTTATCAGCTCTCTAACCATCAGACACCTGAAGTGACGGCAGCTTGAGGTGTGCGCACAGTTTGAAAAGGAGGCGTGGCCCAGGTCGGGCGCTCCGGTTCTGGAATGTGGTTTTTAAAATCCTCCAGCAGCTCTCAGACCTGCCTCAGCGTATTTCCTCCTAGGCTGCCTCAGGGCTCCAGCCTGTCTCCACCAGTCTACAGGTCTGGTTCTGTTTAGACCTCCTGGTCCAGACCCAAACTCTTGGTCCAGACCAGACCTCCTGATCCAGACCAGACCTCCTGATCCAGACTAGAACTCATAGGTAACCTGATGACACACCGACGTTTCTCCGGTCCTGAGGCTCTCATAGGACTCGACACCAGAAACTTTTTCTGACTTTTCCTTGTCGCCTCTATCAGCTCCAGACTCCTAGAGACAGATTCCAGACCTCCGTCCATAAACCCCCTCCATGTGTTCCTGTGTTTATGGTAGCTGGGGGGGGGAGCACATGGAGGAGAAGTGAGCTGGACTCAGAGGGAGTGTTTTAACACAATAGGAACATTTTTCTCTCTCCTGGTGTTTGCAGCACACTCCCAGTTCTCCCTCCTCCTCTCTCTTCCTTCTTCAGTTTAATTCCCTCCTTTTCCCTCCCTCCCTCTCTTTCTCCCTCCCTCCCTCTCCTCCCTCGTTCATATTTCTGACTAAAGGAATGGCCAACACCATGGTCTCGGTGCGCAGCTCCGAGCTCAGGCCTGTTGGCTGGAACACCGTCACTAAACACCAACTCTTCCTGCAGAAAGTCTCCTCCAGAATCGGACCTGGGACCAGGCAGCAGGCCAGAACCGCCAGGACTCCATCAGAACCAGCACCTCCTCCTGGCTCCAGGACCGGACCTCCAGGACCTGGCCCAACCAGAGACTCCACACCAGGAGAGGCTGGACAGAGTTCTGCTGAAGGATCTCCAGTCAGAGCGAGACAGAACCAGAACCAGGGTGAGTTCACACACACACACACACACACACACACACACACACACACACACACACACACACACACACACACACACACACACACCATGCTTTCTGACATGCAATGTGAATAACTTAAGATACGAGTCTTAGGACTGAGTCAGGACCAGGACCCAGATGTGTGTGTGTGTGTGTGTGTGTGTGTGTGTGTGTGTGTCATTGTAATCGTCTGTGATCATAAAAACTTTCTGACACGTAAACATGGCGCCTCCTCTCCACTTGTTTTGAAACACACGTGTGTAGCTAACCCTACTATTGCCAAGCTGCATGGTGAGTGTGTGTGTGTGTGTGTGTCTGTGTGTGTGTGTGTGTGTGTGTCTGTGTCCAGCTCAGTCAGCTGATTAATTAACTACTTCAGTTAATCAGCTGATTGGCGGTCCGTAGCCAGACGGGGCCTATATCTGGTCTGACTGCTGTTTAAACCTCTCCACTGATTGGTTCAGCATCACTACTGTTTACCTTCTGCTTCAGGAGCATCCATAGCATAGAGTCACCAACGTGTCCGTCAGGAGGACTCCAGGTCCCTGGTTGTCCCTTAATCTCCTGCTGCTGCCACCTCCAGCTCCTCCAGTGTCCCTCTGAACCTGGTACGGACTCTGAGGAGCAACGAGCTGTATCCAGGTGAAGATGAGACCTCTGGAAGCGCCCTCAGAGGCTGTCCTGCCTTCCTGCTTTTCTGTGGAGAACCAGGACTTCTGAGACCATGCCACCTCAGAAGGTTGTATCTAGAGACTTCAGTGGATTTTCTTCCTCTCTTCTTCATGACTGGATTTTACAAACTCCAACTGCTTCTGTGAGGAATTATCTCCTACCTCACTGAGCATGGCGTTAGTAAAACCCGCTCCGTAGTTAAGACACTTCCTGCTGAATGACATCATTCTGATTACAAACCTGGATTTTCTCTTTTTAACCAAAGAGACCAGATCTCAGAGGATTCAGGTCTGACTGACCTTTGACTTTTAGAGACCAGTTTTCATGTCGGTCAGCAAGTTCAAGTTGTTTCTCTTCCTTTGAGTGGGGACCAGAGACCTGTTCCACAGTCCTCCTTGTCCATGAGGACCAAGGACCTGTCCTCCTGGTCCATGAGGACCAAGGACCTGTTCTCCTGTCCTCCTGGTCCCAACCCCTCCTTCCTTCAGGAGCTCAGAGACGTTCTGTCTCCATGGTGACACTGTCCAGACTGGTGATTGGTGGTGATTCTAACATTCACATTGATGAACTCTGACCTCTTTAACAGGAGTTTTTCCAGCCTCATGGTTTCTTTTACATTTACCCAGCATGCATCTGGCCCCATACACACCAAAGGACAAATACTGGACAATGACCTGACTGCAGCCTTCAACACTGAGGACCTTCAGTTGTTACCTGATAGGCTGATACCCTCGGTAGACCTATCAGGACCTGAGCTGCAGTGGTTCTCCTCAGATCTGGTGCCCCACAGGGTTCTGTGTTGGAGCCTCTGCTGTTCCTTCTATATCTGCTCCTTCTTCATCACATCCTGAGATCTTTCTCCTACCATCTTGAAGCTGACGACCTCCAACTGTCCATCTCCTCTAAGCATGATATCACTTTGTTTAATTTATTGTAGTTTGTTTTATAGCATTTAATAGTTTTTGCTTCATATTTTTATATTGTTGTATCAAATTTTATTATAAATATCAGAACTTTTAGCTTTGCTTTCTTGTCTTAAATGTGTGTGTGTGTGTGTGTGTGTGTGTGTGTGTGTGTGTGTGTGTTTATTTAATAGTTTATATAATTCAAAAAACAAAAACAAAGGAAAAATGAGTCTAGTCCCTGTTACCATGGTGATGTAGAGTCCAGTCTGTTACCTTGGTGATGTAGAGTCTAGTCCTTGTTACCATGGTGATGTAGAGTCCAGTCTGTTACCATGGTGATGTAGAGTCTAGTCCTTGTTGCCATGGTGATGTAGAGTCTTGTCCCTGTGACCATGGTGATGTAGAGTCATGTCCCTGTGACCATGGTGATGTAGAGTACAGTCTGTTACCATGGTGATGTAGAGTACAGTCTGTTACCATGGTGAAGTAGAGTCTAGTCTGTTACCATGGTGATGTAGAGTCATGTCCCTGTGACCATGATGATGTAGAGTCTAGTCTGTTACCATGGTGATGTAGAGTACAGTCTGTTACCATGGTGATGTAGAGTCTTGTCCCTGTGACCATGGTGATGTAGAGTCCAGTCTGTTACCATGGTGATGTAGAGTCTTGTCCTTGTTACCATGGTGATGTAGAGTCCAGTCTGTTACCATGGTGATGTAGAGTATTGTCCTTGTTACCATGGTGATGTAGAGTTCAGTCTGTTACCATGGTGATGTAGAGTCTAGTCCTTGTTGCCATGGTGATGTAGAGTCCAGTCTGTTACCATGGTGATGTAGAGTCTAGTCCCTGTGACCATGGTGATGTAGAGTCATGTCCCTGTGACCATGGTGATGTAGAGTCCAGTCTGTTACCATGGTGATGTAGAGTCTAGTCCTTGTGACCATGGTGAAGTAGAGTCCAGTCTGTTACCATGGTGATGTAGAGTCCAGTCTGTTACCATGGTGATGTAGAGTACAGTCTGTTACCATGTTGAAGTAGAGTCTAGTCTGTTACCATGGTGATGTAGAGTCTAGTCTGTTACCATGGTGATGTAGAGTCTAGTCTGTTACCATGGTGATGTAGAGTACAGTCTGTTACCATGGTGATGTAGAGTACAGTCTGTTACCATGGTGAAGTAGAGTCTAGTCTGTTACCATGGTGATGTAGAGTCATGTCCCTGTGACCATGATGATGTAGAGTCTAGTCGTTTACCATGGTGATGTAGAGTCTTGTCCCTGTGACCATGGTGATGTAGAGTCCAGTCTGTTACCATGGTGATGTAGAGTCTTGTCCTTGTTACCATGGTGATGTAGAGTCCAGTCTGTTACCATGGTGATGTAGAGTCTTGTCCTTGTTACCATGGTGATGTAGAGTCTAGTCCCTGTTACCATGGTGATGTAGAGTCATGTCCCTGTGACCATGGTGATGTAGAGTACAGTCTGTTACCATGGTGATGTAGAGTACAGTCTGTTACCATGGTGATGTAGAGTCCAGTCCAGTCCTGGGACCCTGACCTCCACATTGCCATCCAACAGGAAGTCCGTCTCTGTTTCTCCTCCCTCTGGATGTCAGACTAATAACATTTTTAAATGACCTTAAGGACCAGAAGATGTTTCTGCTCATCTCTCATTAGTTTCTACATTTTGTTTATGTGTTTGTGAGTCAGTAGAAACACATGAAGTAGATGTGTTGGGTGAGAGTTTAGCGACTGCCCTGACGGCGGTCTCCCTGGGGTGTCCGTGCCCTGGGTGGCCTCTGGACGTCTGGGGCCTGGACCTCCTCCATGTCCTCCGTGGGCCTTGGGGGCGGGTCTGTGGCTCCTCGAACTTATTATTGAATGTTTCAATAGAGAAACCTTACATAAACAAGCGCGCATATACACACACAGGTGATCACAAGGTGCTCACATAAAGACGACTCAGGTGTTTTCAGACACATTGACTGGGGCTGTGGTTGACACTGAACTCTCTTGAACTGGTGTATACGTATACATTTGAAGAATATCACAACTGTTGTGTATTCATATGCTGTTTGTTGCTGTTGTATCTTTTCTCCTGTTTTGTTTGTTTGTGCTTTATTTACAGGTCTAGAAGTGGACTCTTCACGTCTCTTCTTCTCTTCTTTTTCTGTTTACTTTCTCCCCCATCCCTCTTTCTGTACCATTCCCTTCACTTTCAGGCTCCGTGTCCAATCAACCATAAAAATATTCTAATAAAGATTTTGGGGGTTATATTTAAACAAAAATCAGGAGGAGTTTTATAGCAGTGGCTGTAACCTCTCACCTTGTTTTTGGCACTCAGACATTATTCTGTTTGCTCCACAGCCGGACAGGACACGGGGTTAAAAAAAAAATAGAATCTGTTCTACTAACTCAGATTTCTAAAGTAAAGCCTGATTTATACTTCTGCGTCTGCGTCAGGACGGACTGACGCAATGCCATTATGCGTCGACGCAAGCTCTCTACGACATGCTCGCAGAGGCTGACGGAGATGGGCCCAAAGTTCTAACTGCGTCGAAAGCAATGGACAACGCATGCCTGTGATTGGTCGGCTCAACACCCCGTGATCATTTCCGGCTTGACGCCGGTATCATCAGAGTAGTAATAGTAGAATTTCGAGGAACCAGATATGGATCAGCTCGAGAAACGTCCGGTAGACGAAGTACGAACATTTCTATCATCCATCAGTGTCCCTAAAGGGTTAAACAAGAGCTACAAATTCGCTGGTCGTCTGCCTCGTCCTCACTGAACGGACGGACATTCAACAGACGCCGCTGTCTCCTCACTTCTGTTTCATTCTTTTAACAACATTGTTTGTTCCTCCAGATCAATCTGTTCAAACTCAATCAGAATCCGCTCTCTGTCGGCCATTACTGAGCTGAAGTAAACAAACTTTGGTCGACCGGAGGCATTACTGCAGAAAGGTTATGCGCCCTCTGCTGTCCTGGTGGAGAACTGCTTCACAACACTGACGGAGAAGTAAAAATCAAAAATGTCTCCATCAATACGTGTGCTGTCGGAGACGTATAAACTAGGCTTAACCCAACTCAGCTGCTTTCCTCTCAACTCATCCCAAATGGAGCCAGATGTTTCCAGCTGTGTGTGTGTGTGTGTGTGTGTGTGTGTGTGTGTGTGTGTGCGCGCATGTGTGTGTGTGTGTGTGTGTGTGCGCGTGTGTGTGTGTGTGTGTGTGCGCGTGTTAACAATTAGATTCAGAGAGTTCTACGGTGGCTCTGAAGGGACAAGTCAAAGACTCGAGTTGAGACAAAACATTTCAAACCAAAGGTTCAGATTAGACGTAGAAGTAAAACATCTGTTTCCTTGTTTTTCTGAGTCTACGTTTTGTCAGGCGACTTCACCGTTGGCTCCTGAAGGAGGAGAGTTTTTGACGGATAAGGGGGAGGAGTTTCAGAGGGGCGGGGCATTACATGTTCCTTTGACTAACTCACGCTTTGACTTCTAAGCAAGTCTCCTTTGTCCAGTCCTTATTTTAGACATCCTGCCACATGGCTGCACCTAATGGTGGTGGTGGGGTCTCCAATGGGAGTGTTTTTTTGCCAGAGTCCTTCTGTCTCCCTCTGTCTGCCCTGCCTCTAGGGGGCATCCTAGGACAGAGCTGACCTTCCTGATCAGCTGATCTAACCACTTCCTGTCAGCTGTAGAGAAGCTGCTGCCCCACCTAACGACACAGATGTCCCCTGGACTCCAACAGACCTGGGTGTCCTCAGCAGGCAGAGTCTCTGACCCTCCTGTAAAGAGGATCAGTCTGACTCCAGTCCAGGTTTTGGTTCAGACCCTCAGGTTGTAGTTTAGATGCCTACAGACAAATGTTTTAGGATAGATCATGGCTGCTGTTCCTCCACAGCAGAAATATGTTTAAACACAACCTGCAGGTAGAATCTAACGGACCCATCCAGGCAGAACCTGCAGAACCGGGTCAGCAGGATCGGGGAAACGGATCCTGGTTTTTATTTTAAACATTCACAGAGCTGCTAACAGAACACACAGTGTTCTCCTGGTTTTGGTTTGTGTGTGTGTGTGTGTGTGTGTGTGTGTGTGTGTGTGTGTGTGTGAGGAATGCATGAATCAGGCCACGAACATGACGCAGCGCTCCGTGATCCTGAAGGAGGCCCACCAACACGTTTCCCTCTCAGATCTTTGTCGCCGTTCCTCGGCTGTAATTTAAATTCCTCCTTGATTCACGAGGCCTGCTCCCAACGAGCTTCATAAAGACAGAAAAAGATTTCCACACTTTAAAGAAAAAGAAGAGCTCCAACAATAACATTCAGTTTTTAAGAAATCACAGTAAATCTGATTTATTTGACTTTTATTTCATTCATCCAAAAAGTGTTTTAAATAAAGTCAACTGGACTTCTTTGGTTCTCTGAAGACGTTTCTGCTCATCCCAGTAGCTTTGTCAGTTCTGTCTGTAGTAAAGGAGAGAGAGTCTTCTCTTCCTCTGTCTGTGACACACCTCCTTCTCCCCCTTGAGGAGGTGTTCGCTCCACTGTATTCAGCTGGAGTCCTGGTGAGGTGTTCTGATCAGAGGAGAGAATGAAGTTCAGAGCAGACTGGTAGGTGGTGGAGAGATGAAATCTGAGTCCTCCTCTGGTTAAAGCTGGTTTTTCACGTTTGACATAGATGTCTTCTTTCACTCCTCTCTCAGATGGTGACTCCTCTCTCCTAGCTCTGTTAGCAGTGACAGAAGCCTTAAAAGAAGCCAGAGCGACTGACAAGTCCTCAGGACTGATCCTGCTCCGCTTATCGGCTGCATTGACTCTGTTACCATGGCAACCTTTAGTCCATACTGTCTAGTCTGGACATCACAGGAAGAGACAGTCCTGGTTTGAATCCTACCTCACAGGTTGGTCACTCCTCTGCCGTGCACCACCTCGCTACACGGGTTCCTCAAGGCTCCGTACTGGGACCTCTTCTCTTTGTGATTTACACCACCTCAGTGGGTCAGGNTCATCTGATCACATGACTTCTACCACTGCTATGCTGACGACACCCAGGTCTACCTGTCAGTCCCACCTGATGACCTCACAGTCTCAGAGTGAGTCTCAGACTGTCTCTGATAGTTGGAGATGAAAGTCCATCATCTCCAACTCCACCTCTAAAACTGAACTGCTTGTCCTCCCAGTCAAACCAACCATCAACACAAGACCTCAGTCCAGACTGAGTCCCTGTCTCTAGTCCATCAGAGACAGCTGAGACCTGATGACCAGCTGACCTTTAAAGATCAGGTTGCTTCTCTTTGTTCAACATCCTAAAGATCAGACCACCTGACCCAGTCCACCACCCAGCTCCTGGTCCAGTCTATGGTCCTCTCCCTCCTTGACCACTGATGTCCTTCTAACTGGTCTCCAGTTTGGACTGGTAAACCTCTACAGATGGTTCAGAACTCAGCAGCGCGTTTGATCTTCAACATGTCCCCCCTCTGTTCATGGAGCTCCACTTGTTGAGGGTTGCATCCTAACAGACAGGATAACCTTTGACCCGCAGCTCTTGACAGAGGAACAAAGCGATCTTGCGTTGTAGCAGAGAGGCACTCAAGTGTCAGCCACTGCTTCCTTTATTAACCTCTGATTGGTTCAGTTACTCAGGTGTAAGAGCACACATAATCAGGACAGAATTGTAACACCACTGGCTACCTTTAGCTGCTGCATCAATCCAAGTCTCTACCACTAGCATACAGGGTCCTGAAGGAACGGCGCCACCTACTGGAATCCTCTGGCTAAGGCTGACGTCACGGCTCGGTCACTGCGGTCATCAGAGGATCATCAGCTAGCAGAGCTACACCACGCTGGGACGGTCCAGACTGGGACAGTCCAGACTCTTCTCATGTGGAGGAATGACCTACCAAGATACCAGAACAGGGGCGTCCCTGTCCGTCTTCAAGAACCTCCTGAAGACCCAGCTCTTCAGAGGACGTCTTCTAGACTAGCTCCTACCTTCACTACTCCTCTGGACTCTCTTCATGCTAGTGTTCGTCTCTCTAAGTCAGTGGTCAGCAATTGGCGGCCCGCATGTTTCCGGCCCTAGAGCCTTATAAGGACAAACAATAACATTTAAACATTGTCATGTCTCCCTCTAGTGTCCTGTCCAACCCTCTGCCTTCTGTGTCCACAGGTGTTTTCCATTCTGTCATCCTGCCACCTGTGTCTCGTCCCGTCATCACCTCCCCAGTCTATCAGTCTCGTCTGTGTTTGTCCGATCCTTGTCTTCTCGTCCCTAGTCCTAGTCTGTGTTTCCTTTAATAAATATCATCCTTTTCTTTATGTCTGCGCCTGGATCCTCCTTTAACCCTCACCAAAACGTGACAAACGTGTCATGGAAGTTGGTTTGGGGCTGGTATCGAACCCACCCTCTCCCCGATGAGAGCCATGTCCCTAACCACTAGGCTACAGCCTGTTAGGAAAACACTGAAGTTATAATGGTTGTAACTTCTCTTTGTGTTTCCAGGTTGATACAAATAGAATGAGACTGAGTTACATTCATATTTCATAATGATTGTATCTGTACAGTTAAACATCATCAGCTCTCTGCCTTTAAAATCAGGTTCTAGTAGCTTTTTTACTTTGGGCACCGACAGCTCTGCACTGCCTACCCAGAATGCACTCGTTCAAAACACTTCATAATGATGGGGGTGAGAGCAACTGGGCGGAAGTCACTGAAACAGGATGGAGATCTTTTCTTTGGTACAGGGATTATGGTGGTGGCTTTGAGGCATGGGGGATGACAGCCTGACTCAGGGAGATCTGTGAGGACGTCTGTGAGCTCTTCTCTCTTAATATGGGATGTTGTCAGGGCCCGGGGCCTTACGTATGTGGATCCTGCAGAGAGAACTTCTCACCTGGTCTGGGGACACTGCCATTACCTGGTCTCTGGGGGTGAGTGGATGTCTCTGTGCCGTTGTGTTGTGTGTGTCAAAGCGGGCGATGAATGCATTCAGCTCATTCAACTGGGGGATTGAGCTCTCACATGTCACTGTGGGGGCTTGTAGTCGGTGATGTCTGTGTTCCTCGCCTCAGGGTGGGCTACTCTCTTGGAGTACTGTTTGATCCCATGAGACAGGTTGTCCCTAGCTGTCCTCAGGGCCTCGCGTCTCCAGATGTGAAGGCAGCGTTCCGTCCTCTCAGGAACCTGTAGACCTCACCTGTTAGCCACGGCAACTGATTGGCCCGGGTTGTGATGGTCTTTGTCACAGTTACATCATCGATGCATTTCCTTCTAACAGATTGATGCAGAAAAAAATCAGCAACATGAATGAATGAGTAAAGTTTGATAGTGGAGAGTAGGAAGTGGAGTCTCTGTCCTGAACGTCTCAACTGTAGTTCTATAAGAAAGTCACTGAAGACGTTCCTGCTCCTCAGCCTCCAGGAGAACCAGGAGAGGGACGTTCTTTATTCAGAGCAGAGGATTTTAATCGGGACTGGTTGTCAGACGTTCCAGAACCTGTTGGTTGGATCCAGACCTGGTTTGGTTCCAGATTAATGGACTCACTGCTGGATTGACTTGTTAGCTCAGAGAACTCCTCTTTGTGTCCCAGGTGTCCTCAGACCTCACACCACCTTAGAGCGACCATCGGCCCTCAGTCCCACGGGGTCCTTCCCAAAACCAGCAGCCAATCAGCAGCCAGCAGCGGGGTCAGCAGGGCGACCCGCAGCAACCTCCAAACTTCCTGTTAAAGGTTCAACGACAAGTCCGAGTCTGGCTGTGGGTCCAGGTCCCAGTCTGTTTGAGAAAACAGCCAGTAAAGGTGAGTCTGACATGGTCTGGGTCTAAATGCTGGATCTGGGTCCAACTGCTAAGTCTATGTTTAACAGAGGGGTCTGGGTTCAATATGATTGTCTTTGTGGTGTCAAAGGTCACATCAGGACACAAATCCACTCTCAGTGTGTGGATGGAGGTAGTTAATCACCACCCTCAGACCTCCTCCAGACCCTCTGACCTTCACCAGACCCTCAGACCTCCACCAGACCCTCTGACCTCCACCAGACCCTCTGACCTCCATCAGACCCTCTGACCTCCACCAGACCCTCTGACCTCCACCAGACCCTCTGACCTCCACCAGACCCTCTGACCTCCATCAGACCCTCTGACCTCCATCAGACCCTCTGACCTCCATCAGACCCTCAGACCTCCACCAGACCCTCTGACCTCCACCAGACCCTCTGACCTCCACCAGACCCTCAGACCTCCACCAGACCCTCAGACCTCCATCAGACCCTCAGACCTCCACCAGACCCTCTGACCTCCATCAGACCCTCAGACCTCCATCAGACCCTCTGACCTCCACCAGACCCTCTGACCTCCATCAGACCCTCTGACCTCCATCAGACCCTCTGACCTCCACCAGACCCTCTGACCTCCATCAGACCCTCAGACCTCCATCAGACCCTCCACCAGACCCTCAGACCTCCACCAGACCCTCAGACCTCCATCAGACCCTCTGACCTCCATCAGACCCTCAGACCTCCACCAGACCCTCAGACCTCCATCAGACCCTCTGACCTCCACCAGACCCTCTGACCTCCACCAGACCCTCTGACCTCCACCAGACCCTCTGACCTCCACCAGACCCTCTGACCTCCATCAGACCCTCTGACCTCCATCAGACCCTCTGACCTCCACCAGACCCTCAGACCTCCATCAGACCCTCAGACCTCCATCAGACCCTCAGACCTCCATCAGACCCTCTGACCTCCATCAGACCCTCTGACCTCCATCAGACCCTCTGACCCCCATCAGACCCTCAGACCTCCACCAGACCCTCAGACCTCCACCAGACCCTCAGACCTCCACCAGACCCTCTGACCTCCACCAGATCCTCTGACCTCCATCAGACCTCCATCTGACCCTCAGACCTCCACCAGACCCTCTGACCTCCATCAGACCCTCAGACCTCCACCAGACCCTCAGACCTCCACCAGACCCTCAGACCTCCACCAGACCCTCTGACCGCCACCAGACCCTCTGACCTCCACCAGACCCTCAGACCGCCACCAGACCCTCAGACCTCCATCAGACCCTCAGACCTTCACCAGCCCTCAGACCTCCACCAGACCCTCTGACCTCCATCAGACCCTCTGACCTCCACCAAACCCTCTGACCTCCACCAGACCCTCAGACCTCCACCAGACCCTCTGACCTCCACCAGACCCTCAGACCTCCATCAGACCCTCTGACCTCCATCAGACCCTCTGACCTCCACCAGACCCTCTGACCTCCATCAGACCCTCTGACCTCCATCAGACCCTCTGACCTCCACCAGACCCTCTGACCTCCACCAGACCCTCTGACCTCCACCAGACCCTCTGACCTCCANCTCTTCTTCACCAACCTTACAAGGCCCGGTTGAACGGCTGCTGTTTAGTCATACATGAAATGAGCAGAGTTCATGCAACCCGTAGTCACAAGAGTTGAACAAAATAAAATAATGAGTCCTCTCAGTTTGTGCATCCAGTAGCGTACTGACCGCATTTCTCCCAAAAGCTTGTGATAGCAGGGTGCACACTTGTGAGATCACACAACATGAAACTTAGACTGTCTTAAAGAGACACTACACAATTGCGGCTGTTACACTTCCTTTACTGGTTAAGAACCATCGATCTCAGATTTGGAGGCACTGATCCTCATCTCAACCACACTCAGCTGAGAGCATCCTCAGTAACAGCTGAAGATTATAGCTTGATGAAGCTAGGAAGACCATGTCATTTGTAAAAAGCAGAGATGAAATCCTCCTGCCACCAAGCTCGACACCCTCCATACCATGGCTGCACCTAGAAATTCTGTCCATAAAGATTTATGAACAGAACCTGTGACAAACGGGCAGTCCTGGAGGAGTCCAACCCTCACGGAGGTAATCCATTTGTTCAATAGCCAAGTCCATCATGCAATATCTAGGAGTTAAGGTAACTATGCTGCACCTCATTTTTTTCTGATTATTTGGGTCCAGGTATAGAGAGGAGCATCCCAAGTAGGGAGTCCCATACCGTCCTCTCCCCAGCCACATATGCCAACTCCTTCGCTGGGACCCCCAGGCATTCCCAGGCAGACTCAGAGATGTTCTTGCTCTAGTTTGTCTAGGGTTGACCTGGGGGCCTCCTGCATGCTTGAAACACCTGCCCCAGAGAGGCATCCTGACCAGATGCCCAAACCACCTCAACTGGTTCCTCTTGATGAGGAGGAGCACCGATTCTACTCCAAGTCTCTCCCAGATGTTCGAGCACTCTATCTCTAAGACAGAGCCCAGTAACCCTTTGAAGGACACTCCTTTTGGCATGCTTGTATTTGTGATCTCAATTTTAGGTCATTACCCCAAAGCTCATGAGCATAGATGAGAATTGGGATGTAGATCAAGCTGGTAAATCAAGAGCTATGATTTCTGGCTCAGCTCTTGTTCAACACAGCAGACCGGTTCAGCGTCCACATCACTGCAGACTCTGCCCTGATCCACTTGTTGGTCTCCAGCTCCTTCTATCCCTCACTCATGAACAAGACCCCATGATACTTAAAATCTCTTCCTCTTGAGGTAGAAACTCTACTCTGTCTGGAGTAGGCAGACCTCCCTTTTCTGGTTGAAAACTATGGACTGAGATTTAAAGGTGCTGATCCTCATCCCAGTTGCTTCACACTCTGCTGGAAACCTCTGCAGTAAGAGCTGAAGGCCATAACTTGATGAAGCAAGGAGGACCACATTTTCTGCAAAAAGCAGAAACCATAATCTTCTGTCACCCAAAAAATCTGTTCATAAAAAATTTCAACAGAACTGGTAACAAAAGGCAGCCCTGAAACTGCCCAATCCTTTCCAGGAAAATGTCTGACTTACTGCTAGCTATGCAGAACAGCGTTGCACTCCTCTGGTACAGAGACTGAATGGCCCTTAACAAACGGCCTTAAGCCCATACCTGAGGTGCCAGATGGTTTGTCAGAACCTTTTTGGGGCGTCTGGGGGCTTTCTGGGGCTGAACTTGTTGGGGGGTCTGACGTTGGGGCTACGTCTCCTACCGGGGTGGCGTTTTGGTTGCCTCGGGATGTCCTTCTGGTGGCTGCAGGTAGCCGCCAGGTGGCTGGGTTATTTCTGGGGGGTCTGGGGGCTTGGGTTCTGCGGTGGGTTGTCCCTGGGTGGGGCCTGGGATGGTACCGGTGGCTTGGGTTCCGCTTGGCACGTTGATGGTGGGGGGCTGGTGTCTGTCCTGGGTCCTGGCCCTGGAGCCTTTGGTGCGCTGGTGGGCCTTGGTACAACCTAGCCATATGGGGCTGGTTCCATCGGC